>CM037872.1:28420136-29020136 GCA_021292105.1 Anadara kagoshimensis | reverse complement strand
TTGCCTATACCAATAGTACCGAACCAAATTGGTAACGTCACAATACCTGAGACTCCTGCAGTGGTTATAAGCAATGCTGCGTCATTTCCTTCGACGCCTCTGTGCTTTGCAAAATCTGATATCAAAATAAAAGGAATGAAGTATCCCATGGCAACAAAGAACCCGGATGTAACAAAAAGATTGAAGTTGATATTTCGAAACAATATCTTCACGTTTTCTGTACATAACATTGGTTTCTCATCAGAATCGGAGGTGTCATTTATTTTATGATCCTTGGTATTAAAAAACGCGGCAAAAACAACGGCTTGTACCGACAAACATGACAGCAGTATAAAGGTCCCCTGCCAACTATTTTCAGTCAAAAACCATGACGTCAGCAATGGTGTTGTAATCGTACCAACACTTCCGCCGGAAGAAGCTATCGCCATGGCTAGAGATCGTCGCTTATTGAAATGTATGGGTATGGCGACATTTGCTGCTTGATGTGACAATGAAAACCCGATACCTGCAGATAGAAATTAAAAAATTAAAAATAGCCACCAATATTTTTAGAATACACTTTCGATCTTTAGACACATATCAATCGGTTTTAAGCATGTCTTTAGCTCTACAGCTCTACAAGAGGTGCTTTCCCTTCCGGAACACACAGCCTCACTTCCCTGGTAAAAGTTCATGTGTTAAACTAATTTGTCAGCTTCAAAGTTTTTACTTTGCTTCTGGATTGTGATTCAAACATGAATTAGATTGTTTTTGATTATCATAATGCAAAAAATGGTTCTATTTCAAAAGACATCCCAAATGCATTGGGGTTGCCTTTTAACCAGCTTAGATCAACTTAGTAAAGTACGTGTATGTATACAAGTGTTTACAGATGGCTTCTATGGAATTGGTTTTATGTAATTTACTCATGGGTATACCACCGTTGCCACGTTGTTTTTATTATCTTTTGTGTGGAACTTGTTTAAAATGCTGTCGTCAGTCAAATTTAACGTTTGCATTTTTTCAATAGGCTATTATTTTAAAACATATAACAAATGCACAACATATCCTATATTCACAAATATTGACGGCCACGTATGTCTATCTACGTGTGTAATGTCGTTTGAGAGAGAGAGAGAGAGAGAGAGAGAGAGAGACTCGTACCACATATCACTCCGTATGTTAGATATAGGAGATAGAGCGATGATACAAAGGCACTACCCAGCATTCCACATGCTGTTATTAAACATCCGGTAATGGCAATTTTCCTACATCCGAATTTTTGTTGTAACGCTCCAGCTACAGGTCCTAAAAATTAAATTTTATAAAAATTTAAAACAGGGTATTCATACTGATTTCATTATAGCAGTAATATCTACCAAGAAAAGTCATGGGTTAATTGTTGTATTAAGCATATAGTGTTGTCATATACATGTGCCTTTTTACATTTTTCATTAAATGCAATATGGTATTAATATTGCTGCAATTTTCATCTTACCCGCCCGGCTTCCAAAACAGACGAGCCACTTTATATGAATTTTATAATTGGCTGTTTATGTACATGTAGGATTGCCATGTTCGAGATTTCGACATAACGCCTACAATTGTTATTTCATTAAGCCAGTGCAAAATATTTGCAAGAAACGGTAAGAAACTTTCACGAAAACAGCAAAGGGAGGTATGTGCGACTTGTGTTTTTTTAATATGGAGAATAAAACATCGAAATCATTTGCCACAGCGGACCGAGACCCTATTATCACACCGATGACTTTATGATTTATCATTTACTCAAAATTTCACGATGCAGAAGAAATGCATATTTGTAACTTTTTCTCCTCAAAGCTCGTTGGGTTCAATTGCAATTTTCTTAGCAAATGTTCTGCTCACTTAATATTCCCCTTAGCTAGATGAAACTTTGTGAGATCTAAGGATGCCGTCTAAAGAGTTTTGAATAATGTACGTATGAAAAACCTTTGGTCCGAGCAGATATCACACCTGTGATACGGCTATTCCGGCTATGTGGTCAGAATCGGTGGTATGTAGGTGCCATGATATTAGGCGTATCTGAGTGTCATATGCCCTTTTTAAACCTCTACTACGCATTTCTACGCATTTTTTGGCGTCAACATAAATCTCGAGCCATAGTTTTCTTTTGCCCGTCATTTCCTTAATAGTCAACAGATTTTGACAAATATGATATCAAATGAAAATATTCTTTAAGGACTATAATTTTTGTTCTCAATTTTTTCTGTGTATACTGTGATGATGTTCTTGAATGTTTAGAAAAATAATGACTTTAGAAGAAAAAACATCAAATATTAAAAACATCGCAAAAACATGACATAAACCATACCATTTACTTTACAAAACCCAACAAAAGTGACATGCCTATAAAATAGACGGATTTCGTATTCTAAAAATATCAAAATTAACGCTACTTATTATTTTATGGCATATAAGGATACAGAAAGTACTTATACACTGCAGTATAGTATGATAAAACTATACACAGAGTATTGAATACTGTTTGCTTAAAACTGCCTGAAAGGCCACGCCTGTATAATGGCCACCTCTCTGACCTTCAAGTAAGTAAGATTGCTACTTATTCGTGTATATATATATACTTGTATATAAGGGTCACCTGTCCGTAAAGACCACTTTTGCTGCTTCCCCTGTGTGACCTTTATAACTGCTGATCATTAGCGCGAAACTAGGTAAACAGATTTCACAAGGTAAAATATTGCTGTCTACATTAGAAGATAAATTGTTTCAGAAAATTACAATAATTGAAGTAAATCATAGTTTATAATAGTGATATTTGATATACAGTACAGACCTGTCAATAGTTTAACACTAAGCTAACGAGTTATAATTAGTGCCACATCGGCCACAGGAGCCAGTTTCATAATAAATTTAAAAAATACCAATAAGTATATAAAAAGAGTAAAGGGGAACAACGAATCAGATCTTTGACTTGTAGGTGCTCCGACAAAATTCTACATTACTTTTTTAATTTGTGTCCGATCATCGTGATCTTGGTGTCATTTTGTTCCTAGATAAATATTCTTTAAATTGACATTCAATTTTTGGACATAACTTAAAATTTTAATAAAATGTTTACACGGAAAATACAGAAAAATATTGTAATTTTGCCCGATGTAGCTAAGCCCGTCCATATAAAAATAGCTTAAAATTCGCATTACAATCATGTTTTTCACTTTCAGCGTCCGTGTCAACTACAAATGCTGATGTGGATCGAAGAACTAAAAAAGCAATAAATTTCAATTGTAACCGGTACTTACTTCTAAATCTACAAGCTATAATATCCTAATTCGTTCCAACACGGACCGACTTTCCTCTATCATGCCTCCATTTTGAGCTCATACATAAAGCATGTACCGCGCATGTGTTATAGCTGTTATTCGATTGGTTAAAAATATTTCAATCCACTTTGTGTTTTGAAAATTTAAGAAAATGAATTTACATTAACTTATTTTATCTTCCTTTTTTAAGTATAAATCATTATAAAGTCATTTTGATAGAAAGTTTGATACATTGATAAAATTCTACAAATTCCAACGGAGGGGGTGAAATATTTTTAACCAATCAAATCGCAGCTTAAAATAACGACATTTATCCTGCAACTAACGTGTACATTGACATCATAAAGCCTGCCGAATAAACCTTATCTTTATTCGGTCACTGACCCAATAAAGCCACGCGCTAACTGTGACGTCACAATTACGGCACTACTTTTTCCATTCAACATTTGACGTAACCTTTGACCCAAATGATGTAAACAAAACACAGTATAATAACATGATCAATAAATTCATAAATTTTAATATTTTATTTTAAAAAAAGATTGATTTTTAAAAAAAATACACGTAGTTATATAAATATGATTTAAAAATAAAAATGAAAAATTATAAGTTGTTACTTTATTCCGCCGGACTTTTAGAATATGCCGCAGAAATACAGAAAAACGTCTGCAACATTTCATCAAAGAATATTTATTTTAATATTATTATTGTAAGAATTTAAGATTTTGTTACATATATTAAATATGAAAATAATATCGTATTGTAGTTATTTATTTAAAATATATGAGAACTACATGTGCTTGAACGTCTGACTGAGCGAAAATGACAAGTACGGGTGCGATGGGGTAGCGTGACGCCACGTAAACATTTGTATCCTTGCGCTTGGAGTGTAAACAAACAATTCAAACAGATGGATAACATGCAGTTACAATTATAATTTTAGGACGTATCTGTTGCAGGATAAAGTAAATACATGGTCATTGACGGTGAATAAAGGTCGTATTTGGCTCGGGGGCGAAAACGTGTAGAAAGCTCGGCAGAGCCTCGCTTTCTACACGTTTTCTCACCCTCACCAAATACGACCTTTATTCACCGTCAATGACCATGTATTTACATATATAATAACACAATGGAGGCATGATAGAAGAAAGTCGGCCCGTGTTGGAACAAAATAGGATATTATACATTTATTGCCTTTGTGTGAGGGAGATATGAACATTTGTTCACCCGCAACGAGTCATATGTGACTTGTTAAGGGTGAACAAATGTTCATATCTCCCTCACACAAAGGCAATAAATTGTTTATTATACCGAAAGATAACCATGGCAATAAGAAAGACAGAAAGAAAGAAAATATTTTTAAAAAAAAAACATCAATCCTTCGCCGATTCATTGTTTTTTCTCCTATCGGAACTCATCGGAGGCAAACGCTAGAACGTCAAGACCGATTCTCCATCGATGACGTCATATCATTGTGACGTAACGGTGTGTTCCGAAGTGGTGGGATATGATGTTTTCAGAGGGATACACGATGTTTTCTCCACCCTGATCACATGATCCAACGATCCAATCAAATTACAGATAGCATCGTATTTTTCTAATGAGGTATAATAATATAGCTTGTAGATTTAGAAGTGAGTACCGGTTACCTTTGAAATTTATTGCTTTTTATTTAGTTCTTCGATCCACATCAGCATTTGTAGTTGACACGGACGCTGATAGTGAAAAACATGATCGTAATGCGAATTTTAAGCTACTTTTATATGGACGGGCTTAGCTACATCGGGCAAAATTACAATATTTTTCTGTGTTTTCCGTGTAAATATTTTATTAAAATTTTAAGTTATGTCCAAAAATTTAATGTCAATTTAAAGAATATTTATCTGAGAACAAAATGACACCAAAATCACGATGATCAGACACAAATTAAAAAAGTAATGTAGAATTTTGTCGGAGCACCTACACGTCAAAGATCTGATTCGTTGTTCCCCTTTACTCTTTTTTTGTATACTTATGGGTATTTTTTAAATTTATTATGAAACTGGCCCCTGTGACATCGGCAGCTCATTCACAGGTGCAGGCCCTGTAACGCCACAAAGCGGTGTTGCCGCATAAATTATGAGGCAGAAGATAGCCTTCTTTGACACATAAAAGGCTCCAATTCCCCGCACAGACGTGTTGGAACACGATTATGCGACAACACCGCTATGTGGCGTTACAAGGCTCTCGTTACCTATATCAGGGTAGCTTATCGACGGCTGCTAGCTATCTCTCGGTACCCTTTCTGTCACTAGCTATGGGAAACAGAGTTTTTACACATTTACATCAGCACATTGTTAAACTTTCGACAGGCCTGAACTATTATCAACCGTTTATTACTAATGGACTGATAATGAAGGAAAATAGTAAACAAAAATATTTATCAGGAACCTAATTTAAGAAATATTGTTTTATGTTTCCGTTATTGTCTTGTTTATTATTACTTATATATATATATATATATATATTTATATAATTATAACTATATTATAACAACACAATTATTAAGTTTTTGCCAATAGGATATTTTGCGAGAATATTCCAAAAGGCGGACAAAAGTTCTTAGATATTAGTAATAATAATGTTGGGTTCAAATTACTTTGTAGAGTACTTAACTTTTGGTTGGCACTTTGAGGTGGTTTTTCTATTCTAAAAACACGGTTGCTCAGCTGGTACAGTGTTCGCTTCGTATGTGGGAGGTCGTGGATTTGTTACCCGGTCGGGGTATGACTAAAACTTAAAAAAAGGTAGTGACTGTTTTTTCGCCAAGCACTCGACATTTCGAAAGAAAAGCCATGGGGTCGTTTAGTAGAGACCTTAACAATCGATGTCCAATGTCCCATGTCAAGTGCTGCAGGCATGACATCAAAGAACCCTCCATAAACATCTCCCTAAGCGCACTAAAAAGGTCACAATTTCTTCCACTTCACCTATAACCGGTAACGTCTCGATATAAGTGAACTATTTTTGACTTGGATGTAAAACCCAATGCATTCAATGACAAGGTTCATTCATTAGTATACCAATGTATATCCTAAAATAACGTTTGATTTTTTTCCAAATTCCAATTAAAATGGTGACGCCATCTCACTCACTGGCCCAAATAATCTTTCATGCTAAATTGTAAACACTGACACTTTTCACATGTTAAAAGGTCAAACAAAATCACTTACCGAATGCCAACATCAATCCTGAACTAAGGGAGGCAACCCAACCTGTTTCTCCTTTACCGCTTTGGAAATGGCCCAACAGTTCACTATATAAAACACCAAATGATTGAACGGTTCCTAATGTAACAAACATTAATGCAAAACCTCCAGTTAATATCAGAAAAGATTTTACATGTCTCGTATATCCTTTAGACTCCTTATGCATATTATTATTTGTTGCAGGTTCTGTAGAAGTTGTGACATATGTTGTGAATGTAAGTTACACTCTTTTTGTGACCTTGGGGTTCACGGTGGGTGTTTTTAAACTTACTATGTATACGTTTGTATAGGACAACATCATTGACCTGTCCGCTTGACCTTTAATTTAGATATTTATCGTTGACCAGTACATTTATGTATAAGGAACACATGTGGTTTTTTTCATCTTAACTATGCGAAACGTACATTGTTTGTGTATTAACTGCGAATCCTAACACTACCTATTTAGTAGGTGAACCCACCTATATAATTCCTAGTGAAAGGTCAAGCGGACAGGTCAATATTGTTTGCCTATTTACCGCACTACTTTTTGTTTTATAAATTTTTGGTTCATGACGTCTGACGATGTGCTCTAAATCCGCAGAGGGTTCAAATTTGTGTACTTGATTTTTTTAATTAGTTCTTCCAATTTGATGTTTATATAGTATATAAATGGCATAGTTTACATACCAAAGTTTAAAAACATCACGCGAACAATAATATATTTAAAACAATATAATTCGTTTAAAGATTTTTCTTATTCGATACCCATATACTCATATCATATACATTGTAGTATTTTTTAATATGATCACAGAATACATCTAAAAAATAGTAAATTGTCATATGCTATATTTTGAATGATTGATTTTAAAAAAA
Source organism: Anadara kagoshimensis (assembly GCA_021292105.1). NCBI lineage: Eukaryota > Metazoa > Mollusca > Bivalvia > Arcoida > Arcidae > Anadara > Anadara kagoshimensis. The sequence continues at coordinate 29,012,728 of CM037872.1, read as the reverse complement.
AAGAATATGACATTTGCATAATAAATGCATCTCCATTTTAACTTCCTTTTGGCTCTATTGAAAACATAAATAAAAAACAAATAAGTAGTCCTTTTCAGACAGATTTACTTTTTTACTTGACGTATGACTTTGGTTCATTTATGAAATGAGTTGCAATAGATTCGTGAAGAACAAACCACTTTGCTTCAGTTACACGTTTGTCTTTATATACAAACTCAACACACGATTATATGTAAAAAGTGTGATGACTACACGAGGAGAAGTATTTTTTTTTGGTGTTTTTACATATAACCTCACTATGATCTTCAACGAAAAAATCGATTTGCAAACATTGTAGAACTTAACATGCTGATTATGTATGTTCAGTTTGGGAATCCTAGGTCTTTCGGTTCATCAGAAGACGTCATTTTATCGATTTTACACTTAAGGTCACATTTTCAGCCATTGTGACTTTGAACATCATTCAGGGTCAACGCTTTTCGCAAACTTTAAGTTGAATTTCTCGTGGATAATTCCATTCAAGTTTCATGAAAGTTTGTTGAGCGGTTCAGGAGAAAGAAGTTTGTTTAAATGAAGTTTACGGACGCACTGACGCACATACACACGCCACATCATATTTTAAGCTTATGCTGGTTTTAGCCAGGTGATCTAAAAACTAACGAGGACAAATACAGTACAGTCATGTCGAAAGCTGAGGAATGAATGCCAAATCGGATGCTCATTACCACGCTCGTTAGCTAGAACCGGAGAGCTTTTCGGTAGCGGCTAGCTATTTCTCGGCAGCAGTGTTTCTTCAACTAGCTGTCCATATTTTGACCACCTAACTTCGACTCCTCATAGTTACATTTGTACCTCAGTGTTAAAATTTTGACAGGTCTGTACTTTTGTTAAATTAAAAAGTATTGTGAGTTGAGTTGAGTATTGGAGTTAAGAATATTTCCTTTATATCGAGACGTCGCCAGCTATAAGCGAAGGTGCAGAAATTTTGCCTGCGCGTTGGGCTGATGGCATTATACAGCAGGGTTCTTTATCGTGCCAAGCCCACCGTGACACGAATTCTCGTTTATTTTAAGTTCGCATCCGAAAGAACCGTGACTTTCATTTCGTTATGCCAAGTGCTTGACGAAAGAACAGTCACTACCCACTTTCAAGACTTGGGTCAGACCCGGCCGGGGATCGAACCCACGACCTCTCACAGTTTTAAAGTTTATACTTTGCTTTAGGATTGTGATTTGGACATAGTTTAGTATGTTTATTTTTAATTAATCTTTGTTCTGTGAATAAAATGGACATGCGACGTTAAACAGCATTACAATAAAACCGTAATGTTGAGTAATTTAGTACGGCGTGAGTATTTAACGAGAACACGGGGCTAATTATATATAGGTTTTATCAATTAGACTATTATATGCAGAAATTATTACAATACTTTTTTCGACAACTGCTGTAGCTCAGTCGGTAGAGACTGACAAATTAGGTTAAATAAGTGTACTTCAACACAAGTGCTCTGGAAAAGCAAAAGCTAACATATTTGTGTATGCGTGTGTAAGATGTGTGTATAATGGCCTGTGTTTTACTAGCCCGCACTCATAGCGACTTTAAGGTGCTAAGGTTAGTACATCTATGTCGCTGGCAAGCATATCACTCTCCCGGTACTATTGTACTGATACCATATGAACAAGACGATTCTCTGTCCTTTTCATACCGATTACAATGACAAGAAGCGGTATCTCAAATGCCTTATGTATAATCGAATGGTGTTCGAACCCACGACCTCCTACCACCTTGGCGGACGTTCTACTACCGAGTTATAGAGATGCGTTCCTTAGCATTATGGGGTTCTCATTTCTTTGAAACAAATAATATTTGGATATAGATTGGTGTATTGGTTTATTTACTTATATAATGTACATTTCATAAGGAAACATTTGAATGCATGTCTAAATCACAATCCTAAAGCAATGTAAAAACTTTGAAACAAGCAAATAGGGATTAAAATTTGGACGTTAGTGTTGTGAGTGTCATTATTCATTATTCATTTCATTTCGATTGAGAACGAGTCACAAGCTCCAAAAACTTGCCTACAAATGCGTTTCCTTGGTATTTCTTTTGGTGATTTTGCAATTGATTGGTATGCACTTTAAAATTACCACCCGACACACGTGATCCCCAAAGTAAGGATTTATATAACCATAGGTTCCAATATCTGTGTTCTGTTGTGTTGTTTGTTATTTGGCTACAGACAAACATACCTTAAAGGCCACCTCTATATACAGACCACCACCTGATTATAAAGGCCATTAGAATAGTATACAAATTGTTCTTTATTCATATTAATTGAACCTGTATATAAAGACCACCTGCCCCCAAATACCAATTTTACTTGTTCACTTGGTGACCTTTATAGGCAGGTTTGACTGTATTTCTGTCATATATTGACACTGTATTTACTTTTTGTAATTTTCTTTTCAAATCCGATTTTTAACCGGTAGTGGCCATGACAACAAGTGCACGCATGTGATAATCTTACTAACAACGAATGGTCTCTTAAACACAATTTAGATGCTAATACTACTACTACTACTACTAATAATAATAATAATAATTGTATCTTTAACTATTCATAAAATGCCACTTTAATATAATGAGGTTAGGTAAATAATAATGTCTTGAACAAGTCCAATTTATACACATGCAAAGGAAACCTACAAAGTCAAAAAGACACATGAAATATCTATAGCTTATAAAAGATATGGACAACGCAAGCAGGAACCAAAAATATGTATTGTCAATAGATAATAAAACAAATGCGTCTCATTTGTCCTTTAAAACATTATTAAGCATATTTCTCTGTTCATATTCGGACTTCGTTTTAAAGTCGATGAATTTGGAATTTGGAAAAGTCCGTTTTAATTGCGTTATTTTATTATAGCAAATACGGCCGTAGTTAAAATCGATCACGATAACGTCCGAATCTTCAATTTCAAGTTCCTTTTTTCTAGCTGCAAGAACATATTCGAAGAGCATGCGCCATTCCCGTCGACTTTCCATCAAGGACTTAGTCAGAACAAGGATGAATGTTGAACATTTTTCACTTGCTTTCTGATATAATGTCATTTCTGGCATATTGCCTTGTTCCGCAAAATCTCTTCCTGGAAAACATACTTTTTTGCCTAGCATTTCGAGAGGTTGAACAATGCTTTTGTCAACAATGTCGTTGTCTTCCTCGCTGTTTAAAACCATAATATGATTTATTAAACCACCATTTCTTGCTAGACCAAGATGACGGTAATATCGGAATTTAATTTTGAAGTATAACACTTTTAAAATTTCCCAAATGCCACAAATGACAACAAAAGACACAAAAATCAAAATTAAAATTTCGCTGGTAAAACGAATAAGCCAAGAATTTTGGAAGTCCATCCACATATCCTGAAGTTCAGACAAAGCCAAGTTAGTGGTATTTTTTAAATTTAAATGATTAATTTGGCTTTCAGATGTGTTAGGTCCAAATAAATAATAAGCAAACGATTGAAATGTATCCTTTTCTCCATTGAGATTCTGCCTAGAATTCAGAGACGAATTATGGATTTGAATCTCATGTATTCCAACATGTCTAGGATGCATGCATACCTGTTTAGAATATTTCCAGGAAAAGTTTTCATTTTCTATTCTAAATTCATCACCGATATGTGGCTTAATCAAATCTATGAACACAAATAATTGGGTCAAAGGTGAACACCCAGAAACATACAACGTTTTCGTCTGCTGTGACCAATGACGTTTATTTACATAGTGATCATTTTGAAAGTTTTTTATGTCCTTTCGATTAATAAAATTGTAAAATACAGTTTCTATTGAAGTTATACCGCCGGGATACGTATTGAAGAACTGATTTTTCTCTTTAATTTTATTAAGTGCAAACGAATGCATTTCTCCTCTTTTTGAATGCTTTGATCTGTCACTTATTGAATTGCGGTTTGTCCTGGACACAATGAAACACTGATACACTCCAAAATCTTCCTTTCGTATTCTATAAACGTTTAGCGTACTTCGTACTCTTGTTGTGCCGTTTTCGATCGCGCTTTTGTTTCCTCTTGTAACGTTAACAAATGACGTTTTGATATGGAATTTATTTGAATTTCTGATACATTTGTCATTAGATTTCCACACGACAACTGTTTCGTTGATAAAACGGTTGGAGCTTTGACATTCAAATCTGGCGTCTTCATTCAAATATCGATACTCACTATGAAGATGACGTTGTGAATATTGTTGAAATAACCCACAAGTTTGACAAACGTTTATCAAATCTTTTGAAAATCTAATATTATAAGAATGCTGCACTTTTTGTGAGTGTCGAATATACTTTGATGACGTCATGTATGCTTTTTGGTCAAAGATCATGATAAAAGTGCCGCAGCATATAGACGAACAGATAAAAAGAAAAAAGTTTTGTTAAGTAAAACATATGATAATATAAAGTAAAAAACTATTAGCGTAGGGTATACGAACTGTTGACCGGTGCCGTTTGTAGGAGCAAAATTTATTTCATTTTGGATAATGTTAGATTCTTTTTCTTTTGGTATGGTGCCGAATGCAAAACTGCTATCAGTAATTACATTTTGTATAGCTTCAATCATTTTCCTTCTGGAACCACTGAGGGTGATTTTTGAGACGGCATTGATAATTATTGTCAGCCATCCAGCGGCGATTATATAGAAAAGTGTCATTAATAATAACAAACAAAGAAAATATCTTATCTTCGTTTTAGAATCTTGTGTAAATAAACTTTCAAGGCTTGATAGAAGGATGTGCAAACCGAAAACTGTCAATGCTGATTGGAACATAAACCGTAAGTCAGACCCTCCATAAATACTGCAAATTATTGTGACACGAAATAATAATAATTCAATTGAGTAATAATAATATATTTTTTCAATCCCTGTTATGAAATCTTTTATGAAAATAACTAATCGCCAGCAGATGTATGAAATATTCATAAAGAGCTGCGCCTCTTCCGGTACCGGAAACATGATTAACGTGATATTTATAAAGAATTGATGCGAGTTCGAAAAATTTTAACCAGTGACGAGGCTCAAATCTAAAGCTCCGACCATCAAATCTGAAAAATAAAAGTGTTGAATATTAACCTTTATCGTAAAGAAAATTCAAGACTTTAACATATAATATTTCAATAATTTCTGTTTTTTGACTTCCACCAAATCATTTAACTACACAAACAATTATGTAGTTTACTTTCTATTCTTAATAATCCTTAATTTGTAGACTGCGAGATTGCCATCTATCGTAATAAGGCTGGAATACAAATATGCCAGAGTCTTTAAGCTTATAGTGCTGCTTCATATTAGGACATATACCTCAGTTATTATACCCACAGCAGGCTACATTTGAAGATGTATGACAAAAGCGATAAATCAATTTTTCTATTGTCGATTTCTCTATTCAATACATGATGCAGGGACATACCTGATTCCCCTGTATATGATGTGTTTGTTTCATACATAACATGTTATGGTAGAGCTTGTATGAGGTAATACAACAAAGCAAGCTGCCTTGATATAAATCGTTGACTTAGCTACTGCAAGCCTAGGTCTATCAAGACCTTCAACAGTTTTATGGTCATCATCACTATAGTGTCAATAAATATGATATCACTGCATCCAAAATGAGTTTGGATATACATGTATTTGATGTCTTTAGTACCGTCTTCCTATCGTTCTTGGTTTTGAATTTTCAAGTGACATGTGTAACTGTCTGCTTAGGATTAACCATTTATATTTTGACCCTTTGGATATATTGGTCTAGATTTGCTAGTTAAAATCTTAAATTCCTCAAAAACTAAGGTATACTCCCACATGAAAAGTATTTCCTTTGGTAAATGTGGTAAAATATATTTTGGACCTTTAGATATTTTTTCAACATTTTCCGTCAAAGCACTACTGATAAGGAATTATATTCTGAAACGGTCATATAAGTGCTGTATAGTAAAAGTGGTATAATATCTAATTATAATGGTTGCACCGATGCATTTACATAACTAAGAGTTAATATTTAGTTGATACTCCTTTTGCTTTGATGACGGCCATTATTCGTCTTCGTTTACTCTCAAACAGTTCATTGCACTTTGTTTTGTTATTTTATACCAGTGATTTTGCATAACCTTTGAAAGAGTAGAATTTGATCTAGGATTATTCTTAGCTACTTCCTTCTTTAAAATAATCCACAGATTTCCTCTTGAGGTCATGTTCAGAAAATTACCAGTCAATTCTAAAAAGAGTGTGTTTTGAATTTGTAAAAAAAATTGGTGTCAACTTTGACGAATATAACTATAAACGTACAACCAAAATTAGATAAGGAAAATGAACAGAAAATACACGATTAAAAATACACACAGAGCAAAGTATAAAGTGAAAAAATATAATCACTAAGCTTATCCCAATTGATTTATAATTTCCAAATTCTTCTAATAATTCTTCCTAGGACGAGTTTTTGCTGTTGCCGTATTATTTGAAAATTAAATTTAAACATAACATTTTAATACAATTTACATCATAAATCAACTATTTCTAGTATATTTATCTTTGAGAAATATATTTGTATTTGCATGTGTAACTGAAGAAAATTGTTTAATTTTATAGATTTTAATTGACATTTAAACAGTTCGAATTTAAAAGATCACTTGATATCATGATATTTTTTGTCAAAGGTTGATAAAACGTTGTTTATACGTAATTTAGAGTTTTATTAAAATGTTTATTTTAATTTGTAACACTTACTACAGTACAAAATTGGAAAAAAAATGATTTTAGATTCTACACAAGGGGGTGACGGTTTTCTTGTTGTTGTAAATTTAGGGGTTACGTTACTTTTTGAACGGACTTGTATATGTAGATACACGCTGATAGATATCTATGAATGTATATACAACTGTGCATGGATTTGTGTCATGCAAATACAGGCTGTTCGTCAACAAAATATTTGATTGATTAGTTGAATGGGGTTTTACGTCCCAGTCAGGATATTTTCACTTAAATCGAGACATCAACAGATATAGGTGTCTATACAGACTCTAATAAAAATGCTTCAATTACATGTATGTTTTTTAAATCAAATTGTCGATTTAATTTGAACAACTAAATGTTTAACTTGTTGCGCATGGTGTACCAATCTGGTGATTTTAATTTCGAAATACATATGATATATACTCACATTTTTGTCATTAATAATATATATAGGTAATGTAATTAATACATGTTATAAAGATTGATATGTTTCAGTAAGTAAGGAATATAAAAAAATCTTACCAAGTATCAAACACATCGAAATGTCCAGCTATGGAAATCCCGTCACTAGGCACTACGCATTTAGTATATTGTGTTCTTCGCAGAATATCAGTTTATAGGTAAACAACATTGAACTGTCGGCCTGACCTTAAATTTAATATTGATAAATAAATTAATAAATATAAACAGGTCAATTATCTTCGCCTATACAAAGCAGTCAGACAAAATCTTTACACAATACAACGATCATACGATCCAAATCTTAATACGTTTATGATCACTAGCTACGTTTATGTGAATCTTTAAAACAGTTTAAATACTATAAATTTAAAATTAAACCAACAAGAGTTGTCCTTCTTAGACGATCGTTATCCTACAATTTCATAATATTCACGTACTTTTGCCTTTATCTAAAGTCAATAGTTTGTAGCAATGTAATCGGTTTTCATCACCCCTATCGTTTCCTAACCATAATTAATTTATGTATTTTGAGCATCAGTTTTCACCTCATATGCGTTCGACTTATTTTGCCTGTTTTCAATATATTAACTTAGCATTTGAATTTTTATTTGAATATTAATCAGTATGTTTGTTCTCGATTTATATTTGTATTTGGTTAGACTTATTTTGTAGAAAGTCTAGCATATTAGCGGCGATATTTCTTTAGCACATTCACATTGGCTTATCAAGACCCTCAAAAGTTTTATGTCTGTAATCACAATGCTGTTGATAAGTATGACGTCTCTGTGTATATAATTGCCCAGATATATTTGAGTTCCACGTTTTTTTCAATTTTAATTTCGATGTCAAACGTTTCGGGTGTAGCTAGCTTAACAGGAGGTGCTTACCATTCCGGAACAACCGGCCTTACTTCCCTAGTGGAAATTCAAGTGTTAACCTTACTTGCCAATTTCAATGTTTTTGCATAACAGGATGGAATACATTTATTTTCGTATATAATAATTTTGTACTTATAAACCTCAAATTATTTTATTATTTTCACTTAGCTTCATGATCTAGGTGTATAATGGTTAAACTTTTTAATAAGTTGATGATTGATTGATGTTTGATTCGTATTGCTTGGTGATTGGATTCATTTATTTTGCTAAAACTAGAATACGTTAGTAAACATTTAGAATTTATTATGATTAGTATACGTGTAATTATAATATACATGTATATAGTTTCCTGTTTCTTACATTCTCACTTTTGATTACACAAGTGTCAGGTGTAGGAGGCTAAACAGGGAGATTATCCTTCCGGAACACCTGACCTCACTACCCTAATGGAAGATTGCATGTTTGACCAAATTTGTAGCTTACCGGTTCACCTGGTATCAGTATAATGGACTGAGGAGTAGTCTGCGGCGTTCTGACTCGATGAGCTTGCACCTTAAAGTTGCCCTGAGTGCGCGCTAGTACAAGGCAGACCATACAACACAATAGCACTTCACATGCATACACGAAATTGTTCATAGATTAATCAATAGAGATTAATGAAATAGTTCATGTCACAAATAGCTAAAAAATTGCTAAGCAACATTCAACCAACCAACCTATGGTAAACAGATACTTATTATAGTTTCTTTTACTGTAAACGTATAAACCCATCTATATAAATATTCCTAATGAAAGGTCAAGAAAACCGGTCAATGTTGTTTGTCTATACAATTAGGTATAGGCACACAACTTTGGGCTGATTTAAATATTCATTATGGACGAGTTAATTTAAGTAATAGGGATCTCGTATGTGTATTTAGTCTCTATGATGTGACCACTAATCATTGACAATGCGTATATGTATCAACTGCTAATAATAACGCTACCTATGTATAAGATGGACCCTCCTATATGAATATTCCTAATGAAAGGTCAAACGGACAGGTCAATGTTGTTTGCCTATATATCAAACATAAATAAATACTAGTAATCGATACAAAATACAAATGCACTGTGATCCAAAATTAACTACACAGATTAAAGTGTAAATTTTACACATTAAAGTGTAAAATTTACAGATTAAAGTGTAAATTTTACAGAATAAAGTGTAAATTTTACAGATTAAAGTGTAAAATTTACAGATTAAAGTGTAAAATTTACAGATTAAAGTGTAAAATTTACAGATTAAAGTGTAAATTTTACACATTAAAGTGTAAATTTTACACATTAAAGTGTAAATTTTACAGATTAAAGTGTAAAATTTACAGATTAAAGTGTAAATTTTACACATTAAAGTGTAAATTTTACACATTAAAGTGTAAATTTTACAGATTAAAGTGTAAAAAATAAAAAAAGTAAATTAAAAATGTGGCCCTAATACGCTTCCGTACTAAGTAGTAATGCCAAATTCCCTTCATAGAAATGATTAATTTCTGCAGCATTAAAAAATCATGATAATGGTGTATGCAACAAATTTGTTTTTCTTAGAGAGAATTTTTGCGGATTTGTCTTTTTAATTTTAGGAAAAAAATGTGAGAAATTTGTTTCAAGATAAAAATGCCTTTTTAGCTGAAATGCACTCATTTGTAGAATAATGTTTTAATTTTAGGAAAAAAATAAAATAATATAAAATAAAAAAATGTGAGGAATTTGTTTCAAGATAAAATGCCTTTTTACCTGAAATGCACTCATTTATAGAAAAATGTTGTTTAACCATCTAATTGTGTTGTTGTTTTAAGTTCAACACTATAGTACACGGCAAGTTGCAAACAGGTATTAAGATATTCGGATGGAAGTGTAATACTTTCGATTTTGCATGTGAACATTATTTTGTCCGATAAAATGCATTTATGGTCATGACTTTGAACTTTCATTTCTGAAAAAGATAACATTAACGAATAACAAATCAAAAATAAAAATGTTTCGTCGATTGGAGTAAGGACATTCTTGGCACTAAATGACCGTGTATGAATGAAATATTTAGAAATTTATAATACGACAATGGGATGGATTAAATATTAAAAGTGAGTATAAAATGACAACTAAATGAATGAACTATTCAAAAGGTTTAATATGACAACAAAAGGAATAACATATTTTAAAAATTATAATATGTCACCTCATAACACTCATTTTTATTTCACCGTAAACAAGAGTACCTTAACTCATCCGACACATATTTATTTCACCGTAAACAAGAGTGCCTTAACTCATCTGACTCATATTTATTTCACCGTAAACAAGAGTGTCTGAACTCATCTGACTCATTTTATTTCACAGTAAACAAGAGTGCTTTATACTCCTCTAGATAATCAAAATGATAATCAAAAACAAACCTACAAATCACAATCACAAAAAAGCAAAAGTTCGGAAACTGACAAGTTCGGGTTAACACGTAAACTTACACTAGGTAAGTGAGGTCGGGTGCTCCGGGAGGATAAACACCTATTGTTTTGCTAGCTACATCCGCCACATGCATAATGAAAATCGAGAATGGCACTTTTTAATTACAACAAATATTACAACGTTGTTATTACTTATCTTTTAAAACATTAATTAATTCATTTCTCTGACCATGTATAGACATTTGTTTAAAATCGATGAATGCAGCAGTTGGAAATGTGCGTTTAAGCTGCTTAAAATTTTTATTCCATTCGGATATGTGGTTCATTGAAATAATTACTACGTCGGAATCTTCAATTTCAAGTTCTTTTTTTCTTACTGCAAGAACATATTCGAAGAGCATGCGCCATTCCCGTCGACTTTCCATCAAGGATTTCGTCAAAACAAGAATGAATGTTGAGCATTTTTCGCTTGCATTCTGATATAAAGTCATTTCTGGCATATTGCCTTGTTCCGCAAAATCTCTTCCTGGAAAACAGACTTTTTTGCCTAGCATTTCGAGAGGTTGAACAATGCTTTTGTCAACAATGTCGTTGTCTTCCTCACTGTTTAAAATCATGATATGATTTATTAAACCACCATTTCTTGCTAGACCAAGATGACGGTAGTATCGGAATTTAATTTTGAAGTATAACACTTTCATAATTTCCCGAATGCCACAAATGACAACAAAAGACACAAAAATCAAAATTAATAATTCGCTGCTAAAACGAATAAGCCAAGAAATTTGGAAACTCATCCACAAATCCTGAAGATCAAACAGAAACAAACTCTTTGGCAATTTTTTTGAATTTTCGAAAGCGGAATATTTCATCCGACTTTTAGAGGTGATAGGTCCAACTAAATAAAAGGCAAAGGACTGAATTTCATTTTCTTTCTTATTGTGAGCTTGGTAAGAAATTCCAGACGAGTTACTAATTTGAATCTCATGTAATCCAGCATGTCTTGGATGCATGCATATCTGATTCGAATATTTTCAGGAAAAATTGTCGTCTGTCATTTTCACTTCATTATCGATGTGAGGATTTATCAAATTCAAGTACATGAAAAACAAAGTCAATGGAGAACACCCTGACAAATATAAATCGCTCGTATGGTCCAACCAACGGCGTGAATTTACTAAGTGGTCAGTTTGAAAGCTTTTCAGTTCATCCCGATGAATGAAATTGTAAAATTCAGTATCAATAGAGATGGAACTACCTGGATAAGTATTGAAAACATGTTTTCTCTGTTTGATTTCTTGCAAGCCAAACGAATGTATTTTCCGATTCTTTGAATGACGTAAAGTGCCAGGTAAAGGTTTTCTGTTTTTGATGAATTTGATATTGCATCGATACGTACAAAAATCCCGCTCCTGTACTCGGTAAATATCCAATGTACTACGTACAATGATTGGGTAATTATTTTTCTCTGTTCTGTTGTCTCCGGGGATGACGTTCACGCTTGATGTTTTAATCTGATATTTAGGTGAATTTGAAATATATTTGCCATCAACTTTCCACAATACTTCTGCATCTTTGGTTGTATGAATTTTCCACTGACATACAAATCTTGCATCTTCGTTTTGATACCGATATTCAGTATGTTTACGATCCCCAGAACATTGCGGAAATAAGATATAACTGTTACTGTTACAACCATTGTGCTTGGGAACTCTTGCAGGTGTCTGTTGCAGTCGATGGGGTCTGGTGACCTCGATGATAGCGTTATATTTATTCGGCTCAAAAATCATCACAGAATAATCGATACCGTTTACGATGTTAAGAGCAGTTAGACTAAAGACAAATAAGCAGACCATTGCGAGAATAAATCCTTTGAAAGAATCAAATGACGCAAATGGTGATGGAGGACCTAATGTTTCAAACCCTACTGACGTATACAAGACGTTAAGTTGCATACGTGTATTGTCCACTCGTTGTCGCTCGTTTCTTTTGATGCAAAAATGAAACCATAATGCTAAACCGAACACATAACACATATAAAAGCAGAATGAGGTGGTATCTGTATTTTTTTACTGTAATACTTCGTTTTCATAAATTATAAGCTCGTCCAATCCATTGGTCCGCAGAATTCCAAATTCATCATATAACCCTTGACTGGGGGAGAAATTGTCATGTTCTTCGTTAATAACCGGAACTACTCTAGGGTCTTGATGTATAGCATCTTCTTGGTTTGCAAAAACGAAGATAATTTTTAAGATTTTTAAGAAAACGTTGAAAATAAAATTCACCCACATGCTTCCCGACGCCACCATATAACAAAATAATACTATGAATACAAAAATGAGAAAATATCTTATTTTGGTTTGAGAGTCCTGTTTAAGCAACCACAAGACCATGAAGAGTAAAAGATAAAGATACACTACTGTAAACGCTGTATGGAACATAAAACGTACAGAAAACACCCCATTGTATATGCTATTTATTGCCGTTGCTATGAGTAAATACAACTCATATTTGTTCTGCAAAACAAACCGTTTTCCTGTTCGATAATCATTTGTAAAAATAAGAATTCGCCAGCAGATGTAGGATATGTTTATAAAGAGTTGCGCCTCTTCAAACACAGGAAACCTGATTTCCATTACTAGAGTAGATCTCACACTCCGTCCTTATATTGATTGCTGTTGTAACGTAGTCGTAAAGAGTTAGAATTTTTTAGATCAGACCAAATTGCTAACTTTCTCTTCTTAGGGATGCTGATATTTCAAATGAAACCTGAAAAATAATAATTTAAATCTGAATAATGACATAATGACTATTCGAGCAAAAAATAAAAAGATATATTAAAATAAATAAAATAATAAAATAGAATTAAATAAATAAATAAATAAAAAAAATAAATAAACGATAACAACAGCACCATAATCTAATCTCTAATACCAGCCCCAGGTAACACGTAAAATGGATCGTGACGATATCACTGGTAGTGTAGGTACATGTAAACATAATCGACCTGTCCGTTTGACCTTTATTTGAAATATTCATATAAATTTATCCGCCCAGTCCGTCGGTACCATTAGGATAAAAGTGTTAGTAGTACACAGTACACGATTTTCATGACGTAAACGATATTAAACCCCTGTGCTCCTTATATAAATCTATCACCCGCCTTTCGAATAAAGAGGAGGATATTAAATTCGAGTTTCCGTAAGTCCGTCCGAAATTCTTGTCTGAGTAACGAGTTTTTGCGTTAAATTTTGACAAAAAAAAAAAAAAAAAAAAAAAAAAAAAATGACCTCATCTTGTAATGTCAACAAAGATTTCGAAATAATTATCCAAAACTATGGAACACTATTTCATGAAACTCGGTGCAAAGTATCGACATTGATGGGACATGCACATGTCATATACCATTTTTTGAATTTAATCATAAAATACATTAAAAAAATGGTTGTCATATACCATTTTTTGAATGTATTTTATGATTAAATTCAAAAAATGGTATATGACACACATATTATGTCCCGAGTGGGTTTCCTCATTTTTCTGGGAGTGATGGCCTGTGACTCAAAAATCCAAAAAACTTTGCTTCTGGATTGTGATTCGGACATGGATTAGTATGTTTGTTTTTGATTACACATTTTTGCATAATATTTTGAAAAATATTGAAAAATGTCGTCAAATTGTTATGTCCAGGCACTTCTTGTCTGGAGTAATTCTCCAAATCTATGTTGCACTATTTCACGAAACATGATGCAACCTATCAAAATTGACATATGTGCAGATCATTTAACCTGAGTTGGTTTGCTTATTTTCCCTGAAGTTATTGTCAGTTGAACATAAGTGCATATCATAAAAAAGAACCTGTTGACGGGGGATCCTAATTAATTTTTTAAATTAAAGGTCAAGCGGAAAGGTCAATGTTGTTTGTTTATACTGGTTTACCTTTACCAAATCCTATACTTTCCGGGAATCATAAAGGATTTTGTTTTGACTTGGGTTGAAATTACTATTAACACACCATCGGGTATGAAATGACCAATTATCCTGAGTAAACCATCACAGTCTGTCAAACACTTTTGTGCTCAAAAAAGTAGGAAATCAGGATAGTTTTTAGTTAAAAAAATCAGAATTTGGTATAAATAGTACGAAAAACTACCACAACAACACACACAAAAAATGACTGCCTTCTTCCTCGATCTCCTCTAAGTAAGACCTTCAGCCTATGTGAATTTAAGCATGATGTTTTTGATTCCAAATTAAGGTCATTATCAGAACGTCAAAATATAATTGGTAAACTAAAAGGTCTTACTTGGGCCATTTTTCTTACCTCGTTTTATTGATTAGTTTTATGTACACAAAATTAAATCAGAAAAGGCTCAAAATCAGGAGTGATCAAGAGTTTATCTAACAAATTCAGAAAAAATCAGGAACAGCTCAAAATCAGGAGTCGCTTGGCAGATAGCCATTAATATTAAATAACCGATGCACCGAGTCACAGTAGGCGCGACACGTTAAAGAACTTACTCTCCCTACACACCGCCTTCGGCATACAACAAAAGTGAACAATTTTGCCAGTTCACCTTTAACTTGTGGCGTCTCGATATAAGTAAAATATTCTTGACTGGGACGTAAAACCCCATTAATCCAAACCATTTAATTCCTATATTGTACATGTTGAATGTGTTAAATATGTTGCCGATTTGCTTGTTTAAAATGAGATATATAAATACCTACCATTAAATGATGACAAATTCTGAACTAAATTTGATAAATGGTATCATTCAGCTGATAACAGACCCACGTGGGTTGGGTAACAGATGCACTATTAAGCAGTGTTAGCTTTCAAAAAAATAGTTATCTTCGACGTCAAAATTTAAAAATTCATTATTTTATTTATTTAAATAATATACATACGCAAAACCACACATAATATGGTTTTCTGACGTAGCTGATCGCACGAGTTTATTGTGCGGACGGATACATTACACGAATGCGCTCTGCGCACGAGTTTAATGTTTGCGTCCGCACAATAAACGAGTGCGATCAGCTACGTCAGAAAACCACATATGTGTGGTTTTTGTATTAATCACATACATTGTACCCTACCAAACTAAATGAAAAGCTTTCTTTAATTTGATTTAATCAATCAATGATCTGTTTCTAATTATAACCAATGAATGACGTCATATTATTGTTTTTCGGAAAAGGGAATTCCCCTAAAAATAGTTTCGGCTACTGTGGTGATACGGAATATCGTATTGCACATGTGCGATACGGACCTTTGTTTATGTAATGTATCGCTATAGTAAGATTCAATGGCTAAGTGATAAATGTACATATATTCTAAAAATTGTTTTGATAAAATTTTTTGAAGCCTTGTTCTAAAATTAAATCTTAATATGGTGGTGGCTATGATGGCTTAAATATCGGATAGCTACGGGAGAAAAATAACAGTGTGGAGTCGCAATATGTTTTGTCTTGCCAGTCATGATTCTTTCATATCAGTACTAGTCTTGGATGATGTTGGGGAGGGGGGGTTTGGGGGTTGGAAGCCAGTGTCGGTAAGCGATCTGACAATCATTCGAGCACGAAGCTCTTTCCGAGTAGAATGGGTAGGGTTTGAACCTGGGCGTTACGACGATGTTTATGTAAACACTTTAAACCTGTCAACAACCCAGAGATCTAGTAAAGTAGAAGATGTGTACTAAAAACTTTAACGTTTTTATACAATAGTTTTTCTTTTTTCTATATGTATATAGAAGTTGAACACCTAAAACTACAGATAGACACTATCATTTTTGAATGCCGCTAAACAATGATATTTACTTGCCATTATTTGACTATGAGTAAGACATCGGATGGATAAAATTTAATAAAATTAAATTGGTACAAACTTAAGGGTTTATATCCGTCATTAAGAAGTAATATCCGCAAAATATCAATTTTCTACGAAAACGTTTACATTTTTGGGTGGGACCCTGTTTTTCCTAATCATTATATCACTTTCAATTAAAGTTGATAAACATTATGCAGGAAAATAACTAACATCGCTGACTTTGTTGCTAATCATCTTTATTTCAAACACTGTTTGGCGGACAAACAGAGTAAGAACTACAAAATTACGGGAAATAACAAATAAATCATAAATAATATCAATATAATAGACAAATTCGACATCAGCTAAAAAGGAGTATCAACAAGGAATTCAAAATTATCGCACATTACATAAATAACCAATATTTACAACTGAATAAACAACAGCGCAAAAGTAAACATGAAATATACTGACTGAAAATAAGTACAAATTAAACAGCGAATAATTCAAGTCAACGAATAAACAAGCGTAAAAGCATACAATAACATAATAACACATTAAAACATACCCTATGCGCACTTGTAATGTTCTATAATTCAAAGTTTCTGTGTATAAAATCTGTTTGATGAAAATTCCAACTTCAGCGTTCAGTAACTTTTTTTCTAACAAGAAAACCCGGATGAAAAAAACTAAGTCACCAAGTTAGAAAACGAAACATCCCGGAAATATGAAAGGAGGCGCAAAACACTCCCGGTCCGATTGTGCATAGCAATAACACTCAAATATATTGATCACAAAATGTTTCAAAAGTTCAATTAAGTTCCTAGAAAATGTTCAAAATTCACAAAATTTCAAAATTCAGTCCATAAATTCTTAAAATTCAGTCCGTAAGTTTCAAGTTTTCAATAAAGCATTAATTCACAGTTCATAAGTTCCAAGTTTTCACTAAAAGCTTAGTTAACAGTCCATAACAACACTCTGAAATCCACAAATAAGTCTCTGAATATTTGCATCCTGAATAATCACATCTGAGAACACAGTAACAGTCTCTAAAGTAATCTTACATATAAAGTCTCAAATAGTAACTCAATGTAACAGTCTCTCTCATATCAACAGTCTCTAAAGAATAACACACACAACAGTCTCTAAATCAATCACTGAAAAGTAGCACTAGTTCCGAAATAGGTCGAATCACTGTGGTACATTCAGTTTTCCTGAATATCTTAACTTGTACCTTGCGAACAAGTCCATCATCACCTGGAAAAGTGTCAACAATCCTGTCAATAGGCGAAAAACGTCTGTAAACACTAGCGTCTTTCAATAAAGCAACATCACCTATTTTCAAATTGTCCTCTGTCTGCTGCCACTTTTTACGAATTTGCAAGTTATTGGTATATTCCTTGTTGAACCTAGTCAAAAAATGTTAGCGAAGTGTTGAACGGCTGCCCATTGGTGTCTATACATATCTTTAATGTCCAAATCGGCAAAAGGTTCATGTGGTTCTGCGGTTTTCTGTGTTAACAGCATAGATGGACTTAATATCTCTGGACAATCAGGATCTGAAGAAACTTGTACGATAGGTCTACTGTTCATAATATCCATAACTTCATACATAAGAGTTACAAGGGCATCATGGGTGAGCGACCTGTTCTTAGCGTCGAGCAGCATACCATCCAGTATACGACGAGCGATCCCAATCATTCTCTCCCAAACTCCACCCATGTGCGACGAATGAAGAGAGTTAAATTTCCAGGTAACTCCAGATACATAAAGGTGGTCTTTGACTGGTGAATCGTCTACATTGATAGTTTTTATTTTAAGAGGGTTGGTGGCGCCAACAAAATTAGTTCCTCTGTCTGAGTAAAACTTATTAACACATAGATGTGAACCTCCGGAGAGCATTGATGAAGGAACTCGAAATCATGTCTTCTAAAACTTTAATGTGAACAGCCCTGGTAGATAGGCATGTAAATAAAGCGGCCCATCTTTTAGAACTAGCAGCTCCACCTCTGGTCTTCGTAGTGACAATCTGCCAAGGCCCAAACACATCGACACCAACTTGAGTAAATGGAGGTGATGGGGTAATTCTAGCAACAGGTAGATCTGCCATTTTCTGATGTAGAGCATCTCCTCGCAGTTTACGGCATGTAACACATAAGTGTATATAAGACGATATAGCACGACGTCCTCCAACTAGCCAAAATCCAGCAGCTCTTAATGAGTCTTCCGTCAGGTGACGACCTTGGTGATGAATCTTACTGTGATAATGTCGAATTAGAAGAGTTCCAATGTGACTTCTTCCAGGAATGATGATAGGATTTGTGTTACTAATACAAGTACCAGTAGATCTCTTAAGTTTATTTAATCTTCCTCCAACCCTAAGAAATCCGTGCTCGTCCAAGTAAGGTGACAGTTGTAGTATGCGGCTGTCGGAAGGAAGTCTTTTCTCCTGTTGAAGGCAATAAATCTCTTTGCCGAAGACCTCTCTCTGTACTTGTAATAAAATGAAACGTTGAGTGTCTTGTTTCAATACTGGTTCTTTATAAGCGTCACATACATGCCATCCTTTACATCCTGTAGTATGGTTCTTGAAAGATCTTGCTATGTGAATGAGGTAAGATATGGTTCTAACCAACTTATTCCAATCTGAGAACTTTTCAAAAGTTTTAACAATGGCAGAGTTGCTCTTCAATTCTAATTCATTCTTAGCAACATTAACTTATGTACGGATGTCTTTATCTGTTTCGAGATTTAATAATGGGTAATGGAACGGTTGTGCGACTGAATCTGCAGTGTCGGTGTTAAGAAACTCCGGTCCATTTATCATACACTGTCATTCATTTTCGATGTAGAAATAGATCGTGATCCTGCATCAGCTGGATTGCTGTCTGTGCTGATATATGACCATTGGTTCGGTTCTGTAGATTGATGGATCTTCTGGACTCTATTTCCAACGTACACGTAAAATCTTCTAGATGAATTGTAGATGTAGCCAAGGACTATCTTGCTGTCAGTGTACATCTTGACTGCATGTATTTCAGATTCGAGGTTCAAAAGTATAGTGTCTTTAAGCTGTGTCGCCAAAACTGCAGCACATAGCTCTAAACGTGGAACTGTGTGACCATCGGATGGCGCGAGTTTAGCTTTGCCAAGTACAAATGAGACTTCTAAGGTTCCATCCTTATCAAAGGTACGTATAAAGGCAACAGCATAGAAAGCTTCTGTAGAGGCGTCTAAAAATACATGGAGTTCTCTTCTCACTTTGTAAATTAGTCCACTGCCATAACATCTAGATATGTTAAGTAATTCCGATTCTTTGAGCGAATCATTCCATTTTATCCATTCTTGTTCCAATTCAGCGGGTAAAGGGTCGTCCCATCCTTTGTCCATGTTCATAATCTTGCGAAAGAACATCTTGCCTCTGTTGATGACAGGTGCGAGAAAACCAAGCGGATCATACAAGCTCCCAACTGTAGATAAAATTCCTCTCTTAGTGAATGGTTTCTTTTCATTTGAGACTCTGCAAGTAAATGTATCTGTGCTTATATTCCAGTAGATACCCAAGCTGCGCTGGAGAGGAGGACTGTCAGTCTTGATGTTAATCTCTTTGAGGTTCTCAGCTAAGTCTTCTGACGGAAATGACTTCAGAACAGTTGGATGATATTACGAATAAAAATTACGTCACAATCCTTGAACATTCAGCGAGATGTACGAAATGTACATGGATATCTCAACAAGTGACGTCAGGTGAATATGACGCCACAATAGATTACAACAATAGTATGGCGTCATTTACCACGACACATCTCTCCGTGATGCACCCTGTAATAAAACACCAGTTGTAGATCACCACTTCGTGATATATTTGCCGCATGAAACTCCCGTCCGTGTATTTTTGGATCGGCGATATACCAAGAGAACATGTTGATTATTTCTATTCTTAGAAAAACATTGAAATAAACACGGCAACCTCTTTAACATGCAGCGCATTTTACTATTCATAACTGCAATAAAACCCATTGAAGCAATTCAGCTGTTGAAATTTTAACCTCCTTTAAAATCAATAATTTCCCACATTGCAAATTACATCGGAACCATTGTCCGAGACACATATCGTGGCGTAAAACGGGAAAAAACTTAGTATACCGTTTTTTGTACAATGGTTGTCTCTTTCCATGTTATATTTTGTTAGACAGCATGCATGTTGCGTTTAGTCATATAATTTCCCCAACACATCATCGGTATATCAAAGACACAAACTGTACAATATTGCCTGCTGACGTATGGAACGGCTTACAAAAATGTTCACTCGTGGATATTGTAAGCCTAGACGTATTCAGAACCTTAAAACAATTACGCTTTTATGGCCTTCATTAGAATATCGTTAAAACATGTAGATACTAGTGCGTTGTCTCCGTGTTCTAATTTTTCCTGTATATGTTTGGCGTCCCGTGGTTCTGCTTATGTTCTCAGTTTTTGTTCAACATTTGGCAGGTGTGTCTGGATGGGTTGGGGTGCTTGTCATTCCCTAAAGTCTGGCGCAACTTTCCTGGTGGAGGTTCATGCGTAAACTAAATTTGTAAGTCTTCAAAATTTTTTATTATAGTGACGGGTTTTCTTCATACATCATAATTATTTATTTAAGTGATTGCTCTAACAAATTATATAGTAAATGTCATTATCATTCCTTAACTAACATTACCCTAACTTATATCTGACGTATTTGAAATCTGAATAATTTTGTTTTTTTTTAAAGATATTCGTGAATTTAAACTGTCAATTAGAATATTGGTCTATGTGTATTGCAACTATATTCTAATTGTTATTTGTAGTATCATAAAACATTGTCAAAACTTGCCAGATTTTGTTAAAGGAAAAACTACATGTAGTTGACAATATTTTACTTAAATTAAATAGTAGCAAAACAGAATAATGTATTACTCTTTGAGTGGTAGTCTTCAAAGTCGATATTTGAAAAGTCTTTACTGTCAAAATTATTCAGATTTCAAATTTGTCAGGTTTAACTAAAGAAAAAAAATATCATGCAAAAGCATACTTAGATAAAAAAATTGTGAAACTGGGGCCAGACAAGGCTACGACTTAATGTACTTTAAAGCCGTGCTTTATCTAGATGGAATCTGCATTTAACAGACAACCAAGTGTAATGGGTTAAACTCGATTTTCTAAAATACTATAAAGACTAAGGGCGTATACTATATATATGATTACACGTAATGGTATAAAACACATACTATATCGCTAGAAAGGATCTTAGTGAGTCGATCTGATGACACACGGGTACGTCAAAAGTGAGTTGAGTAATGGTGTTTATCGTCCCAATCAAGAATTTTTTCACTTATTTCGAGACGTCGCCAGCTATAGACGAACGTGCAGAAATTTTACCCGGGGGTTGCGCTGATTGCATTATAAAGAAGGGTTCTTTATCCGACGTGCCGTACCTACCATGACACTGAACGTCGTTTATTTTAAGTTCCCATCCGAAAAAACCATGACTTTTATTTGGTAATGCTGAGTGCTTGGCGAAAAAATAGTCATTTACCCACTTTCAAGTCTTGGGTCAGACCCGGCCGGGGTTCGAATCCACGCGCACAGTCTCCCTTTTGCCAATTGATGTACTGCAGTAGTATTACGTCATAAGTGCGAGGACGTGTTATTCAGACAAACGACATTGGCCTAAACGCTTGACTTTTTATTAAAAGTTAAGAAGGAGGATCCACTAAATGCAAGAGTAGTAGAAATAGTTCCAGTTAATACATACATAAAGTACAATCTCATATCTTTGCGCATAGCTCTTGTCAACATTATTTGCCTAGCGTGTATAACCGTGTGTATCGATTCACGCCTTCTCACGCATTATTTGTTACAACGAAGCTAAAAAAAGGTTTCGTTGTAGACTGTAACAGCACACAGTGAACGACATTTGCTATGTATAGTTTATTTTTCATTTATAATAAATGATTTTTGGAAATACTCATCTGGATCTATTACATATTGGCAATTAACCTTAAAACTTAATATAAATGTCAAGTAAACATGTCAAGGTAAAAAATGCTATTCTGAAAAGGAACTTCTCTGTTCTTCTGTATCAGACAATTCTTAAGGGTCATCTAAGTAGGTTAATTCAAGTGAAATCCCATTTCGTTGAAAAGCGTGAAATAGGGGTATAATTATGAAATTACCTACACAAGTGTGGAGATTTTTAAATAAAATACAGAAGGAATTGATAAGTTAGAAATTTTAAAATATTTGTTGCATGTTTTTATAAAAATTGTACAAAAATGCACGTGTTGGGGAAAATAGCTTACACCTTGTATAACGAATTGATTTTAAAAAATGAAAAGATATTAAGATAGTCAACGTCATAGAGCAGTGCAAAGGGACCAGAGTTTGTTAAAGAAATACGAGGTTTTTGAAAACTCGACAATTTACGGTTAAGGTTATCTACGATTTATTTTCCTTTTAAAAACGCGTGTACCAGGCGTGATATTTATATTCTAAGGCCACTACTAATCCAAAATACAACAAGTCACTAAAAGTGCACGGTCATACAATACTGTTCTTTTTAAATCGAGGTAAATATTGTTTAGTTTCAACAATGTTGAACTATATAAAGCCGAATATGCCTCAGCAATAATCAAGTAATATTCAAGCTTAGCTTTTATAATCTTCCCTTGGATCGTTGGTAGCCTTAGAATATGAACTATCACGCCTGGTACACGCATTTTTAAAAGGAAAACAAAACATAAAAAACCTCAACCGTACATTGTCGAGTTTTAAAAAACCATGTATTTCTTTAACAAACTCTACCCCCTTTGCACTGCTCTATGACGTTGACTATCTTTATATCTTTTCATTTTTTAAAATCAATTCGTTATACAAGGTGTAAGCTATTTTCCCCAACACGTGTATTTTTGCACAACTTTCTTTAAAAAATGCAACAAATATTTTAAAATTTCTTAAATTATCAATTCCTACTTTATTTTTATTTATAAATCTTTACACTTTTGTAGGTAATTTCATAATTATAACCCTCTTTCACGCTTTTCAACCAAATGGTTTTCACTTGAATTTTCCTACTTAAATAACCCTTAATCTGGGTGTATTCAATTTGAAATTTGTTTTAAAAAAGAATTCATCAGAGTTCCAAGAGAAAATCTGCCAGCGAACTGAGCAACTTCTCGCACTGGGGAAGAAAAGGTAAAGAAAATACAAAGAAGCGACGTTGCTATGACTGTAACAGAAAGTTCGAGACTAAGGGGAGTTATATGCAATCGCCCCAATCAATATTTTTACTTATATTGAAGTTTTACAATTTTAAAAGAAACTATGCGAGATGCATTGTGGTTCGTATATCAGCATTATAGACCATTCGTCTATACCGGGGCTCTTTTATCAGCCAAACGGGCAGCTTATAAGTACGAGAATAGTCCAATATTTCGCCTAAATTTTCAATTTACTCGTGTTCATGCTTTCGTAAATTCGTGTTTACATGTTTAGGTCGGCAGAAATCTTCAGAAAACAGTAACCTAAAACTCGGGTCAAGTGTTTCGCGGACAACATTTTCTTCGTTTCCTAAAAAGAATAAAAAGTTTCGTTTTACGCTCGCATAAAAACTAAGAAAACAATTATTAATGAAAATCGCTCTTAATGCCAGAGAGAGAGAGAGAGAGAGAGAGAGAGAGAGAGAGAGAGAGAGATTTTATACCGGGATTGCTATAACGATATCATAACATTGTTGTTTATAATTATATAACCGCCACATTATGTAAAACAGTTGTTTATTTATATTTTTGTTTATTTTTATTTATTTATTTATTTGTATCCATAGACAGCTAGCTATAGGGAAATTTGAAACTGATTATGCGCACCCAAAGAAAAAAAAGATTTTACAAAGTGTAACGGGACACGGGTTAATATCTCCGATAAAAAAAAAACCCAAATAACGGGACGTCAATTAGATCTAGTCTACTCATTATTGTTAAAATACTATACAACTATATAGTCACACAACTTTGACCTGTATGGTTGAACTTTTATTAAGAATATTGATAAAGAACAATCCACCCCTTATATAGGTAATGCTAGGACTCGCAGTTAATTATGATATATACACAAAGAATATTATAAGTGTTCGAAATAAGCAGGCGCGATCATGAAACATAAACGTACTGGCCCAGGATAAATATTTAAGGTCAAGCGGGCAGGTCAATGTTGTTTACCTAGCTATATACATTTATAAGTATTGACATAGATATGTAAGAAATCAATGCCATTTTAAATCTCGGGTGTTTTAAAATATCAATATTAACAATTAACTTCCTGATTTGTCTTTTAAACCGGACATTTTATAATACAGTAGAACGGTAAGTCTCTCTCTCTCTATTTCTCTCTCTCTCACACACACACACACACACACACACACACACACACACCAGTGATTACCAATAGGGTCTGTGTTATATACGTGCGAAAGAGAGAGAGAGAGAGAGAGAGAGAGAGAGAGTTTATATGTAGGATTCGGATTAGATTCTTCAAAAGTTGATATAACGTTTTTTTTAAAAGAAGATAATAACCACTGACATTCAGGTACTAATTATATAAAATTTTCATAATGCATTACCATATTATAATTTTTTGAATTTTCTAAATAAAATTTGTTTTATTATAAATTGAATATTAAAAAAGTTAAATAATATGACAGTATGATAATGTATGTGTATAATAGTATTGTCATATACCACTTTTTGAATTTATTTTATGAATAAATTCAAAAAGTGCTATATGACAGTTTGAATATTTTTTAGTTACCGTATTTACCCCAGGTCCCTATATCTACGTTCTACATGTATGTATGCATAAGAAGTTGTTTAAAACTGATTTTATTTATTTATTTTATCGATAATATATATATATCTCGATGTCGAGAAACAATGTGTGGGGTCGTCAATATTTAAATCACTGGGAATTCCTTTAGCCTACATATTTATTGTGTCATATAACATTTTTGTAAAATTTAAAGAAATGGCATAAGACATTGTAAAACAAGCTGCGTAACTGAGTAATGACCAGTCCTAGCTAAGAAATCTGGAATAAAGATAATGGTTTGATTTATTGATTTGGGTTTTACGTCACAATCAAGGACATTTAAGTTTTATCGGGACATTGTCGGCTATAGAACTCCCGCCATTGCAATGCGTTCGGAACTATGTGCAGGGTGGATTACTTAGCGTGCCACTTGACACGAGACATAGAATTAAAAGCCTCTTCAGCAGGACCCATACCATACCTAGTGCTGAGCGGACCTACATGTGTATTTTCAAGTCTTAATCGAACCCGACCGGGGATTGAACCCCAATCTATCACAAACAAACTCGGCTAATTAATGTAGTGTTCTGGACAACTGGAAATGAAGGACCACTTCATTGACAACCCGTCTCTTTCTATGGTTCTAGAGTGAAAGTTGGAAAGGCAGGTTAAAAAATGCGTACTTCTAATTGCTTTGTTTACAATTGAAATTTCCATGCATTGAAAGCGATATACATGTAGTCTGGTAGAGGATTTTGAAAAAAAACGCTTATTTTTCGATGTAGGGAGGACAACATGTTCAAAGGTGGCAAGTTATGTCATAACCTTCTTTGTACTTTACTTTGGTAGAATTGGCTTGTTGCCAAGCAAGATTTCACCCAGGGGCCATTGTGGGGGCAGCGAAAGGTCAATGGGTGCAAAGTTCAAGTGAAAATGCCCATATTGACCTATACACAAATTCAACATGGCTTACAGAAGTTTTTCTTTATTTATTTTGTCTTCTAAATATGTAAGTGGTATCTTCAAATTAATAGAAAGTCATATCCAACTAATTCAGTCACTTATTTTCAAAGTTTTCCATGAAAAATAAGATTAGACGCTTGCACAAATTTGACCTTTACAAATATGATTATTTGTGGCAAATAAATACTAGTATAAACACATTTGTGCATTTGAAATTGTTTAACAGAACTTTAGACATCTGTTAAAATAATTTTACTGAATCATATTGCCCGTATTTATATACAGTATCCACTTTAAAAAAAAGAAATCAAAGTACTGGTGGTACTGAAAGATTTCATTAGCTATAATGACTGTATCTGTATTATAATACTATCAAGTGTGTTCTCTTTTTCTGGTGGAATTATCAGTGAACTGTTGAAACACGTACTATTCCCAGTGTCGCCTATACCTGATACATCAGGACCCTTGTTATCTGCAGCCCACAAGTAGGATCTTCAAAATATCCCTGAGGAAGAAGTTTGCATGGAGACATTACTACCAAAATAATTCATGGTCAAACTTTAGTTGTAGCACTGGGAAAACGGAAAGGCATCAATACATTCGGCGAGTTAGGAAACGCACAAACTGTTTTTATCCACGCGAAAGATAAATGTATTAAAATTGATGTCATTATGATAGATATTACAACTAATCCATAAAAGGTGAAACCATCTAGAGATAAAAGAGGATCAGGTCCCCGTTCTGTTAGAAGAATTATGATAATTAAAATGTCCCTCTGCCATCAAATTGGTAAGATTTTATCAGTCATTAAGAAAACAAATAGGATCTCGTAGTAATCCAAGACACTTCTTAGCTTAGCTGAGGGTATCAGGGGGTCCAACAGACAGCATGTTAAATCCATACAGAGGAAGGAGTGTAACCGTTTTTAAAGCTTTACACAAGGAAGCCGATAGTAGAATTGTTCCCCATGGTGTTGATGCTTACATGCAAGGCTATAAAAGAAGAACAGTTATTGTCTGTCGTGATACTGATGACCTTATTCTTCTGTTGCTTTTAAATGAGGAAGTATGATTCCAGACCAGGACATCTAAAGTTCGTCCCTGTTCATAGCATAAACTTATCACCTCTGGAGAGGAATAAGCTCCCAATATTCCGTGCAATTACAGACTGTAAGACTGTCATTTAACTTCCTGCACATTATAAATACAGCTATCCGTGTTTCCAGGAAAAACACAGGTCTTCTTCCAACTCTTGCAAGAGGGAACTTTTCTGAACTTGTGAGTGCAGATGCTTTCATTGAATGTACCTAGCGAGAATTTCTCATCTACGATGTAAACTGTTCCTCTCAGGGGAAAAGTACAATTGAAAATTTGCTTCCAACATCATATGCAACCGACCTACATATTCAACGTGTACACTATTAAACTGCTGTTTGGCCGCATTTAGTTATACCTGGTATTTCTTTCGGATCTCCCGTCACCTATAGGACACAGATGGTACTAGTCTCACTAACTTGCGTACTGTATGTCTTTATCTCCCAGTGGAGGTTAGTCCATCGACAAAATCCCTCAAACTGGCTCAGTTCTGCGCAATTTTCCCCATCTGTTTCAATTCCAGAAACTTGTCTCAAGGTGTCTTTTATTCTTGTGTGTTCCATTTTAAATTTTGTGATGTTGTTGGCAGGTGTCTTGATGGTGTGACCTATCCATTCCCAATGTCGCTTTTGTGTTTGTGTTTTAAAACGACATTTTTTTGTGATCCACCATAAACTTTTCGTTACTAATTTTGTCCTGTCATCTGGCAACAGGACCACGAACAATACTAGTTTTAAACTTAAATCTGAGGTTTTTTTTCCCACAAATTAAACTTATTATTATTGTTATTATTTTTTGCTTAAACCTTACTTTGAACTTGAACTTTTCTTAGACAATTACAGATCAAAGGATCATGAACAAAACTTAACTTTTTGGACTTAAGTTAAGTATTTTCCTGATTTTCACGATTATTCTCGGACAGTTAAGTTAGTGCGAGTCTGAATGTGACTTAAAACAGTTTTAATGAGAAAAATATAAATTGATTGATTGCATGGGGTTTTACGGGCTTTTACGTATTTCAGTCATATCAAGACGTCACCAGCTATAGGTGAATTGGCAGAAATTTTGACCTTTGCAGTGTATTTAGAGAAATGTGCAGGAACAGTTACTTAACATGTTACACCTGCCTTGGCACGGGGCATCGGTTTCTAAGATCTCTCTCAAAGGATTTCGTGACTTTCGTTTCTAAATACCGAGTGTTTGGCAAAAGAACAGTCACTTCTTTATTTCAAGTCTTGGTCAGACCCAACTAGGGTTCGAACCCAGGACTCACGGGGAGTGAGCGCTATACCAATTGAGCTACAGTAGGGGTTTTTTAATGAGAAAAT
The DNA here is from genome assembly GCA_021292105.1 of Anadara kagoshimensis. Classification (NCBI taxonomy): domain Eukaryota; kingdom Metazoa; phylum Mollusca; class Bivalvia; order Arcoida; family Arcidae; genus Anadara; species Anadara kagoshimensis. Next base: position 28,984,112 of record CM037872.1, on the reverse strand, counting down.
AACCTTTACCAAAATCATGTCATGCATTGCTGAAATGTAAATATAAATCATGTTGTACTACAAGATGTACATGTAGGGCATACAATTTAAAGTGGGTGGCTGTATGTACTTGCAATGGAACCGTTGATTGGTTGAACCCTGTCACAGATAGTGATATTGATGAATGAAAACAAATCGCTAGATGTGACTGTTATATTCCAGAGATTCTCGTGACTATGCCTTGTCGATTACAGTACTTGCAGTACTTTGATTTTAAACTTTTAATAAATTTCAAATTATCAGCTGGGTTTAAATAATATTTTTGTTTTAATCACATTCATGTATTTACAAAAGAATTATATTTTAGGATTTTGATTCATACTTTGATGTATACTATTATTTTATTCTATCTTGAAGCTTGTGTCAGGATTTTTAAAAATAACATTGAAATATTTAAATTTTAGCCTAAACAGTCTCAATTAGCTTCCTAGTCAATGTTAAAATACATGAAATGCTATGATTGCATGAGAACAGATTTATTTGATTTATTTAAATCTCAGAAAGTATATATTTGGACAGCTATAAACTTATAAAGATTAATTTTTTGGGGGAAAAACACTATCGGACCTTTGACCTTTTATCTACTTAACCAAGGGTCGATCAGCTTGGCAAGAGGTTGATTCTTGACCCCTAACCTATGATGATATAAGGCAGCTATGTTGCCAGCTTTGAACACTCATGTCCCCCTATTGTGAAATTTCATTTTTTTTTCCCACCAGACTATGGCAACTAATGACGAAAAGTGCAAAATCTATACAAGTGCAATAAAGAACGCAAAGCTTTTACAAATTTATTTGATACATTTTAGGTAATTTCACCACCCCAACCATTAACTTTTTAATTTAGAAATTGAACAACATATCTATCTGATAATTATTTCAACGTTCAGTTAGTCATTTAAAATCAAAATAAAATTCTTAAGGAAGAGTGCAAAGAATTTCGTTACAGTATTCTTTGGATTTGAATAGTGTCTTGTTTTGAATTAATGTCAAATATTACAATTCACTTCGTTCTTTCCCGTTATGCCTCAAACGTAACAGACTCGTTTAATAAACACAGTGCTTGGTTATGCACACGTTTAAACTCAACTCTCTGCGTATGTCAATTTTCCTTGCACAGTGGGCAATCTTTTGACAGAATTATAAATGGAGTGGATGAATTATGTAATAATTGCTCTAGATTTAATTGTAATGTATCAAGACTACTTGTTTATGAATTTAACTCAGAATTTTTGTAATTATATTTTGAATAAGTCGTAATAATCCGGTTTCTGATTTTAATTTAAGAAGTGTCGTCTCGTGGCAAATTGAAAAGAAACGTGTACAGTACGGACCTGTCGAAAGTTGAACACTGAGCTAACAAAAAGAAGTAGAAGCTCGACTGTCGAGTTCACGATATATCTATAGCTATGTAACCAAAACGAGGATGAGAGGAGGCATATAGTAGCTTCCGAGATACGGCTAAGGAAGCACCGAGATTAGCTTCCCATCCGGCATTTATTAGTTTGCTTAGTGAGATTTTTTCGACAGGTCTGTACTGAAGACAGATATAAGTATATAGTATACATGTAATGAGATTAGGACTAAATTGTACGTGAATTGTGAATTTAATTCTTAAAAACTAAATATTTTGCTATAGACAACATGTTATTGATAAGTACGCCGCTACCTCTTGTAAAATATTTCATTTTGATGCATTCGTTTTTGAAAATTTCAACGACAACAAAGAAAAACAATGTTTAGGCAAACAACCCTCTCCCAGCTTGACTTTTAGGAAATATTAAAATGAATAACACGAAGTCTGTTGTCGTCCCTTGTAGTTTAGTGTCACGGTTTTGTCATCATATATCTGGCTCAGCATGGTGATACTTGACTTTTTAAATTTGTTTTTAATTAACAAAACTTCATGTTTTATATTATATCAGTGGCGTCAGTATATGTTATCTTAACTTTTTCTTATCCTCTACTACGGTTGCTCAGATGGTGAGTGCCTGCTTCGTGAGTGGGAGGCCGTGGGTTCGAACCCCGACCGTGTCTGATCCAAGACTTGAAAGTGTAGTTACTGTTCTTTTGCCAAACACTCGGCATTTTGATTACAAAAAAGGCCACGGTTCTTTCGGGTGGGAACTTAAAATTAACGAGATCCCGTGTCACGTGCACCGAGGCACTTGGGTAACCATAATTCGTAGTGACATTGCCTATGCATACTGTTAAAAATTCGATATTTTCAGCACAGTGATAGCTTCGCTTTGCTCAGGCACTTTACTTTCCGTCTATAGGAAATATACTTTGTAATAGTATATGCTTACATTGATGCTTTAAGCCAACGCGTTCCGATGCACTGAGGAAAACCATACTTGGTACATGTAGTAACATTGCCTATGCATAGTGTTACAAAATGATACTTCGAAATTGTCAGCATAGTGAAAGCTTCACTTTGCTCAGGCACTTCTGTTTCCGTCGTTAGGAAGGTATATGCTAACATTGATGTTCTAAGCCAATGTGGTACTATGAGTTACAACCCTGGTAGGGGTATATAACCGTGGAAAGTGATAAAAATCGTTTTGTTGGATGTTTTACAAGTGAAACGAAAATATTTTCAAAGGTTGAATAAGTACATGTAGTTATGTTAATCGCTGTTATATTGAATAAGTAACGTACTTCAGGTATGGTATAAAGAACGCAAAGAATTTAGAAAACATAATTTGAGACTTTTTGTTATTCCACCACCCCAACCATTAATTAATCTTTTACGAATTGGAAAAAAAAATTATCATCAAAATGTCGTTACAGTATTCTTTGGATTTTAATAGTGTCTTGTTTTGAATTAATGTCAAATATTACAATTCACTTCGTTCATTCCCGTTATGCTTCAAACGTAACACACTCGTTTAATAAACACAGTGCTTGGCTATGCACACGTTTAAACTCAACTCTCTGCGTATGTCAATTTTCCTTGCACAGTGGGCAATCTTTTGACAGAAGTGAGAGTATTTGAAAGTGCAATGTCTACGCAAGAACGCACAATATTAAAGAGCGTGGAGCTATATCAAAGGCGGGGAGTGAATCTCTGGTGAATGAATTATCAATGGAGTGGATGAATTATGTAATAATTGCCCTAGATTTAATTTTAATGTATCAAGACTACTTGTTTATGAATTTAACTCAGAATTTTTGTAATTATATTTTGAATAAGTCGTAATAATCCGGTTTCTGATTTTGATTTATTACGCGTTATGTAAAGAAGTGTCGTCTCGTGGCAAATTGAAAAGAAACGTTATCTTACGAACGTGTACAGTACGGACCTGTCGAAAGTTGAACACTGAGCTAACAAAAAGGAGTAGAAGCTTGGTTGTCGATTTCTCGATATATCTATAGCTATGTTACCAAAACGATGCTGAGAGGAGGCATATAGTAGCTTCCGAGATAAGCTAACGAGGGCCGAGATTCGCTTCCGATTCAACACTTTAAGCAGGTTGCTTGCCAATAAATTGTTGACCACGGGATATTGCAAGCCTTATCAAGGCCCTCAAAAAGTTGACAAGTTTGATGTCTCTGTGTCAAGGATTACCCTGGATATATTTGCTGTCCCATAGTTCATTGTTGACCACGGGATATTGCAAGCCTTATCAAGGCCCTCAAAAAGTTGACAAGTTTGATGTCTCTGTGTCAAGGATTACCCTGGATATATTTGCTGTCCCATAGTTCATTGTTGACCACGGGATATTGTAAGCCTTATCAAGGCCCTCAAAAAGTTGACAAGTTTGATGTCTCTGTGTCAAGGATTACCCTGGATATATTTGCTGCCCCATAGTTCCATGTTCCTTTCACACAATTTGATTACACACGTGGCGGGTTTAGCTAGCTAAACAGGGAGTGTTACCCTTCCGGAGCACCCGACCTCACTTTCCTGGTGGAAGTTCACGTGTCTAACCTAACTTGTCAGTTCCAAAGTTTTTACTTTGCTCCTGGATTGTGATCCGAATATGGATTAGTATGTTTGTGTTTGATTACATGAAGCTTAGTGATAAACATTTGACAGGTCTGTACTGAAGATAAATAAGTATATAGTATACTCAGACGTTCATTTATGTAATATGATTAGAACCGAGTACTACGTGATGTGTGATCTTAATACTTAAAAACTAGAAATTTTGCAAAACAACATGTTATTGATAAGTACGCCGCTACCCCTATAGTAAAATACCCCAGTTGCTTTTGGAATTTTGTTGTTGTTTGCTTACTTTTTTCTTCTTTTTTTTTTGTAATTTTTTGAAAATATCGACAACGAAGCAAAAACAATGTTTAGACAAACAACACTCTCCCGCTTGACTTTAAGAAATTTTACAAAGAATAACGTGAAGTCTGTTGTCGTTCCTCGTAGTTTGATGGAATTTGGACTTTTTTGGACAATGTCGATCTGAACTTTATGCTTATGTTCAAACATGCAAGAACATTCTATCAAGTTGATGTAAAAAATTAAAAGGTTGATATATTTTGTTTAAATTACGTTTTTGTTTAACTCTTTTCGGTTTTTGTCTGATCGAAATCATAAGAACATCAACATTTTTATTTCATTCAAAATTTCATCTGCAGCACTGTCTACTCCTCGACGACAATTTGTAAATCGAGTGAATTTAATACTCACACTTTGTGTATACATATGAAAAATATTTTGATTTATTTATTTTATATTATTATTTTTTTTGCATCGTTTTCAAGAATAATCCGTTACAACATGGTGACTCGGTGCCCCAGTGGCTAAAAGCTCGGTTACAGTTCACCACACCACTCGCTGTCTGGCTTCGAATCCCCCTAAGGAAAAAAGGTCTAGTGATTGTTAGTATTTAATTTGCTACAGGATTGTGTTTATTCTTCGGGCACCCAACCCCGTTCTTGTATGCAAATAAAACTCTTTGCCATAGAAGCTTAAGGGTTTAATTGAGTAATTGTGTTTAACGTCTCAGTCAAGGATGTTTCGCTTATATCGATAAGTCGTCAGCTATAGGCGAAGGTGCAGAAATTTTGCCTATGTTTTACGCTGATGACATTATACTGCAAGGTTCTTTACCGTGCCACGCCTACCGTGACACGGGACCTTGTTTATTACAATTCCCATCCGAATGAACCGTGACTTTTACTTCGTAATACCGAGTGCTTGGCGAAAGAACAGTCACTACCAACCTTTAAGTCTTTGGTCAGACCCGACCGAGGATCTAACCCACAACCTCCCACTTACGGAGCGAACACTCTACCAAATTATCTACCACAATGGTTTATAGAATCTTTAGAGGAGATAATAAAAGTGAGGCACGTCACCCGATGCATGGCAGACGGTGAACTACATGTATTTGAAAATGTTATTGGTGTCGTTGTCATTGATGTGTGTACCTATAAAAGTTTATTTGCAGACTTACAATCAAAGACTTTATTATTTATTTATCAGTCTACTACACTTTTGATAAACGTTTGAAGCTTTTTTAAACCGTTGGCATGCTTTCGGTAATAAAGAATTGAATTGACAACAAACCGTAGATCTACATGAATATTAAATTTTCAATCAAAATATGTTTTGTACATTCTAGTTCTACAAAGAGGTTTTTGACAATTTATATACATGTTAGAAAAATATTTAATGTTGAAAATTTGAATATTTCATTTTCTTGTGCAAACATGTATAACAATTACGTGCATTTATTTTTCAAGCCTATCAAAAAAAAAAAAAAAAAAAAAAAAAAAAAAAAAAAAAAACACTTTCAAAAGATACCACGTTTTAATCAACATTTAAATTAAATTTTTTATTGAAATCTATAAATAGTAAAATAAGATGGTTATCTTGAATCATTAATCAAAAATTTAATTTATTGAATTATTGAGTGACATGAGAATAAAAAAAAGTTTTTAAAAAAGTAAAATACATGTATAAAATAATGTATTTCGTATCTTCAAAGCAATTCTTGACAGACATGTACTTGGGTCCCTAAATTACCACCTTTTAGCGAATAAACATCCTCGGTTTTTCTTATCTTTTTGAAAAAAAACCCCGTAAATATTTCAAACATAAATGTATTGTGGTTCCAGATCATTAGTTGGTGTAATAAATGATTGGGCGTTTTGAAAAATTGTTGAAAACAGTTTATTATGGTGCCTGATTCGTACGAAACTCTTCGTGGCAATACGAAATTATTATTCAACATCGCGCCAAAATCATGGTTTTTCGCTTTTTTGCGTTTTTTTGGCGCTTTTTTGCGTTTGGATTGCGCTTTTTTCGATTTAGCGCTTTTCCGCATTTTTGAAGACGAAAATGCGCGCGAAACAGCGAAATGGCACAAAATAGTCGCCATGTTTTATACATGTCTTAGATAAGCGCATCATTTCCGAAGTTCATTGACTTATAAATTGACAATTTAAATTACCATATCATTGATTTTGAATGTGTGTATGTATGTGTGTTGATGAGGGAGTGGGGTGGTGTTTTGTTTGTCAATAAATTGTTTCCCGTAGCTAAGGCTTAAATTAAACCGACACAGAGTTTTGTTATAGATGTTCATCCGAAACGTCGAAGACATTTCGCGTTCAAGGGGTGTCGTTTATAAACGTTCGCGTTTATTTTTTTATTTTTGTCAGATTTTTAGCTGTTTGCAACTACTGAATATATGTATGTGGGCATCTTGTTTGGTTAAGACGGACTGGATGAACATCTCTAATAATATCAATCATTTTTCAAACGTGAAACAAACCGTACACACAAAACAGTACAGTGACATTGACCTGACTTTGGGCGGACACTGCATCAATATGCGGTGATGATCATGGAACCACAACCACAATCATTGTTAAGACAAATATAGTAGGATGAGACGTAATTAAAAAAGAAACACATAGCATCAACCGAGTTAAAATATGTTTCAAACATGTCCTGTTATATCTTTTAACTGTCTTAGTTGCCTCAACGAAGTTGTTGCTATGGTAATGTAAATTGTATATATGTTTTGGATGTTGGAGAAAAACCGGAACACCCAGAATACCGCAACCGAAATAACAAACGATTTTTCCCAAATGTTTATCCGAGCTGGATTTGAACCTAGGTGGCAAGAGTTGTGTAATGGTGTTTGACGTCCTAATCAAGAATATATCACTTATATCGAGAAGTCGCCAGCTATAGGCGAAGGTGCAGAGATTTTGCCTGTGCGTTGCGCTGATGGCATTATACAGCAAGGTACTTTATCGTGCCGCGCCTACTCGTTTATTTTAAGTTCCCATCCGAATTACACGCGCCGAGTGCTTGGCGAAAGAACAGTTACTACCCACTTTCAAGTCTTGGATCAGACCCGGCCGAGTTCGAACTCATGACCCCAACACTTACGAAGCGAGTACAATACCAACTGAGCTACCGCAGTGGACCTAGGTGACAAGAGGCCTTATATATTGCAAGGCAGCAATGCTGTCATATTATATTTTTATTTTAAGAGTGAAATATTAAAAAAAATATTATTTTATAAAAAAAATTTACTATAAATGTTTGTATATTTAATTCAGAAAAATTGATTATTTTTAATATGACAGTACGTTAACACTTAAAAAGGAACATGTAAAAAATATAACTGGAAAGAAAAACTGAAGTGTGATGATTGTCCAGTTCATAACTGGTGACCATATACAACAAATTACTTTTGGAATTATTACTTACTTTATTGTATATTTTACCGATGTTAATGATTGAAGCAATAGATTAAGCTACATCCATAGCTTTCGACAGCCGGGTTTCGGCACTAATTCCTTAGCCCACTGTGATAAATTTCGACAGGACTGTACCAAAAACGAAAACACACTGATCCATACATATGACTAATGATAGCATTAATCAACCAAGAATTTTAAAGAAACCTCAATTACAGGGAGCAGTTATTTTAGGTTTACATGTAGGTAATTACATTAAGTGGTAAGACTGCAATAACTGCAATGGATTTGGCCTTGCAAGTTTTTTTTTTAAAAAAACGTTCTTTGTGTGATAGATTTTTCCATTAGAGAGTACATGTAATATGAATACATGTATCTGTTTTTATAATTACACTATATAATGATTATTGTTGTAAAATCGATTATGATAATTATAAATTGAACTAGGTACTAGAAACGTAAGTGGCAATCGAATTTAATTGAAATATGTCAGATTAAAAATTTAAAATTGTTTAAAAACAACAAAACAAGGTTTTAAAAAGTAAACCTAAATTGATATACAGTGTACAAAACGTTGAAAATGTGTCTCGAGTCCAATGGGTTTCATTAGACCAATGCGTTTTTCATTTTATTTTACGTGAAGCTACTACGAAATAATACCGTAACTATGATAATTGAGAGAACGTCTGTTGATTGCAAAGTTAACCCTCAGCGTAGTATTAGGCAGCTGGGTGATATTTTTCTAATCCAGACTTATTGGTCGCTACTTTCCTAACAAATCTAAATCTAGTTTTTACTAGAGTCAGTTCTTAGTTGTTGGCCAAACCAAATGACACTAAAAGCGTATATAGTGTATATAAGCACATAAAATTTAACTGTTATTATGAAATTAGAGCAAATGCTATCGGATCTGGAACGAAAAAGACTTCTCAGAGAAGAATTAACATTTAGATGCGTCAACTGAAGCAGTACTGCTTATCAACGGTGCTGGATTAATCAAGATTCAGTAAGAAATTGATGTTTCTAGAAGGACACCATCAATGGGTATAATCCCTTGATTTTTTTTTGATTTTTTTTTTTAATTTTTTTTTTAATTTTTTTAAATTATAGTTCATTTTTAGGTCTTTTTTGCGACGAACCTTAACGTATTTTTATACAAAACCGCGTTCCGAAGAGTTAATAGAACACACCCGCATGGTACATGTACCAACACCTAGCACTAATTAACATTTAAACCTGTTCTGTCCCTGTATTCATTGCAATCACAATTTGAAAAAAAATCACATAGTAAACTATATCAATTATAAAAAAAGTTTAATAAGTATTCCAATTGTTAAAGCTATATTATGTATAGTGTGCCTGGTATCTTGTAGCTCGTCTTATAATTTTCGTTTTTTCTTACACACCAAATGAGTTATATTATACTTGCAAATAAATTATTGACTAAGGGATATTGCAAGCCTAGGAGGCTTATCAAGGCCCTCAAAAAGTTTAATGGCCGTCATCAAAGTATTGTTGATAAGTTTGATGTCTCTGTGTCCAGGATTGCCCTGGATGCATTTGACGTCCCATAGTTCCATGTTCCTTTCACACAATTTTGATTACACACGTGGCGGGTGTAGCTAGCTAAACAGGAGGTGCTTAACCTTTTGGAGCACCCGGCCTCACCCCACTGGTGGAAGTTCACGTGTCTAACCTAAATTGTCAGCTCCAAAGTTTTTATTCTGGATTGTGATTCGGACATGGAATAGTTTGTTAGTTTTTGATTATACATTCTCATAACCATTTACATGTATTTATGGTTATAAAAATAAAATTAAAATGTATAAATAATGTCAAACTATTATTTTAGGCGTTATATGAAAATGCACTTGCAGTTATATAGTAATTAACTATTCCGTTATTCCGTTAACAAAAAAAAAAAAAAAAAAAAAAAAAAAGATTAAAAACAAATATTTTAAAATTGTTGACATTACTTTTGAATTTGGAGTTAATTACTCTACAGCTCATTTGCCGGCATTCATAAACTCAATGCGTTGGGTATACATTAATCAGTAAAAGTGTGTCACATTATGCCAAGGTCGAGATGGTTCAATGGCGGTACTATATTTTAAACGCGTGTCAGATTCTACGATCGTGTTGTCATGCTGTGATCTGTTTTATTGATCTGGAATCTTTTTGTTAGTTTTGTAAAGTGATACTTGGACAAATTATATTACATATAAATTTAAATACAGGTATAAATTTTAACGATAATATTACATAAACTAAGTTATAAAATATAAGTAATATTGACTACATGGGCCGACTTATTTTAGCTCACTTGGTCGAAAGGCAATTCTAGTTAGATTGTGATTTCGCAGCATGTATACTGGGAGTGAGTCGTAGACACCTTTTTCCGACTGCTCTAAACCTAATCTATTTTTATAGAAACATAGACAGTGACATGTTGAGACATTGCAAGCTAGATGTTTTGGTGTTTTCGTAATTTTGAATGTGCTTATTTATGGAACTTTGGTTTGAAAAGAGTTTCAATGATTGAGGGCCTTCCAAAACTACTAGTTGTTTAAAGAATTGTCCATATCTTTTGTCTTGTGTTTTTGCTGTTTCTGCTATTATATTCTAGTGTGTGTTTTTCTTGATTGCATTTACTCTTTACCTGCTGTAGGAACATCTCATTGGCATTTTATTCAGCGAACTGGCATTTTTTTATCACAATAAGCATGTCACAGAGCGTGATTTAAACCTAGGCGATGAGCTATACTGTGATCTGTGAGCCAACATTTTAGAGCCACTTAGATACCGAGGCCCCACACTGCGACAAGCACCTGCCATACATGTATATGTGACGGGGTGAAAGAAAAATCAATGTTGGACCAAATATTTGATAGATTTCTTCCTTATATTCATATCGAAAACGGTATAGGCAAACGAAATAAAAATAAATCCGTGGTTTTGACAAGTTTTTAACTGTTAAAGGTTAAGTACCTAAATCACTGTAGATAAGAGATAAAATTCCTTTTATTTATACTTAGTGGTACTACGTATTGTTGTTAAGATATTGCACGATTACAAATACAATATACACCATATGTTTTACAAAAACACAAAAACACCCGGTGTCAGAAAATGACAGAATAATAAATTAATAAAAATATTGATTGTAATTTTAAAAAGAGCGTGATAATATATGGTACATGTATTTAAAAAATATATGTTAATTGTGATCAGTGACATTGAACGTTCGCTAGAAGGGGGTTTTACCGGAATAATTGCGAAAATCCGGATTAATCAGACCAAATCCGTAATAAACCAAATAAATTCGGAATATTCAGGTAAAATCCGGAATAAACCGGTAAAATCCGGAATAATCAGGCAAAATCTGGAATAATCAGGCAAAATCCGGAATAATTGGACCATTTTGTTACGGTAAGTTTTCCGTAATCTAAAAATTACGGTAAGTGTCTGATTATTCCGGAAAATGACTGATTATTACGGTAAACGTCTAATTATTCCGGCAAATGTCCAATTATTACGGGAAATTTTCTAAAAAATAATAATATTCTTCAAAATTTTTACCGTAATAATTGGACATTTGCCGGAATAATTAGATTTTTATCGTAATAATCAGTCTTTTACCGGAATAATCAGACAAGTTACCGGAATAATCAGACACACCGCAATTTTTAGAATCCGTAAAATTTACCGTAAAAATATTCTAATTATTACGGATTTTGACCAATTATTCCGGATTTAGTCTGATTATTTCGGATTTGGTCTAGAAATTTCGGATTTGATCTAAATATTCCGGATTTTCGCAAAGATTACGGAAAGTGTCTAACTATTCCGGAATTTCGCAATTATTCCGGTAAAACCCCCTTCTAGTGGTTGCTCTCTCTCTCTCTCTCTCTCTCTCTCTCTCTCTCTCTCTCTCTGTGTTTGCAAATGTTCCACAGTAACTTTGTTCTTTTTTACATTCTCTATTATAGTTTTGATATCTCTCTCTCTCTCTCTCTGTTTGCAAATGTTGCACAGTAACTTAGTTCTATTCTACATTCTCTATTATAGTTTTGATCTCTCTCTCTCTCTCTCTCTCTCTCTCTCTCTCTCTCTCTCTCTCTCTCACTGTTTGCAAATGTTCCACAGTAACTTTGTTCTTTTTTACATTCTCTATTATAGTTTTGATCTCTCTCTCTCTCTCTCTCTCTCTCTCTCTCTCCTTGAAACACAATAGTTTCATTTGACTCACACCCAAAGACCTACACCTTTTGATAATGCATACGCTCATATTAAATAGATCCTTTTTCAGATACTATAATTATTCAGGGAGTTGACTGATATATTATACTACATTGTACTTAGAAAATATCCGCTATAAACATATATATGTATTGTTACCACCCATATATATATAGGAAAGAAGACTTTAAAAGCAGTTTAATATCATTCCGGTACCAAGTACCAAGTGCAAAACTCTGTCATACTCCGCCCTCTGTATGCAATATGATATAAACAATTAAAATCTTTGTCTGAAAAACTTTTACAACTTTTTTCATTAAAAATATTTTTATATTTACAATTAAAATTAGTATGACCCAAGATTCCGTTTTAATTATGAATATCCATGTTTTTTTAATCAAAAATATATTTCATATTTACATTTTAAATTAGTTTGGCCCAAGCCTTCGGATTGATTATGAAAATTCATGATTTTTTATTAAAGACATTTTTATATATATTTACATTTTAAATTAGTATGACCCAAGATTTTATTTTAATTAATATTCATAAGAGCTCTGATTGAATATTTTTAAATTGTGTTGGAATGGCTCCAAATCAATTTCATGTTTATAAAAACATGCAAAAATATACATTTCTAAATTAGTATTTAAGATAAAAACTGATAAAAGTTTAGTTAACACAAAAAGAGACTTTCATTATTTGACAGCGAAGAAGGCCTAAGTTTGTCGGAGAGAGAGAGAGAGAGAGAGAGAGAGAGAGAGAGAGAGAGAGAGAGAGAGAGAGAGAGAGAGAGAGAATTTCATCATCATCCTCATCATCAACAGCAACAGCAGAGATATTAGCATCACCACCACTACCACAGTATCATCATCATTATCACCATCATCATCATCATCATCATCATCATCATCATCATCATCATCATCATCATCATCATCATCACCATCATCATCATCATCATCATCAGCAGCAGCATCATCATCATCATCAGCAGCAGCAGCAGCAGCGGTAGAACCTGTAGAGAACGAATCGCGCTTTTCATATTTTATTGATAAATCGTTGTGAAAGACATTATTTTAAAATGAAAAGATAATAAAACAAAATTATGCGCTAAGCTGAGCATCTTTTTTTTATTATAAATGTGAGAAATATGGCAAGGTATTGAATCCATAATAAACCATTGTTGACCAAGCAGTAGAATTAACGAATCTGTTTGTCCGTATGAAACCGCGCAAAATACCGAAGTGGTGGGGTTAGCCAGCGGATTACATTAGGATCGTTTGTGCGAAATTACTGTTTTTTTAATACGAAAATTCACTAGTTAACATTTCTCCTTAAAATGACTTTATTATCATTTTTTACTAAGTAAAACTCAAATTTGAAGGTTATTTTGTTTATATGTTAAATCCTTCTAAAACAATTCACTGTCGGAAAAGACTAGGTCATGCCACTTTGTTTGTGTGAGGCCGTGGGTTCGAAGCCCGCCTTTGGTCAGACCAACACTTGAAAATAGGTATTGATTGTTTGTTCTCAAAGCACTCGACTTTTAGAAACGAAAACCACAGTCTCCCTCGGAGGAGACCTTAAAACCGATGCCTTATGGCGCGGCAGGCGTGGAATTTTACTAAAGAACCCTCCCTGCACATTGCACTGAGCGCATTGCAAATGCCAAATTTCTGCCACTTCAACTATAGCTGGTGAGGTCTCGATAAAAGTGTAACATTTTTGACTGGGACGTGAAACTCCATTTAATCAATCAATTAAACCCTTCAAAACTCTTCAAAAATAATTTACCTACGTTTAAGACCAGTGGAATACGAAACTAAACATACAGTATTTAGATATATCTTGTGACGGATAAAGTGCGATAATTTAAATTAAAACTGTAGCAATTTCTATTTATGAATGGTACAAAAAGGATGAACGCACCTAAGTACATCACAGACGTCTCAAAGAGAAGTCGTAATAAGTCATTTAATTTAAATACATCCCACACTTGAATGAAATGCAAAAGATTTGTAACTGAAAATTTAATAAACTGTATCGGTAATTACAACATATAGAAGTTATGTGAGGCGAATATTTAGACGAGTGAATGACTTGAGATCGTTTTTACAAATGAACCGAATACATATGTAAATCAAACTACTTATTCGTGTTTTGATGTTATTTACTTCATTATCATTCGGAACGGCAGGTAGGTAAAATTTTTTACATATATTGATAGAATGAAAAATTGGTAGACTAAAGCCACGATGTCCTCCTTAGATTTATATATTAATATAAGACTAGTAGTCTCCCGCCGCGACGGTAAAGTCGTACGCAAAACTAAAACTGGCACAGAGTCGCCTGTCGCGTTTTAAATGTCGTGCGCCAAATGAGATATAGTACAGAGTCGCCTGTCGCGTTTTAAATGTCGTGCGCCAAATGAGATATAGTACAGAGTCACCTGGCACGACTGTAACAGCCGTCTGGTGAGAATGTGAATTAAAAGACTTGCAATTGAATGTCACACGCCAAATAAAATATCAGTTAAAGAAATGATATCGAGTCGCTTGTCCTGACTGGAAAGTCGTGCGTCAAATTTAATATGATACCGAGTCAACTAGCACGTCTTGAAAGTCGTGCGCCAATTGGAATATCTTAAAGTGCTACCGAGTCGCCTGTCGTACGCCAAATTAAACATGGTACCGTCGACTGTCGCGACTGTAAAGTCGACTTTTGTGAATGTAACGTCGTAATGTAAATTCAATGTCAACTAAAGTAATGATACCGAGACGCCTATTGCCGTACGTCAAATTAAATTTCAACTAGTTATGATACCAAATCAACTGTCAAAATTAATCATCAGCTAAAGAAATGATGATATCGAGTGGTCTGTTCCCGACTTGAAAATCGTACGCCAAACTAAATACGATATCGAGTCAACTGGTACGACTGTATTTGTAGGCAAATTGAAATGTCGACAAACGAAAGGATACCGAAGATTTTAGACCGGTATTCATTTGTATCAAGTTACAAGTATACAGTCCAACCTGTCTTAAAGGCCACCTGTAAATAAGGGTCACCTGCTTATAAAGGCTAGTAAAATTGTATCCCAATTGTTCTTTATTCATACTTTTTGAACCTGTATATCAAGGGCACCTGTTCATAAAGGACTCATTTAAGAGGTTTGACTGTATGTCGCAATTGTACGTATTTACACCTACAGAAAAATGATCTAAACGACTGCCATTTGCTAAGTTTTGGTTTTAGTACTAAGTACAACAAATAATTTTTTGCCAATTCACACCTAAACCAACAATTTTCGTCTAGTATCAAATTCAAATCATCATTCTCGCAACAAGATATTTTTCGATTTGGAAACTTTACCGTATCCACACTTAAAAAAAATTTTTTTACAGTTCAAACCAAATTAAAAGCGTCTTTTTTATGTCAAAGTCACTGATATTAAGAGATGTTTCTTCATTAGTAACAACACGTGCCGGTTCACACCTGAAACCAAACATTTCTATTTTTTTGATAAGTCAAATATTCTTTAAACAAGTAGAGAATTGGCTATCATATTTGATAACTCATTATTTTTCTAGTTATATATTTATACGAACTACCTTATAAGTGTCATTGAAACGTTTTTTCCATCAACATTCTTTCTGCAATAGTTCAAGTGTTTGTTTAAGTTAAACGTTGGTGTTGATAAGTGTTAGCTCTTGAAATTTGACATTTTATCAGTAATTACATTGTATAAACGGCTCTGATATCCCAAGTGTCAAGCATTATCTTTATCCCGCCCAACTGCGTCGGTGGTTTAATTAGTGTATTGCCAATGTATTTTGATCTCCGTTTTTCCTACAACGAATGCTTTCTTATGAAATTTGACATTTTTAGTAATTATTTTTTTTATAAAAGACCCTATTATATCAAACATCAAACATTATCTATAATCCGCCCAATTGCTCCGGTGGTTCAATTAATAGAGTGAGTATTATTGTCATTTTGCTAGTGTCCATGTATTTGGTCTCGCCTGTGTCTTCTGTTTATTGTCTTTAAGCAGCTACCGACATTTCGTTAGTGATTGCTTATGAAAAACCAAGTGTCAAGCATTAACTTTATTCCGCCCAACTTTGGTGATTATTTTGTATATTGTCCATGCTTTTATGTTATTGGTATATTCTTAAATTTCTTACAATGAGTGCCCTCTTACTGTTTTCCAGTAGCTACCGGTTTTTGAAATTTGACAATTTGTTAGTAATTATTTTTCATAAAAGACCCTACTACACCAAATATCAAACATGATCTGAAATCCGCTCAAATTGCACCGGTGGTTAGAAGTCCATCTACCAATGTCGCCAATTTTGCTAGTGCCGATGTATTTGATTTATTATTGTCTTTAAGCAGCTACCAATTAGAAGTGTGGGTTTTGCCATTTTGCTAGTGTCCATGTATTTGGTTCCGTTCATGTCTTCATTTTATTGTCATTAAGTTGCTACCGACATTTTGTTAGTAATTTTAACATAAAAGACCCAAGTGTCAAACATTTTCTTTATTCCACCCAATTACATCAGTGATTAATTAGTATACAAGTATATTGTCCATGAAGCTTGATATTATTGGTATCTTCTTTGTTTCTTACAACGAGTGTTCTCCTGTTTCTTTTATGTAGCTACCAAATTATGATAGTTGACATTTATTTTTCATAACAGACCCTGAAACATGTATGTCAAGTGTCAAGCATTTCCTGTAATCTGCCTAATTGTGTCGGTAGTTTAATGAATAGACTCTGAAGTCCATTAATAGACTTTTGCTGGTGCTTTTGTATTTTGGTTCAGTAATTTCGTTTCGTTTTGTAGTGACTTGTATACTGTTATTGTATTTAAGTAAATATAGCTAGCAACTCTTGAAATTTAACATTTTGTCCGTAATTGCAACGAAATGTCAAGCGTTTTCTTTTTTCCATACAACAGCGTCGATGGTTCAAATAGTACATGTGTGTTATCCATGCATTTTGACTCTTATTCGTATCTTCTTTTTCTCTTACAACGAGTGCTCTAGCTCTTATTATATTCCCGCTTAAAAAGTCTGTGTGTGTGTGGGGGGGGGGGGGGGGTATATAGTGATAGGGGTGTCCGTCAGTGTGCCCGTCCATCAATCCGTTACACCTTATGGTACCTATCTCTTATTCACAACTCCTCCTAAATATCTATTGGTACAACAACTATTTTGTATAGTTTACGTTTTTCTAATGTACATTTTTAATTTCTCAGTTTCTGTGAATCAAATTTAGTTTCCTTATCCTGTCGACTATTTGCATCCGTCCGTGACCTTTCAAAATATGTTTTGATAGTGTGTCATTTAGTCATTGCGTGTTCTTGGCTGCTTTGATGTAAGTTGAAACTCTTGAAATTTGAGAATTTGTTAAAAACCATCAGCTCCGTGTCAAGATGTGTCAAGTTTTTTTGTCTGGGTTCCACCCATTTGCGTTGGCGGATTACATGTGATTAAAAGTTACTCATCATAAGGCAGAATGAAGCGGAGTGATGGCTTAGTCATAGTATGATGACCACCTATTTAAACTTTTTTTATATAAATTCAGAGCTGGTAAGCTACTGACTATGTTTCTGGTCCATCAACATTTATTAAAAGAGCTCTCTTACTAAATTATTTTAAGTTCCTGTCATAATTTCCTTACTCGGTAATGCACCGAGAAAACCACCCACCCATCAAGCTATCTGTTTGTGTTCTTCAACTAAGATATGCTCATTGCCAATACGGTACCGTGGGTTTTACCTATGACAGGGGAATCGAATACCAGCATGCACTATCGTGTCCGGCGCTAGGAACCAAATCCTACATGTATGATCTCCCATTTTGAATTTTACCCAAATATCCGTGCATATTTGTTATCCCGTATGCAATATTTGCAATACATTGATGGCTTTTTAATTTAAAAAAGGGCAAATAAATAAATACTAGTAAATAAATAAATAAATAAAGCTTAAATTGAAATGGCTACCAGTGTCTTAAAATTCCTGTATAATTCATGTTTCATGTACATGTATTGCGTTGCCTCATACCATGATATAAGCATGAATATTAATGCAAACTCCAAACGTCTTGAAATAATATAATCATTTTGACGACAAACAGAAAATAAAGACTACTGCGATATTTTTGCATATCACCAAATGTTTCACATCGTGTTATTATTACGTCAGTAATGATAAACAGACATTTTTAAAATATGTATGGTGACCGATTAGGACCAAAATTTTAATCATAGATTAAATTAGTCAAGATTAAGTTCAGTAAAAGAGTTTTTGGACAACAGTCAAGACTAGTATTACCACAGCATGTTTTTGGGATAGTTGAGTTGAAAAAAGGACACAGGAGTACCTAGAGAAAATCAGCAACCTTTGGCATACAAACATATAAACTTTCTCACTCTAAAATTTGTTCTAGTAGAATTCAAGCCGTCTGTCTATACCACTTCGGCAATGTTTCAAGCCGAATTTTACAAAAATAATGATGATAATAATAAATGCAACAGCTTGTCATTACGATTTGCATACGAGTAGTCGTAAAAGCGAAACGGAGAGTCAGAAAATAGAAACTTTGCACTTTGCGTTTTTGAAAAAAAAATCTCTCTTGTGATCTTATTTTTGGCAATTGTTTCATCTTCGCCTTACATTGAGGTTTTTTTTGGTCAATTCTTCTTAAGAATTCATGACATCGGTGCCCAAATAGTCTAAAGCGCACTTGCACCTACGGATCGCAAAGCCTAAAACATCGGATAGATCCTAGAGTGAGAATATTTGTTCGCTTGTCAAAGATCTCTGGTTTTCACGTGGCACTCTGTTTCTCTCCACCATCTAAGAATTGACCGCATCGACTTACGTGTAATGAATGGCGTTAAATTATCTTGATCCAGGTGTAAAGCCGCGTTACTTAACTCATCAAATCGACTACTCTCTTACTGAACAGAACCACCACAGTAGCTCAATAAGTAGAGCGCTCGCTCCGTAAGTACGAGTTGTAGGTTCGATCCCCGGCCGGGTCTGACCCAAGACTTGAAAGTGGGTCGTGACTTTTCTTTTGCCAAACACTCGGCAATACGAAATGAAAATCGCGATTCTTTCGGATGTGAACTGAAACTAAACGAGGTCCCATGTCATAGTCGGCGTGGCACGATACAGATCCTGTTGTATAATGCCATCAGTGTAATGCACAGACACCTTTACCTATAACTGGGGACATCTCGATATAAGTGAAATACTTTTGACTGCGACGTTAAACACCATTAATTAACTCAACTCTTGAACACCATAGATACATAATTATTTTACACTTGCAAATCCTCACACTGTAAATTTACTCTCAGTGATAGATCTAAATAACTAACGGAGCCATGTGAATCCATGTGCAGATTAACTATTCTTTCTTGACTGATAAATGAACAAAAGCAAGATAAAGTAACAAAAACTAAAGGTTACAAACCAATTAAACGCAATACCAGAATTAAATAGACAAAGGCACAACCACAAAGGTTAAAATCCCGGAGATAACTGCGCAATGAACAGGATTATATTTAAATATTAGTTATTTAGTGTTTCCGTATGTTCGATTTACGGCAACGCATAAGTACTATTAAAATAATTTCAACGATTCAAAACAACGATCCTATACATGTAATTTGATACAATTGTTTTGTGAACGTTTTACTTTAAATAGTTTTTTTTAATCAACTTACGTACACGTATACTTCGCTTTTTTACGTGAATTTGCGAAGTTAAGAGAAATACACACAGAGGTGACATAATTTTGTTTTAAGTGCCAGTGTAACAGTTACCATATGTGCACCCAAAAACAACAGTGTGCTGATACCACAATTAACGCGCGTTCACGCATCAATGTTTACAAATGTGGGAGCATGCAAAAGCTTTTGTGTGACTACGCATTTTCGTTCGCCTGACCCTGATAAACTTTCCCGTTTGCTCGCGATATAAAATATTTCCCGCGTCACCTCTTTGCCGCAGTATAAACGTTAACCGACTGCATGGAGCACCTCTATGTAAAGGCTACCATTCCAATAAAGCTGGTGTTTTAAAGTCCCTGTTCTTCATATTCCAACTCAGTTCATATAGAACACTTGTTTATAGATTCAGACAGGATTTCATGAAATTATTATGATTCCTGTTCTGGTTATGACGTTGTTTGGCTTCCGCATTACGTGTAATTTCCGGATTTTGTAATATTAGGGTATAGCTTATTTATATGATTTAAAAACCACTTAAATATTAAATGTAAATTATACTTAAGAAAAGAGGTTTTATAAACAAAAACACTGGGTAATTGACAACCTTACATTCGAGACTGAAAGCAAGCACTTTTTGCGATTCTGTTTGGACGCGCGTGCTCTTCCGAAACGTCCGGTCTCAAGTTATCACTAATTCGATAAAGATTCTTTCAAAATACGAGAAAAGATATTGTTTGGGCAACCAGCATACTTTTTCTAATCTCGAAATCAACAGTTAGTTGTTTTGTCTCGCCATGACCTCAGCCAAACTTAACTTATGCGGTTTCATATTGTCCCGTGTACAAAAGTCAAACATGATTAATTTCAGTTTAAATAACATTAGGGTCAAATTTCTGATTTTCTGATAAAATAAGTCTTATAAACGTTACTTCATTAGTTTACGTGTAATAAATCTTGTAAAACAAATCGGGTTATTGTGTTTCAAATCCATAAAAATCGAATAAATCATGAATTGCAAGTTAAACGCACATTTTTTATAAAAGCACATTTTTTATAAAACAACTTCAAAATCATTTATAAAATTTTTAAAAAACCCAGAGATAATTTCTGTTTAAAAACAAATAAATACCGAGTATTATTTTCACTCTGATTAGGATCATCTTCATTATTTGGGCAGTAACCACTACGGTAGCTTAGTTGGTAGAGTGCTCGCTCCGTAAGTGAAAGGTCGTGGGTTCTCTCGAACCCCGACCGGTTCTGACCCAAGACTTTAAAGTAGGTATTGACTGTTCTTTCCCAAAGCTCTCAGAATTACAAACTGAAAGTCACGGTTCTTTCGGATGGGAACTTAAAATAAACGATGCCCCGTGTCACGGTAGGTATGGCACGAAAGAAACCCTGTTGTATATAAACATTTATCTAATATTAGACTAGTTTTTCTATCTGATTTGACGAAATGCAAGTTTTATCGAACACGCATGATACACTCTTTTATCTAACATTAGACTAGTTTTTCTGTTTGTATTTGATGAAATACAAGTTTTATCGAACGCGCGTGATACAGAATCTTGTATCACCACACACTGTGGTGATACAACATTGGCGATAACGTACACGTGCACTTCTCATTGTGACGTCATTGGGGAATCTCCGATTTGTCAAATGTAAACAATGACGTCATTACTACAAAACATGTCATATCATAGTTCAGTGGTTTTCTGTGGTAAAATGTAATTTTTTCACATAAAGTATTTTTTTTTATTATTTTAAATAACCTTATTGGAAATGTTAGATAAAACTATTATATACACAGTTTGTATGTACAACCCTCAGTATCAGGTCGAGTCCTTTTTTCGTAGCTGTATCACTACTCGTCGCGACTCGTAGTGATACGGCTACGAAAAAAGGACTCGACCTGATACTGAGGGTTGTACATACACACTGTGTATATAATATGTATGTACATGTATAATGCAATTAGCGCAACGAACAGGCAAAGTGTATGCACCTTCGTGTATAGCTGGCTGCGTCTCGATATAAGTGAAATATTCTTGATTAGGGCGTTAGACACCATTACTCAACCCAGCTCGTTGGCCAGTGGTCTAAAATGCCGGCTTCTTGATCACAGCGCCTCTAACCCCTTATAAGGTTCGAATCACACTGAGGTTTTCTTTTAATGTAGGAAGGTTTGTCAGTACGTTTGCTGCAGGTCAACCGTTTTCTCCGGGCACCCCGGTTCCCTTAACCATTTAATACTGTCTGCTTCGATAGAGATTCTTTCAAAACACGAGAAAAATATTGTTTGGGCAACCAGAATACTTTTTTAATCTCGAAATCAACAGTTAGTTGTTTAGTCTGGCCGTGATCTTGCCGCCATCTACATTGTACACGTACATGTACTTGTTGTTCAGCCAATTCTTCGGTTTCATATTGTCCCGAATACAAAAGTCAAACATGATTAATTTCAGGTTTAAATAATTTAGGGTCAAATTTCTGATTTTCTGATAAACGTTACTTCATTAGTTTACGTGTAATAAATCTTGTAAATTGTGTTTCATATTCATAAAAACCGAATAAATCATGAATTGCAAATTTAACTATAAACGCACATACTTCAACATTTATAGCATTTTCTTTTAAAAATCCCAGAGATAATTTCTGTTTAAAAACAAATAAATACCGAGTATTATTTTCACTTTGATTAGGATCATCTTCATTATTTGGGCAGTAACCACTGTGGTAGCTTAGTTGGTAGAGTGATCGCTCCGTAAGTGAAAGGTCGTGGGTTCTCTCGAACCCCGGCCGGTTCTGACCCAAGACTTTTAAAATAGGTATTGACTGTTCTTTCAAAAGCACTCAGAATAACAAACTGAAAGTCACGGTTCTTTCAGATGGGAACTTAAAATAAACGATGCCCCGTGTCACGGTAGGTATGGCACGAAAGAAACCCTGTTGTATATATACTTGTATAATACAAATAGCGCAACGAACAGGCAAAGTGTCTGCACCTTTACCTATAGCTGGCGACGTCTCGATATAAGTGAAATATTCTTGATTAGGGTACTCAACCCAGCTCGTTGGCCAGTGGTCTACAATGCCGGCTACTTGATCACAGCGCCTCTAACCCCTTAGGTTCGAAGCACATTAAGGTTTTCTTCTAGTGTAGGGAGGTTTGTCAGTACGTTTGCTGCAGGTCAACCGTTTTCTCCGGGCACACCGGTTTCCATAACCATTCAATACTGTCTGTTTCGATATAAGTGAAAATAAATGTTCTTGACGATGACATGATACACCTATCGTACTAATGCTCCTAATGTTCCTGTTGCGCAAAACATAATTTTATTACTACAGACACTCAGTCAATTTTGTTGTAGTTTTGAATTTTAAAGTATTATTACCTTAGACAAACATTTCAGGCATGTCTGACTGCCAATCATGTAGTTTATTGTTGTATTTTTGACGTATCAAGTTACATGTACATATTAAAGTTCTGGTGACACGCCCACTTGTTTACTAAAATTACCATCACACTACTTAGATATACTTATATCACTTGTATATACTGCACATTGCATTATTAGTGCATTTTGGACTTGGCGTGTAAGTATGTGTTCCGGAGAGAGAGAGAGAGAGAGAGAGAGAGAGAGAGAGAGAGGGTATAACATGTAGATTTTGTTTTATTCCCCTTGAATATAATCATGTAAGTTACAATAATAGACATTTTATCTTACTAGTATTTATTTATTTATTTATTTATTTATTTATTTATTTATTTATTTTGTTAGTTATTTTTGACGTGCATGTATATTATTTCGGCTAGTACGAAGTGCATGTACATGCAGTTTGAGAATTACTTAGTAATACAAATGCTGAACAATTCTTAAATTCCATGTATTTTAACCTTTCAAATATGGACAGTTATAACTTACTGTACATATTGCGTACAACTATTAAATTCCATATGTTATTTTTTTACAGGTATACCATTCAATCTATGGGATAGTTCAAATACGGACATTTAACGCACAGCACAGGATATTTTTGGAAGTTTTCTGCGGTGACAAATAATGAATTAAATTAGTCATTAATATAGAGGGTGTGTAAATTGTGTATCAGAACTTGTTAAAATTTTTTATCTTAACACAAAATAAGAAATAATTAAATCCGCCAGACGAAACAGTTTATAATAATAATTAAAGAAAAATATATCGAACGTTGAACTTTGCGGAACTCAAAAGATAGAGTGAAAAATATCATGCTGAGCTATTTAAAAGGAAAATGATAGTACACAATGGGAAAATTAAGTTGATATATGGGAATCCCATTATGTAATGTGAATTTAATACAATGTAACACGTATCAGACTCTAAAAAAAGTCTCAAGGAATTTTTACACGAAGAAAGTTGACTGTTATAGATATTCTATTCGGTGTTGAAGGAATTTCATTAAATATTTTTGAAAAGCGAAAGACATTTCAGAAATTAAACTTCAGAGATCGGTGTATAAAGACAATAAATTTCATGACATATTTTCCAGAGTTTAGTGTCGGGAATATTACCGTATGCCATATTTGTGTTATAGGTATTGTATGTGTTGAAAAAAATCGGATTTCATAAAAGTTTCAAAAATTAAAGGAAAGTACATAAATTGTAACCCATAAACCAGTATTAAAAGGACAAGACATTTCAGGACTTACACTCCATAGTTCATTGTCGGAGTATTAATGACGTATGCCATATTGGCGTAATTTAATGACTGACTGTTTGATAGTTCAGTGTTCAAAGAAGGAAGGAAGATGATATAAAAATTTAATTCAATAGTTAAGTGCTAAAGTAACGGATATATCATGATACAAATACAATGGATTTTATGTTTTATATACACGGTGTTACTCATTAACAAAGGTATGTATATCTGTTATTTATCTACTTATCTCTGGTTTAGGTCCGGTTTCAGTATATCTACACTGTACATACAGTACAGACCCGTCGAAAGTTTAACACCGAGCTAAAGAAAGGGTTCGTAGCTCTACAGACGAGTGGCCAAAATATGGAAAAATAGTCGCAGGCCCCGGTTTCACAATTATTCCTAAGTAGCTAAGATTTTCCTTAAATTAAATCTTGCAAAATTTCAAAACTTTATAATTTTGTTAATTTTTAAGATATTCAGGAAATTAAGGTCTCATTTTAAAGATCACTGCTAGATCAAAACATTAGCATTTCATTTTAACAAAAAAATATCAATCAGTATTTCCAAAAAGGGATTACCAAAACTGGCTAAATTCAAGTTAAGGAAAATCTTAGCTAAGAAATGATTGTGAAACCGGGACCAGAAAACCTGCCTAGTTTCAGAAAGCAGGTGTTATGATATATATATATATATATATATATATATATATATATATATATATATATATATATATATATATATATATATATATATATATATCTGACGAGGGACGAAAATGAACCATCGACCCGTAGCTAATTCGTAAACTTAGTGTAAAACTTTAGTCAGGCCTATACTGTACAGTAATAATTACTAGATGTAAAGCTTTTAGTGTACTTAAGGTGATGGTGCAGTAATGGAGTTTGACACCTCAGTCAAGAACTTTTCACAGTATATTGTATTTGGAGACGTGACGGTCCTGAGATCGTGGAGTAAACCGGAGTACCCACATAAAACCAAATATATCCAGCACGCGAATTGGAAAACTTTCTCGTATTATAGTGTAACTCTTGTTGGATTCGAATAATAACAACAATAAGGAACAAAAATATGTTGCTAAAGGTACTACACGTAGCTACATATACATGTATATAGAATTGTAGATTTTCAGTATTACTGAAAAAGTAATTTATTTCTCGCATTATGGTCTAACTCTAGTGGGATTCGAATAATAATAATAATACATAATAATAATAATAATAATAATAATAATAATAAACAAAAATATGTTGGGAAAGATACTACAGGCAGCTATATAGAATCGTCGATTCTCAGTATTACTGGAAATTAAAGTAATTTCTTACTAATTTCCTCGGCATAACATAGTTTCTTGTGTTGTTGAAAATTTTTAAAACAAGATTTCTACTTCCTGTTCTTATATTACTGACAGACTTACCAAAGACATAATTTCAAACCGTCTATCAAATATACCAGTAAATATTAATGGCGACGGAATGACAGACATGTATATAAAATACTGTCCATGTAGGCATTTGGTTAATTTTCGTTTTTGATGTACAGAATTCTTTAAATAT
Organism: Anadara kagoshimensis; assembly: GCA_021292105.1. NCBI lineage: Eukaryota > Metazoa > Mollusca > Bivalvia > Arcoida > Arcidae > Anadara > Anadara kagoshimensis. The sequence goes on along the minus strand of CM037872.1, from coordinate 28,958,136 downwards.
TCCGTTATCGTGTATACAATTTTTATATTTTCTTCTTAAAAATAAATAAAAATGTGTATAATATTCTGCAATGACACGTTCACCATGTGTAATTTGAATCAAATTTTTAAAAAGAAATATAAAAACGAACAAATTTTCGAGATGTTTTAAAGACGTTTGGATTTTTTATCAAATCTGATGTTTTATCACGTTATACTGTATTACATCTCGTGCATACATGTAGATTTTGTCGATTGTCGCCAGCCCTCACTGGACGAGGTCTCAATAATTGCTGGATGTTTGTCTGATATCTTTAAACTACGCCTATGTATATAAAATTCATTTTGAACACCACGTAAACATAAGATGTGGGCAGTGTCCGTCCAAAGGCGCGGGAGTATTACAGGGACTGAGATTAACAGGGGGCCAGTAGCCCATGACCCCAAGAAATATGCCTGGGTTCCTAACGTTTTTAAGATTTTTAATAAGTATTACTATTGCAACTTCACTTCAAAAGTGAGCTGGGCCCCCAACTCAAGCTTTATTCCTAGTATCATAATAGAAAAGTAAAGTTAGCTTCTATTAGCTGGTTTCTAAAAGTTAGCTACTTATTAGTCAGGGGGCAGATCCCAAAAATGTGACACCCCCTAAACTTTTTTGTTAAAAGCAGGAAGCATGGTGGATCTTATTGCCCTATATGTACTTAGTCAGGCTAGGTATGTATTTCCACCTTGACTTTTTCCGTTTAATGAAAATATGGATGCCAATCCAAGATGGCCGCCAAAGAAGATCATTTAAGTATAAAAATTCAAAATCAAATCAACCACTAAACCTTTTTAGTTGAAATTTGGTATTTTATCAATTAAATATTTAACTAATTTTCCATGAATAAATATTGGTTGTAAAATTCAATATGACTGCCGTTTTTAAGATGGCCGACTTATAATCATTGCGCTGCATTTTAAATCAAATACAACAAAGGATGTCATTATTTTATGAAATAAAACCAATGTATTGTATTTAATATATAGGTACTTAGTTAGGCTAAGTATGTTTACATCTTGACTTTTTCCATTCAATGAAAATATGGCTGCCAAATCCAAGATGGCCACCAAAAAAGATGATTTTAAAATTGAAATTCAATAACAAATCAACTGCTTAACCTACACTAAGCTGTGAGTACCGTTTAAATGTTACTAAGATATGAGAGTGCAAGTCTCTTGTATGTGTACTGCAGATTGTTGTAACCGGAACCTTGGCAGTAAAACCACATTTAATGACAACAGCTGGTTATCAAATATTTTATTTACGACGGTATTAAACAAATCTATTTACATTTAACACTATAAGATGAAAAAATAAACACTTGAAGAATAATCAATACAGATTTCTTAAAACATAAACAAATACAAAAATACTAAAAATACACATACTTTATATACAGTATCGAGACGTAATTGGTCTCAATATTATTCCAAATTCAAATTGTATTTTTCTTCAAATATCATAGTTCTTAAAGTTAATATTTCTGTTTAACGGACACATGGTCATTTCACTTAGTAAATAGACAAATAAGCAACAGTGTCCGAGTGGTTAAGCGGGCTAGTTCATTAGCACTCTGTCATATACCATTTTTTGAATTTAATCATAAAATACATTCAAAAAATGGTATATTGTCATATACCATTTTTTGAATGTATTTTATGATTAAATTCAAAAAATGGTATATGACAACTCTAAATGTCCCAAACTTGTACAAAACTCTCACAAACGACATGAACGTATGTTTAGAATAGATTTATTCTGGAGATTAATAAGAGATTTTTGTCTTTTAGTATTGCTGATGTGACGTAAAACAACCTCCAACAACCCAATGAATAATATAATGCAACTGTTGTCATATACTTAAAATACAGTTCAGATCAGATTAATTCTGGAGATTAATAAGATATTTTTGTCTTTTAGTATTGCTGATGTGACATAAAAAAACCTTCCAACAACCCAATGAATAATATAATGCAACTGTTGTCATATACTTAAAATACAGTTCAGATCAGATTAATTCTGGAGATTAATAAGATATTTTTGTCTTTTAGTATTGCTGATGTGACATAAAAAACCTTCCAACAACCGAATAATATAATGCAACTGTTGTCATATACTTAAAATACAGTTCAGATCAGATTAATTCTGGAGATTAATAAGATATTTTTGTCTTTTAGTATTGCTGATGTGACGTAAAACAACCTCCAACAACCCAATGAATAATATAATGCAACTGTTGTCATATACTTAAAATACAGTTCAGATCAGATTAATTCTGGAGATTAATAAGATATTTTTGTCTTTTAGTATTGCTGATGTGACGTAAAACAACCTCCAACAACCCAATGAATAATATAATGCAACTGTTGTCATATACTTAAAATACAGTTCAGATCAGATTAATTCTGGAGATTAATAAGATATTTTTGTCTTTTAGTATTGCTGATGTGACGTAAAACAACCTCCAACAACCCAATGCATAATATAATGCAACTGTTGTCATATACTTAAAATACAGTTCAGATCAGATTAATTCTGGAGATTAATAAGATATTTTTGTCTTTTAGTATTGCTGATGTGACGTAAAACAACCTCCAACAACCCAATGAATAATATAATGCAACTGTTGTCATATACTTAAAATACAGTTCAGATCAGATTAATTCTGGAGATTAATAAGATATTTTTGTCTTTTAGTATTGCTGATGTGACGTAAAACAACCTCCAACAACCCAATGAATAATATAATGCAACTGTTGTCATATACTTAAAATACAGTTCAGATCAGATTAATTCTGGAGATTAATAAGATATTTTTGTCTTTTAGTATTGCTGATGTGACGTAAAACAACCTCCAACAACCCAATGAATAATATAATGCAACTGTTGTCATATACTTAAAATACAGTTCAGATCTTCTAGTTTAAGGCAAAGTGTAAAATGTGGATTGGATTGGACGCTTTGATTGGATTGGACTCTTGGACTGGACTCATGGATTGGACTCTTGGACTGGATTGGACTCTTGGATTGGACTCTTGGTTAGAATTGTGGACTAGACTTAAAATTGGACTTACATTTTTTATAAATAATTAAATAATAAAATTAGATTATATCAATACCAAATATATTTACTACTAATGTTTGTTCTTTATATATGCACCCCAAAGAAAAACACAGCTACCATGGATAATAAGAATTAAGTTCATATTCTATGCCATGTCTAAAAAATGACACAAGTCGTAAAAGGTTGCAAATTTTTCTCCTTAACGCTGTTTTTGATTTTACAAACTCCTTAATGTTTTATCTGGAATGATGACAGGTTGTTGAACTTTAGAACCACATATACTGATACTAAGTAAGATAAGATGTTGACAACTACAGGATATATATAATGGTTCTGTAACAATTACAGTATTTTGTAATGTAATACATATGGTAATTTTCAATTAATTTAAATAATCAACTGACATAAATGAATTCATTAATTTAATTTAATTAAACTAATTAATATTTTTATTTATGGTTCATGGAATCATTAAACATAACTTTAAAAATTTTACTAGTGACAATGGTAGTGTAGTTTCATAAATAGTATCATATTGCAAAGTTTTCTACAGCTGTTGTTTATAATTAGTTTTTAAGCTGTTGTGGTGTTATCTCCACAATTCATGCTTCGAGTGAAAAAATGTCTCAAAGACATGGGCTATCATCACCTTTAACTTTCCGACCTAGCATGTGTGACTTTTCAAATGTCAAAAAATCTCTAACTAAAACATTCACTTGATAAATGACATCTGAGAAACAATCTCTTTTGAAATAAGATATCATCATAATAAAGAGGAAATTAAACATTGTAGTAAGTATTGATAAAATCACAAATGAAATGTAGTAATCAGCAAGTCACAACTCAATTTGATTTATACAAAACTTTTGAGAAATCTCTTTGTTCAATAACAAATGATCAAAATTAAAAAAATGTAAAAGAAACATAAGAACTTGGTTAAAAAATTCAACAGTTCAACGCAAAAGTCCCAGTCTATGAGTTCAGTTCAAGAGTCCAGTCCAACAGTCCAGTCCATGAGTCCAATCCAATACAAGAGTCCAATCCAATCCAAGATTCCAATCCAGTCTACATTTTACACCAAAGTCCAATCCAATCCAAGAGTCCAGTCCAGTCCAAGGGTCCAATCCAGTCCACATTTTACACTTTGCCCTAGTTTAACACTAGGTTAACAAAATGTATCAATTTACCGGCTCATCCCGGCACCTGTCTTTCGATAATTTTTCGGCAACTAACTATAAATATCTTGGCAATTCGGCAGCTTAACATGTAGTTCAGTATTAGACTTTTTACATTTGTACATTTACAATTACTTATACACAATTTCAATATACAGATCTCATTGTCAAATTGTCACATGCAATGTTTTATTTTTTTTCAGGGGGAGGGGGTGTTACTAAAAAAATAATACTTATCATAATGCTCTGTTTGTTTGCTGATTTTGTGAGGCAATATAACTTGTCACACTATTGTGTACATTTTTCAGATTCGTGTATCTATTTTACTATACTTTATCTTCTATTTTCAGTACAAAGTCAGTGTATTTCAACCCAGTCTGTATCCGCTAGTTATGCGTCTTCGGTTATTCAGAGTCCCGGATACAATACCGGATACAGCCAGTAAGTATTGTATGATGTGATAACGTGTTCTAAAAATACTTTATTTATTGGGCGTGTACAAGTTTTTGGTGTTATTGTTAATGTTAAGGGTTTTGATCCGTCGAAGTAGGCGTTTAAAAAGTGCAAAGAAAACAACGTTCTGCTGTACAATGTACTTATAAAATACTTTACATCTACAAAAAGCTGGTTCATTCAGGCATAATAACCCGGATGCTTCAATGTATTGTACTCCTACAAAATACTATCATTCAAATAGTACCTGTCTCTTCAAAAAACCCTGTTGCGAGACAAATACTACCCTTACTACCCTTACAAAATACTCTGCTTCTAAATAGTACCTGTCTCTACTAAATACAATTGTTTCAAATTGCACTTGCACCTACAAATTACCCTGCTTTCAAATAGTACATATTCCTACAAAATAATTTGCTTCTAAATTACATTTTCCCCTACAAATTAATCTGCTTCTAAATTGCAGTCTTCCCTACCAAATATTCTGTTTTTGAATAGAAACCGCCTTTACAAAATACCCTGATTCCATATTGAACTTGCCTCTACAACCACCTGGATATCAGTAAAAGAATCTTGTCTGGAGCGTTAATTATATAATTACTCCACCCTGCTACACATTCCCTGTGCCAAGAAAGTTTGCTCTTTTAAATGATATATTTTCTACAAAAGATAATGCTCCGACATAAATACTGCCACTAAGTGCCCTATTTCTAATTGTAAATAAAATATACTACAGCGAACAATCGCTTGTGTCGTTATGTGTTATGATAAGACATCATGTGTTTGTTGTTTATGCTCCAGTATGTCATCTACATTCCAAACATGACCGCATTGTTACTCTTTACTATATTTTTGTATTTTATTAACGATTCATTAGCTTGTTAGATAATCTCCACCCTGTAATTTAAAGTTAAGTAGATAAAGGCGTATTGTGCACGCTTTTGTTGTATAAGTTCCGGGTTTCCTAGTTTTAAAGTTAGTACATGTACTTATCCTATTGCCCTTGAAGTAATTAAAGATTTTTTGTACGATTATTAATAAACAAATAATATAATACACAACTATAGACACCAACGAAACCACTATTTTGTAACATGGTTATTTTTCGTGAAAGTAATATCATTTACGGTACCTACATTTCTACTATAGACAAACAACGTTAACACTGACCTGTCCGTTTGACCTTTCATAAGAAATATCCATAAGAAGAGTCCATCCTTTACATAAGTAGCAGAAGATTTCACTTAATAATGTGTAATCAAAATAAGTGAATAGTGATTAATGTTCTCATTATTTATAGAAAATAAACCCGCCCGATTCCTATATGTAAACCAGTCGTTCATATTTTATACATATTTAAATTAAAGGTCAAAAGGTCAGGTCAAAGTTATTTGCTTATATCTTGTTGTTATCTCCACACAAATAGTGTTTATAACTTTTATAATTAACCTGAAACAGATTCGGTATTGTCTTTTAATCACGCCTCCAATGAACTGGTTTAGCTTACAGAGCTTTCATTTCTGGTTCCTGATAATTTAATGTTTTATACCACATATACTTTATCGAATTTCAGGAATTTGGCATGTACGTGGTCTATAACAACGAGTCTAAGCGGAGCTTCTATTATCTACCAGATTAGGGATATATGGATCTCGTGTTCTGGTGACAAGGTTGTTACATACGATGGTAAGTGTTGCAATAGAGGGTGGATTTTTTTTAATTATTTTTTTTTTAAATTTAACATTCATCTTTAACATTATAAATAAAAAAGTCAAGTAAATTCACGTTTGATTCTAGGTCCTCGGTATTCTGTTACAAGGCTACACTATTCCGTTAACCGGCATGAATGCTATCTTAAATGCACCTGGTGCAATACGGCTTCAACACGTATAACGTGCATTTATTTACGACGAAACTGTTATAAATATGCTAAAAGCTTAATGCGACATACCTGTCGCATTTGAACACCATATCGTTATATACAAAATGATCAGAACATCCTCTGGTAAAGATCAGAGAACTCTGGATAAATTAGTTAAAAGAAATAGTTTTAATACTGGAGTACGTTTACATTGACAATTCTGTTTTAAACAAAGTATGCAAGATTACAAACAAATACATGTATAAACTAAGACAACATTTGCGTGTTTTTATGGAGGCTTTCGTCGCCGACTTTCTATATGCGGCGGTTTGCCTTAACAACCCATCATCTAGGTTCGATCACGAGTTGAAATCGGGAAGATTTTAGAGTTAGAAAGTTAATCACTTTTTGTCATCTGTAAGCGAAATAGTTGACAAGAGTGGTTATGGCTATTTTGAACTTTTATTAATCTAAAACTTTATATGTAGCTTCACAAGTGGTATTTGGCCATAAGTGGTGGTGGTGGTGGAGGGGGGAAGTTAAAACGAAATTATATTGGTATTTACCTGTGTTTCATTTTTATTCTTCTTTCACGGCTAGAGACAGCTGTGTGCATGTTTATATATAGGCAAACAATATTGACCTGTCCGCTTGACCTTTCAATAGGAATTCATATAGATGGATCAACCTAATACATAAGTTGTGTAAAGATCCAAGCCAATAATACATAGTGTACATGTTTGGCCTATGAGGTTTGTATATCTCATGATGTACACAAAATAAACAACTGTGTTACCGAGATATAGATTAACTTAATCCGTGATAAATATTTCAATAAAATGTCAAGCGGACAGGTCAAAGTTGTTTGCCTATATATGTCTATAGTGTTTACTTTGGCATTTCAGGCACATCTGACTCAGCAACAGTCATAGATGATTTGTGTAGCAGCTCGGGAGGAGGGGCAAGAGGAAACATCAGAGTTCCACCGTCCGGGAATGTATTTATTAAGTTTACGACTAATAGTAACATCGATGCTGCTATAGAAAAGGGTTTTCAGTTTTTCTATACAGCGGCCAAAGATTTCTGTAAGTATGAATAATCTTCCTGATATGAAATTATTTGGTACTTCGTGGTTCGGCACAGTTTTCTTTTACACTCGGAGTCAAACGTCTTGGATTTTTTTATTCAGAAATCAACTTATCAAAAACAAACATACCAATCCATGCCCAAAGCAAAATTCAGAAGCAAAGTTAAAACTTTAAAACTGGCAAATTAGGTTAAACACGCGAACTTCTACCTGGGGAATTTAACGTTGGGAAATAACGTTTAATTTATAATAGGGGTCAAAATAATATAATTTATTTGTTTCAGCATTTTACGCCATGGTTATTCTCAAATGTTGCTTTGATCAGAAATATATCTTATATTATAATCTTAAAATGCAATGAATCTGGAGCACCTGGTATCACGTCTTTGGTAGAAGTTTACGCGTTAAACCTTATTTGCCAGCCAGTTTTCTTAGTCTTGCATTGTCTTAGGGTTTATGATTTTGATATGGGCAGGTATAGGTAAACAACATTGACCTTTCCGCTTGACCTTTGATTTAAATATTCATTATGAACAAGTAAGTTCAAGTAATAGAGATAATGAGGGTACATTTCGATTATATGACGTGAACACTAATCACGGACAACGTGTAAACGTATTAACTGCGAATCCTAACACTACCTATGTATTGGGTGGACCCTCCTATATGAATATTCCTAATGAAAGGTCAAACGGACAGGTCAATGTTGTTTACCTATATCTTTGTGTTTTATTTACACATGATTGTTATTTGCCCAAATTGTTTATTGTATGTATAGTCAAGAACAAACATTGCAATCACAATTTCAAAGCAAATTTTAATTAACTGGCAAACACATTCACGTCCACCAGGGAATTAAAACCGGATGCTCTGGAAGGTCAATACCCCCTCCGCCCAGTCATCACATATATATTATTTTGATGAGATTTTAAGCAGAAACTGGCAATGTAAACTAGGTGATATGAAATGAAATGGCACCACCAGACAAATTGTGAAGTTTTGTAAAATGTGGCCACAATTTCTGAAAAAATAGGTTTTAGTAATAAAGAATATGGTTTAATATATTGATATAAAATATCAATCTTTTTAGCTGGATCTGGATGTTCAGGAACACAAAGTCTAACGGCTTCTTCAACAGATTCTTATATTTCCAGTCCTTCATTCCCGTCAAAGTATCCATTGTAAGTATTACAAAATAAGATCTAGAGTAGTTCTTCACATCACCCGGCCATGTAGTGCATTTACGGGGCTATATGCGTACAATAACACCATGCTCGTTCATGAAACCCTCTGTTTAGTTGCGTGTAGAATGTTTCAATGAATGCTATTTAAGTCGTTTAAGTTTTTTCAACTGTAAGCAACGATTCTTGCACATGAACACGCTTACCTGCCAAGTGGAAATGTCATGAAATTGAAAAAAATCATAATTGTTCATTTAAACTATTTTGTGGAATAAGGAATGTTTTATTTATAAAAGTAAATGCTATAAGGATCAACTTATGACTTGATGCAATATGCTATACAATAAGTACATGTAGTTAAGAATACATTGCAGATTACTGTATTTCCACAAATTCAGTGCACATGGAAAATGCAAGAATAAAGTCGTATTTTCCAACAAACTCACAAAAAAATTGTCAAAACTTATCACAAAATATACTGACCTAATAGGAAAAATATTTTACTTTCATCCAAAAGTGAATTTATTTCTGTACATAGAGCAATTTTTTTAAACTTTTTAACAAATCAACAAATATGACTATGTCAAAATTACCCCTTCTGTACCTTCTTACTTGGAACAACTATAAACGTTATGTCATAACTGGAATATTCATGATGATCACACCTGGAAAAACCTGAACAACAATGACCTATCTTACCCTAAATACCCTGATGTAACTTTGAATAAGGCCAAATTATTATATAAACTTGATCAAATTTCCAAGATTTTCGCAAAATTTCTCTTTGTACAGGAGAATTGAACAGTTTTGTTTTTAATTAAAAATATAATTTGGTTAGGTCAGTGCATTTTAAATGCATTTTATGAATAGTTTAATGGAAACATTTTCAATTAACAGAAATAAATAATAAAAACCATGTGCACTGAATTTATGGAAGTACAGTAGTAGTTTTGTTTACGGAGACATATATACATTTCCTTGTCTATTTTTGCAGGAGTACGACTTGTAATTGGGCAATAACAGCCGCTGATAATTCAGAAAAGGTGTATATAGAAATCATATTTATTGACGTAGAAAATGACGCAGTATGCCAGTATGACTACTTAAGAATTAGAGATGGTATGTATCAAATATTCATGAACCTTGCACATTTAATTGCTTTTTGTGCTTCTACAAATAAAAACCTCTATGTTTATAGCTATTTTTCTTTTCAGTCGATTGTGTTTTTAAATTTATGTCATTACCGTTACCGGTTCAAGTTTTGTCATTGCCCTTTTATACCATTATGGTACTTCAGTTCGCCATGTGTTGGAGGTCGTGGGTTCGAACCCACTTTAAATAAGTCAGTGACTGTGTTTTTTTGTCAATCATTCGCATTTGGAAATGAACAAAATTGGGGTCCATCGGAAAAAACCTTTAAATCCGATGTCCCATTTCACGTCAGGTGTGGCATGTTAATGAAAACTTCCTGCTCATTGCCCTGAGCGCAATGCAAATGTCAAATTGTCGTTATGAGTTAAATCAATCATGTCTCCTTTTCCTCATTTGTTTTCGATTGTTTTATGCAATGTTTTCTCTTGTCTTCTTGTTCTGGGCCTCAATTTCCCTCTTCCATGACAAATCCGCAGGCTCTGATCTTGACTGTGACGTTACCTTATGAATTCACTGCCACCCGTCTCTTTGAAATCAAACCACTACTTATTAAATATTTAGTCACTCCATGTACTTGCACATTCTCACTCATTTCATGTACTCGCACGTGGAATGTCTGAACATCATGATTAAATATGGTCACTATTTCTGGCATTAAAGAAACCAATATGATTTTTTGGAATGACACGTTTTACTAAAATGGCCATAGTGGTGTATAGTCTTATGTGCGACCTTACAGTTGAAAACCAACCCCAACCACCATTCCTTAGTCACCTAGGTTCAAATTCCGTTAGGATAGAACATATAATATGAAAAAGTCTGCCATTTCATTTCTCGAAGGTAAGTAATTTTCTCCGGGCACCATGGTTTCCCCTACCCTTCCAGAATTTACCGCATCCGTCTTAGTGGTCAAATCGTGATCGGTGTGTGCACACTTATGCTCCACTTCACAGTTTTCTATTATAACAGCCACAAATTCACTAGGCGGGGTATTAACGGTTTGCCGTTTATAATTAGTATAATTGTTATTGACGCTGGAGAAAAACATCTTTTGTTTGGTCTTTGCATGACCCATTGATTTTACGTGGTCATGTCTCTGCCAAATCTACTTCATCTATATAGTTACATTTTAATTTTGAACGTTGGGAGTTGTATTTTGAATTAGTGGTATAGATATTTGTCTATGTCTTTTTTATTACTTAATTTTATTTTATTGCATTTATCTTATTTTTTTGATAATTTACATTTCAGTTGTGTTTGATGTAGCTATCTGGAAGTTGATGCTAATCCTTCCTCTTGGTCGCACTTCTAAGGTTGTGTGTTCACATGTTTACGCTATTAGATTATTTTGTCATTTTCAACTATCCCTTTTGAATTGTGATTTTGACATGGGGTGGTGAATTTTGTTTTGAGGATTTTATAATATTGTTGTATTTCATCCCATTATTTAGTAAATTCGAATTTGCGCTATGGGTTTTTTTTTGACAATAGTCAACGAGAAATTATCTTTTCAGTGAAACAAAATACATGTCATTGACCTTATGATTTAGTGACAATAGTCAAAATACTAATTTTGTAACTTTCTATATCAGGAACTATAGATACAAAGATTTGTGCGACGGATTGGAATTATGGGACAACATATACAAGTACTGGAACTAACTTCGACATTACATTTTACAGCGATAATGCCCAAGATGCACAAGGATTTTTACTCAAATATAGACAAACACAAAGTAAGAATCTGCTTTTCTAATATTTTCTAGCCTATTAGTTTTCAGATTAATGTCATTGTCAGAGATGACATAAATATTTCTCTTAACCATTGTCCAGTACAGACCTGTCGAAATAGTAACAATGATATGAAGAAAAGTCAAGCAAACTGAAAAACTTTCTCACACTAGAATCTGTACCGAGTTGGATTTGAATTAGGCAGTAAGAATCTTTGTGATTCGTAAACTCGTTCTTAAGATCATTAATGTCACATTTTTTAGACTTGTCAGATCACATGATATACATGATGGACTGTCCACTTACAATGCACCTGCTAGACTCTCAGACCAAAATGAATAAAATATCACCATTCCCATTGTTATAAAATTATCAGTTTCCAACTAGCCAAGCTTCGAACAGTCCAGGTCACATTGGGGAGTACTATAGAATGGGTATATTGGGCACCTCCGGCTCCTTAAAAAGCTTTTTACACCAGCATGAGTCCAGATTTGGTTGCCCAGTGAACGAAATATAGATATTTACTTACCTGAAAAGCTGCCGAGTGGTAGATAGCAGCTGCTTAAACTTTCTAGAGCTAACGAGAAGCCAATATTATGTGGCGATTGATAAGCTTAGTGTTAAGCTCTCGACAGGTCTGTACTGTATTTTTTTTATACAATTTCATTTTTTTCAAATTTAATTCATCTTATAAAATATCAACATTATTTTAAACGATTTTTCGAAATACAAGGCACACATTTTACATTTGCGTTTGTATAATGATCATGTTAATAATAAATTCTAAGCAAGAATTAGTTATCGCTCTTTACCAAGTAATTTTTCCATTGTATTGGTCAAATGGTGTCTTTGTTGTACTATTTTTATGTTTCCGGTCTTAAATTATTAAGCTCGGTTCGTTTTTAACTTTTTACCGTTTTACCGTTTGTATTATCACATATCGCAAGGTACAATACATGCATACATCGTCGACGTGTTAAAAAAATGAACATATTTTAAGGTAAGTAAATCAGAAACATAAATAATAATTACATAAAAAATGATTATGTCTATAGCATCATTATAGCCACAAAAATGAAGTCATAGTAGCATTTTTATAATTTTTGTTAATTATTGACACAAAAGACGCACACAGAAACCACAAATACAATGCATTAAAACAAATGGTCATGGTGACCATGGTGTACACAAATTGAAAAAAAATTGGGTTGGAAAAATATAATATGTTATTTATTTTACCTAAAGTATCTGACTTATTACTTTTTCTATCGAAAAATGCGTGTTAGTTTTGTCAAATTATAACTTTGTATCGCTATATTTTGATTTTTTTTTGTGATACGGGGTTTTAGTTTCATTTGATTTAAAAGGTTTTCAAAATGACGTCAATGTCATGCCCAAAATTTTACTATAAGTACTGTTTAGTTACTTTGAAATTGACCACTTAGGCAAAATTTTACTATATATTAAGAACTGCATGCATAAAATAGTTGTCTCCCCTAAAACGGTAAAATATTAATATTTGAAACACAACTTGGATGAAACAAATAACATCGCTGTTTGTCATTATAAGGTTTGCAATCTGATACAAGAGTTAATATTGCACATGTAGCTTCAAATGGCTCCACATCAACTGTTATAACCACCGCACTTCCTTCTACAACAACTGTTAACATAGAAACCACAGGATATGGAACGTCTCCAGGATTAACCGACGCCACCACAACGAATGCAGGTGTGATGATTTTGGAAAATATATGCATGCGCATTTTTCAAATGCAACCTTTAATAGTACGAAACGACGTGAACCTTAGTCATTTATTCGGATGACCACTGGTTTCATACTTCCTTCTAACTTATGCCTTCAGTATTTTTATTGATAGAAATACGCCACTAGTCACTGCGTTTCAACTTACATTGTAAAGTGTATGTTTCTATTTGCCCTTTACGTGTATGCTACAATAGTGATTTCCATCTATATGTTCCAGTTTTCCATGTATTTCTAGCTATTCTGACTTTTTTTTCATTTGTATTGTTGTCTGATATATGATATGCATTCCTTTGGTAAAACACAAGACTTGTTCATCTTAGCGATTTTTATCATTTTTTTTCTCTGCTAGTTGGTTATTTATAAATCTATGTTTGATACACGATTCTACCTGTTATATCTTTGATAGTTTCTATAGTCATCTTTTGATAACGACATGCTTTTGATGTTTTAAGTTTTGGCTTTGACTTTACGTGTTCCAATCGAAATATTCAGCTTTAAACATGTTACAAAACATGATGATAGGTGATCTGTTTTTTCGATATCTGTGTCTCCTTTTTCTACCCCTTCCTATCATGTCAGTAGGTACATATCTTTTGTTTTTACATTCATTCAATGAAAAATGGACATACAGCTTTATCTCTAAATAAACAAACATTGCATTGTAGTTATCATGATCGGAATGATAAACTGAACTCTGTAGCGGAATAAATATGCACATGCCAATATTGAACCTAATCAAGAAAACTGCAGAAATATTTAAAGCTCATTCAATTAAATAAACCTTATTTATTCATAATATGACTACGAACAGGTTACAGAGATAAAAATGACGTTTAAACTCTGAAGAGTTAGATATGACGAAATATTCTAGCTTTAGTTGTTTATGCGATATGCATCTTACTTTTATTGGTATAAAGCATATAGTATCGTAGGTTCTTTCAAAATTAAGTTGGCTGTGTCACGTTAGGTTAATATATTCAACGAATTAGTTCTTAAGTAAACTGAAATGAGAGATTGCATTTGTTAGGAATCATTAATGATGTTACATTATTACAATTGTTTAAGCGTCAAATAAAATTTTAAAGCTTAAATAAATAAGAAACATTTATACCTTGTAGCTGAGACAACAACACAAACGCAAGAAACAACTACCGAAGAATTAACAACGGTAACAAGCACTGTTGCTATCACTACAGGTAACATCAAAGTTATCTGCATGTCGATATAACATAATTCAGCATGTAAAAGGTTATGGGTCTGAAAAGGAATTGCATTATGACAGGATGTATAAGCAATTAATTAATATATTTATTAACAATGCTTTCCGATATCTAATATATTTATCCATGAAGATATTCAGTAAATATAATCAATAATTCAGCATGTGAAATGTTCTTGGTACAAACTAGGAATTTAATTCGGACAGGGTATTTAACCACCAAATTATTGTTATTATTAATGCTTTCTAATATCTATATAATTAAACTGAGCTTGAGTATATTGTTTTTCGAAGATTAAAAATGCTTGAAAATAAAATAATTTCATTAAATGATCATTTTTGCAAATGCTTAATATTTGAGTAAGGGTTGCTTCCGTGCTAATATAATATCATTAATCGAAATACTGATGAACAAACGTAACATATTTGAACCACTTATTATTAACTCCCTGCTATGGGCAGAGCTCTGGAGTTGGTTTCAATTTTCTCGTTATAGTAATATTGTAGAGTCTTAAAAATCACACTTATTTTACAAGCAGTAAGTATTGCGGAACTTACTTTCATATCAGTCAATTTTACGCTATATGCGTTACGAGAATCAAAATAAACATTGTCTAAACATTTTTAATTTCACCAACGCTGCGTGTGTATAAAAGTGAACATCTTCCCACGGACCATATACCAAAATGCTATAAGGAAGCAAGGATATGGACATACTTTTTAAAATATTAAAACGGAATAAGAAGAGACAATGCAATGTTAAAAGCTGCATTAGCGTTTATCTAATTATTCTCGAAAATTATACAGTTCATTTGATAAAAAATATGGCTATCACTTAAGATAATTCATAATTGGTTTTCAAGGTTTATTTGTGACTAAAATTTGAATGCTAAAGAGACCAACTTTAATGAGCTTTTTAATAATTTGTTCTTCGATATATAGATATTCGTAACCCTCTTTCGACAAAAATGTTATTGAATCATCAAATACAGTAAAATATCGACTAATAGATTTTTTGCATCATTGGTGTATTGTTGTTAAACCTGTTTTTTTTATTGCGACATTAAACAACTGCTTTAGAATACAATTCCTTTTTGAGAAGGGATCTGACCAACATAGTCGAAATTTAAGTATTTCACTTTAAAATGAGAACGTAGAACTAAAATCAAAATGTTTTTTCTTTACCAAATTCACTTCAAGCAATACATATCTTAATGTTTGAAGAATGTAACAAACTAATTGCACATAATAATTTAGATATCTAACAAACGCATGTTAAATTTCTCGCGTTCAAGAACTCGTTGAAACATGAAAAAAATACTAAAAGTGATAATAGTTTAAATGCAAGAAACATTTATAACTTGCAGCTGAGACAACAACACAAACACCAGAAACTACTTCCGAAGAAGCAGAAGAAGCAACAACAGTAACTAGCACTGTTGCTCTTACTACAGGTAACATCAAAGTTATCTGCACGTAGATAGCATGTAAATATTGGCATGCGCAAGGTTTTTCGATCCAAAATGGAATATAATTTGGAGTGTTTAACCAACATTTATATCAATATTGTTATATATTACTGCTTATTAATGACCGAGTTCAATAGAATTCTTATTTTTCTTTGATATTGTTAAATCAATAAAAATGTTACCACAGAGTTTTCTAATCAAATGATTGAATATATAATTTTTCAATAATGTTAATATATATAATCGATAATTGTGTGCCTCGTTCAATAGCGAAGTATAATATCAAACACAAACATACCGGTCCATGTTTCAATCATAGTTCCATAAGCAAAGTACATGCATGAACTTTGAAACCTGGCAAGTTGAATATATGAACAACAATCAGGAAGTAATATAAAGTCGTGTGGGTCAAATTATATACATATTATAACTTCTTAGGTCTTAAAAAAACGAAAATTACGTTTTATTTTTACACGGAATTTTCAAATCATTTAAAGCATAAAACTTTTAACATCACGATACAAATATATACGTTATAGCTGAGACAACAACACAAATCCACAAAACTACTACTGAAGATGTCACCACGCGTGGTGATGCTAAAACAACTACAACGAACACAGTTGCTGTCACTTCAGGTAACATTAACGTTATCTGCATGTGGATTGCATTTATCTGACATGTGAAAGATTCTTCTCAAGAAATATTATATTTGTATAGCCGCCATAACTATCCGAGTGTGTCGCTTTAATACTATATGATGTCTTTTTTTAATGTAATCCTGAACGTTTGTGCCAATGCTAACAGCAAGAAAATCATCTATTTACCAAGCTTTCTAATATACATGTTATGCCTAATTATATAATTCATTGAATGAAGTTTTCCGTTGAATGATAAGGTATTTTTATAATAAAATTATGAAATAATGATATCATCCTGATGATGCAGTATTTTATTTGACCTTAATAAGAAAAATTACCGAATATTACAATGATCTATAGGTTTGTAGATAAACTTGTTTTGGTTTTGTATTCAATGCTAACAGTAGCATCCGTGGATTATATTAATATTATTTGTGTAGTGAGTAACTATCTATCTATCGTTAGCATGCAGAGTGAATCTGAGTCTAATTGACTGGAAATACAAACGTAAAATAACACAATGTACAAATGTCCTTTTTCAGACAAAAAAATATTTGTTGTATGTTTCAATATATACACTTTTTATCTATTAGTTAATTTAATACTTCATGATAGGTGTTTCAAACAAAGGTATAACATTAACTAATTATGAGTTCGATATTAATTCTGACAGCTTATATTTGTTTTTTCTCGGAATGACAGATTATCAGTGCTTTCTGAAAAAAACCACACTTAGGTTGTATAACTTGCATTTAAAAATTGATGTTAAAATGCTCGCAATCAAAAATAAACATATCAGTCCATGTCCAAACCACACTCCTATACCATAGGAAAGTAAACACGTTGAAGCTGGCAAGGTAAGGTAACTTATAAACCTTAACGTTGGAAGTGAAGCCGGGTGCTCCGGAAGGGCGAAGCACCTCTTCTTGAGCTAGCTACATTTGCTACGCGTGTAATGAAAATTGGGAATGAAAGGAACTTTGGAAAATCCGACACAGAATATTTATCACTATTCAGTTTTATAGTTTCCACACTTTTATTTTGGTCTAGTCTTCACGTTAACATAATGGATAAGGAATGTGTAGTTAAGAAAGACAATGGTTTTATTTAATGGCAACATTACCTGTATTCATTCTGATAAAATAGCACTCATTTGCTTTTATACATACTATTGTTAATTTACAAACTAATATATTAATGAAAACGTCTGTAAGTATTTTAGAAAGAAGTAATTTTACTGATATTAAATTATATGTATGTTATAGCTTCCACAACTTCACAAATGACTGTCACGACAACGCCCACTATTACATCAACTGTTGAATCAAATACTTCAGGTATAAATGCAGTAAGACATATTAGCATATGCTTGTCATTCCCCCATGCTTTGTAGTTCCCTTGTAATTTGTTGTGTCATGTGGAAGTAATATGAAAAACAGTGATGCTGAATAATTTCAGATGGATAACTGTGACCAGTTAAACAAATCAAATATTCATATTAATTATTATTAAACTGTAAGTTGCAAAACAGAACGATTTACAGGTCAAACCAGAAAGGTCTTTTTTTTAGTTTTTTTTATAAATACTAGACTTTTCGTTATTTGTAATTTCTTTATTTGATTGTATGAAATTATATCATTTTTAGACAATCTTTTTTAAAGAAAATCATATGATTTTATCAAGTAAAATGCATCCTTGAACAACTTATGGAATAACAAATGGCGGAAAAAGAATATGATTTAGCAGTACTTGATATTTTGCGTTATTACGCCAATGTCTTTATTCACAAGGTAGGATAATAATTTGGCTAAATTGTATTTAAAAAGATAACTACGTATTTAGCAATTTTAGCTTTCAGTGCGCAAAACCTCTGATATTTAATGGGCCTCAAAACTTTCTGGTTAGACCTGTACTTAGTATGAAGGTATTGGTAGTGGTCTTTATTGGTGTTTTGTGCAACTTTCCCTAATTGCGCATCTCTTAATATATAAAAGTATGCTTGCAACAAACCCATGCTTTGAAGTAAGTTTTAAAGCTTTTACAATCCCCTTGCATTATATTGCATTTTTGCGTTCTTCTTCTTTTTTTTTGCAATCGATGATATTATTTTTTATGAATTAAGGAAATAGATAATTTTAAGGAATTGTAACCATAAAACAAAACTTCGCTTTAACTAGAAAACATACAAATAGGAAAAAACCAAAAGATAAATACTGATAGTTAATTTCCTACTTCGGGCTCATAGTCAAAATATATCTATTGTATAGTTTAAACGTTATAAATTTCCCTATAGTTTAGGGACACATAATTTTGATTGGATAGTTTATTTGCATTGGGTTCTTATATTGCAACCCTAACGCAATTCTGTATATTGAATACTTGAATAGTTTATGTACTGTTTGATGTATGTTTACATCGTGTAAAAGTCTAGAATTTAAATGTTGTGAAAGCCTGCTTTTTTATAGCTCACCGAAAAGTTGGTAATTACATATTATACCAGTTTTAATTTTACAGCACTAGACGGCCGTTTCGGAATACAATTCCTCATCAGTAGTGCTTAGACCGAAATTATGAAACCAAATTTATTTTGAAGATGTTGAAAAGCTACCCAAAGGACCAGAATATATTTTACCAAATTAAGCTAAGGAAATACTTTGCATGAGGAAGTATACTTTAGTTTTTGAGAAATTTCAAATTTTCCGTTTTATAACATTCTACTTGTATCTCTACAGTTATTTTACGGACTGACATCAAACTATCCATATCCGTTACTCCTTCAAGGTTTTGACGGGATTGGTGTAAACTATGTGAAAATGCCAATAAGAAATAAATTTGTTGCCTTATAACTTTTTGTCGGAATTACTCGAAATTGTTTCCCTTTAATATCTTATCTATAGTGTGAGGCTATTTAGCTACTCGTACAAGTTTTTGTGAAATAGATTGTCTTCACTATTTGGATCTATTAAGGGTAGGTATAGATGCGTGTGGATAAAACTTTTTAGTATAAATCATTTCAAATATTTCTCGGTTATTCTCTCGATTGACTTGTCGTCTACCAAAAATCTAGTTGTTCTTTGTCTGCTTATAAAGCAGTAAAACAAGCATAGAAAATAGTTTTTTACTGAAAATAATAAATTGCTAGGACATTTTTGTTTCAATGCTCAGTTGAAAAGGAGTGTATTTGATGCAAAATATAACTTGAGCTTAAAAGATGGGGAAAATGTTTAGTTTATATCTCCAACCTACTCATATTGCAGGTATTTATCACGATTTAATGTTAACAACTGTAAATATGTATATTAATTATGTTAATTAAGCTTTAATTTATTAGTCTTATTGTGTAACGTTTTAGTTTATTATTCAGAAATTACCATGGCTATCTCAGCTATAAACGTCTAATCCGTCGCATTTTACTTTCAAAATAAGAGTCAGTGAATGTGTCACATAGTACTGCTTTATGTGTTGATATTTATACAAGAATGGAGACCCTCTTTACTAATTGCAATAATACATTATTCTGTATGAGTCCTTAATATTGTCATTGTTACACAGTTTTCATTTATATAGTTTTAATATACATTTATATGAGTTTTTCATACGATATTCTCATGGTATTTCACACACAAGAACTGTTTCATGATCAACATTTTTATTTCTTTAAATATAGTTATCAATTCAGTTTTGGTAGATCTAGCATTAAATAAATAACAACGTAAATTTGATGGAAGCGTGTGCCTTTCTTCTTCATTTAAACGCAGACATGCACTTACATGTAATTACCTTGTAGTCATGTATGTTTTAGACGCATCAAGCACTGATAAAGGCCCCACATCTACCCTGCTACCAGACACGACGTCGAGTATAGAATCATCCACACTCATATTCAATCTAAGCTCAGGTATTAGTCTGCATGTTGAAAAGGATATGCTAACAAATGATGTTGCCCGCTTACAGCAAAAGTGTCATACCTAACTAGTTTAAATAGTTTTTAATTATTAAGTGCTGTCAGCATATTAAAGATAAACAACGTTTCTGCTTCTTGCTAGCTCATAAACGTCCTAAATAAATCATTCATTCTTTCTCAAACAACAGTAACGCTAAATATGTAAATATCTAGTGGATTCTAATTATTTTGGCAAGCACCTTATTCACAGTAAACACACATATACTGAAGAACCAATCAAGAAATGCTAACAGTTATATATTTTAGTAAGATAAATTTCCATCAAACAATCAATACGTCAATTGCCACAAAATGTGCACCACCATTGCTAGAAGATTGGTTTCTTTATTCGTATGCAGCATAATTTATGGAGAACCTTAAATCTTGGAAAGAATGTAACATCCAATCAAAGAGAGATAAACCGAGCTTACGTCTTAATAATCCGAAACATGGAAAACTATTTTCGAGTTTAGTGAGCATGAAACAAATGAGACTGATTCTTAAAGTTAGTCTTCATATTTTGAATCATACTTCAATAATGATACTCAAGAAAGGCTATAGATGAAGATATATGAACAGGAGGTGATTTCAAATTTATTGTTTAACTTTCCTTTTATAAATAGCAATATACCTGCTTCTACTGCTTACGGTTGATTTGCATCATTGTTAATACATTATGGCTTGTTACCACTACGGACATTTTATACAATGAAAATGGTTGCGTACAAATTAATTGCTGTCTCAGTGATGCTACACTCATAGATTTATTAAGTCCCTGATAGTTAATGGCCGTCATCATATTATTTTAATATATATGGCGTTTCTGTACCTAAAATCGATTGGATATATTAAAAGTGTTATTGTTCCTTCTGATGTATTTGGTTGTACGCTTGACAAGTTTAGTTAGCTTTACAAGAGGTGCTTACCTATTGTATCCGTCCTTACGTTCCTGCTTCAGCGTTCATGTGTTTAAGTACATGATTAAGTTTTTAATGTTATAATTTGCTTTTGGTTTTGATTATTACAGGTGGATTCTGTATATCTGCGGTTGATTATCATGAAACATAAAATTGTCGGCTTCATCTGTTTTTAATGTTCTCTTGCAATGCAATGATTTTATTACTGAAGATAATTTTTGTTTCAGTATCATTCAAAAAAGTATTTTTTGCCAAAGCATGTGCTCCGCTCATGAGAGATTTAAGACACTTGCATTTTATTTTGAAAATACAGAATAACAATCAAATATTACTTTTTGTATTATATTGAAAATAGATTATTCAAGCTTCCATTACATTACTGTTACTGTTGTTAGACTTTTGTACAAAAGGCGCATCGTTATTAGAGCACATACTATTGTCACAATAATGTTATTGAAGCAAACATCAAGATTTTTATACTGGTGTTCTGTACAAGTCAAATTAACCTATATTAGTTTATGTAGAGTGGAGCATGTAACGTTGTTTTCTTGCAAACCTTGTTTGATATTTTTATTTTAAAAGTATAAAGGTAACATTCACGTTTGAAATTGTCCTTGGTACCGCACAACAATTGACTTTGTATTGCGTCTTAAATTATAATAATACCTCTTAATAAAATCACACAGGTGCTGCTTCATCTTGAGTCGGCATATGGTTGTAACAATATATTCCGAAAAAATTCGAGGCATCAGAAATGGTAAGCATTTCGGGTTACTTTTTATGTGATTGTTTGTGATCAATTACTTAATGTATATTTTTTATGTTTTAGGCTCTTCAGCAACTACAACCACCTCAAATGTCGCGGTCGCAACTACAACACAAACTCAACTGGGTTAGTATATATATTAACAATCTTAAAATTAAAATTTACCGTAGAATGTTATGTTAGATATTACATGTTAACTCCCCTTCAATAGTGTAAAAGGTATTATTTTGGCGGTGTAAAAATTTCTAATTTCTGAAATCTGGCATTTGGCGTTAGTGTTATTTTCGTGTAACCAATAAACGTTATTATATAATCTTTATACTTTGTATGGTAGACATTTTCTTGTGGGTAATATTTTACGCTGATGCCGATATTTCACAAATGTTTGATTTCGTAGTACGGCTTAGGGTTTCCAGTAGGTTTCTTTCATATGAACTTAAATGCGTTCATATGAAATACCGAAAGACTAGATAAAATATATGATTGAATACGAAATGACATCACCAGTGGCTATGTGGTAGATTGTCGGCATTTAGGGAGGGCGATTGTGGGGTTCGAATAGCGATCGGGTCAAAACTTTGTTCAAATTAGTCTTCGCGCTCCAATCATTTTAAGCACATTATTCTTTAATAATACCTTTATTTTTTACTTATTAACAGCTGGTGCTTCAACTGTATCATGTGATGGTACAACCTGTGTTCTTCCTGCTGTGCTAGGATCAGTTATAGGCACAGGTGTCGTATCTGTGGCAGGACTTTTTATTGTAATGAAAGCAAAAGGAATGATTGGAAAATATTCGCCCGGTCAAAATAAAGTTAATGTCGAACGAGGCGAATATGGTGATAAAAAAGACAAAAATGAAGTGGACAAAAATGAAAACGTAGAAGACAATAATCCGGATGAACCACCCCCATACATCACCGAAAAAACTGCCATCGATATAGTTATCGATCAACCACTTGAAAATGGATAAATAATATTTGTGACCTGTATATGTACTCGTGTTTCATCATTTGTAATTTGTAAAATGTTATATAAATATCGTTAAAATTTTGATGTGTTTCATTATTTGCAAAACGGTCGCACTATCAACTTATAAAGAATAAATTGTAAATGAACAGGAAAATATGTGCTTAGCATCAGTTAACATTAAATACAAATATACCTATCTATTTCCAAATAACAATCTCGACGCAGAGTAAAAACTTTAAAAACTGGCAAATTATGTGAAACACGTGACCTTCCAACCAGGTAAATGAGGCTCCAGAATGTATCACCTATCATACAAAACAAACCCTGTCACATGTGAAATACAAAAAAAAATGCATATTACAGTAAAATATAAGTAATACAAAGAACATATGAGGCACTGAATATAAATTTCCTGACTTTGTATGAACACGGGCGTAAATTAAAATAAAATATTAAAGGAAATATATTTCCATATATCATAAAACCTTGATTTTAAAACCATTTGTCAATCAATAAAAAACTGAATTTAAAATATTAAAAAATCACATATAAAAAACGTTGTTACCACGTACCAACAACATACGTGCATGTTATTCTGAAACAAAAGATATTGTTGCTTTCGGTTATTTTGCTGTTTGTTATATTTTGACTTTCTAAATTGTTCGTTTAATAATATGATCAAAAGACTCACTAAAAATCTCCAGAGCAGATGCATCAACGACAAATATTCCCTTTAATTGTAGTGTTCAAAAACATAAATCTCCATGTTGGAATTGCAAAGCTCGAACACATAGTAAATTTTTTTAAAATGGCAAATTATATAAAACACATGAACTTTCGCTAGGTTATTGAGAAAGGATTATTCGGAAGGGTAAGCTTCACCCGTCCAGTGTGTAATCGAAATTCAGAATGGAAATAAACATTCAGGTTTAACTCGAAAGGACCCCATATACAACAATTTTGGCGATCTTAGTACTTTATGTTTTGTCAAACACCATTTTATTAGTTACGATCCAATATTAATATATATAGACATAGGGTCAAATCTAATTCTAAAGAATAATTATTTTTCTCAAAACGTTCATTTTTCTACCAAAAAAAAAAAAAAAATTTCTGGTATACGTATCACCGGACGTGCAAAGAATTTTGTTTATGTTTTCGAACATTTGCTCTGATCTCAATCTCACTTTTTACTAAAAGACAGATTTTGAAACTGTCTTTAATGTATAAAAGGGTGATTATCCTGTATTTTACAATTTTCTTGCGTCAAATTGATATAGGTATCATCTAGTGGTATATGTCTTGTAAGTAACAAATCGACATTAATAGAATTTCACAAAGGTCACAGATTCTGTCCTGGCAATAAATTACATCAATGGGGACCTCCTTACTTTCAGATTTGACCTGTAAAACTATTGAACGACTAATATATTGTAATAGTTTATGAGGAATCAAACATATCAACAATATTGTGATGTAAACGTGTTTTTGGTGCTGGTAAGCATACTCTTGTAGTTTCTCTAATACAATCAAAAACGAGCATACCATTTCATGTCCGAATCACAATCCAGAAGGAAAGTAAAAACTTTTGAACTGACAAGTTATGTTAGAGACGTGAGTTTCAACCGGTGGAATGAGGCCGGGTGCTCCGGAAGGGTAAGCACCTCCTGTTTGCTAGCTACACCCACCACGTTGTGTGAAAAGAACATAGAAATATGAGGCGTCAAATATATCTAGGGCAATCCTGGACACAGAGACATCAAACTTATCAACAATACTGTGATGCCGGCCATAAAACTTTTAAGGGACTAGATAAGCCTAGGCTTGCAATATCTCTGAGTCAATAATTCGTACTCCGTTGAACAACGATTTATTTGTAAGCAGCTTCCTGTGTTGTATAAATTGACCGTAGTGAGAACAAAACTTTACGGAACCCTATTATTCTGTATTCTGGGAACAAATACGTCGGAAATAAAAACATAGAAGTCATAACCTTTGTCACATAGCTTATAGTCATGTAGTCTGTCTTAGGTCTCATAATTGACGTATCGCTAGCCACGCCCACAATGTTCCGAAAAAGGCCTAGCATGCTTGGATTACACGCGAAAAGAATAAAAACTCGGCCCTAATTGCGCCGTTTAATGACGTCACTGACACTAGCACGTCATTAGTTGCCGTGATGCTGCTTTTATACCGTGATGGCGGCCTCTGTCGGAACATTGTGGGTGTGGCTTGCGATCCGTCAATTTAGGTATTAGTTTAAAACAACAATAAAGCAGGTTATGGTTTTTGATAGATAATAACCAAATTTTTATCATACCTCTAGCTAAGATTTAGTCTATGGTCTATATTCTCTGGACTTAATTTCAATTAGATGCGTCCAATACATACTAAATGTATTTTTTTCTATTGCAATGCCCACCCATTCGCATTATATACCACCAATAGTAATCAAATGTGTGGAAGTAAAAACTTCCAAATAAGCTTATACTGGGCAATTAACCAATGAACAAAAAAGATTATATATTAAGACCAGTTTTTACAATCTACACTGAAGAGCACTGAATGTTATGTCGTAAATGTTGATTAGTTATGCTACAGTACTGTAAAGGGTATAGACTTCTTAGATAACATTATAACAAGTGGTCCATTCGCAATTAAAATTACTAAAATGACAGTAATAATTATAATTCTTATCTGAAATTGGGAAAAATTAGACGAAACAAAGAATTTATTAATGCGTTTTAAGGTATTTAACCTTTATTTGACAAAATTTGAAAAGAAACATCCGAAAATCTCGCATAATTTATTTAATGAATAAACAAAGTATATTATGTTTTGGATTAAAGGAATCTGAATTAATATGACTATGATGACCCAGTGTATATTTTTTAATAAAGAACACTCCATATTGAATCTAGATTTAAATCCCTTATATCAGAATTATTGTAAAGTTTTGTTGTCAACTTGGAATATATTTATTTTATCATTTTAGTGCATAGTAAACTGTATCTGGGATGAAGTAATCTTTATTAATCATCTTTTTATTTTTCCTTATTACCGTTTTACATTAAGTCATTGTTTACATGCCCTTTATATATTGCATTCAAAATTGTCTTAAATTATTGATTTTAAGTCTATAAAAAATCGTCAGATTTCTGAGCTGTTCTTAATGTGGTAGTAGTAGAAAATACAAGTTTTTTAAAATATCTGTGTAAAATTTAGGCTCAAAGTACAGTGTTATCTTCCTTTTTCTATAAAACATGTGTTTCACAACTTTAATTGGCAAAAAATAAAAACAAAACAATTTTCATTGATTTTAAATAGTTAAATTTTTTAAAGTGTATAATAACATATTTCTTAAAAACAATCAGATAAAATATTTTCTGTGTTATTACTTTGATAATTAACCCTTTTTTATGAAATGACTGTAATATTGGATGGGCTTTATAGACATGTTTAACGGTTTTAAAGCAACTTTTTTTTATGTTAAAAGATTAGGCATACTGTTATAGGTTTTAGATCCCTACTACCATAAAAATCTGATAAGATATTATCGGAGGAGACGTAGATAAGAGAAGTGGGTATAGAATTACATGTTTGATATGGTATTGTATGGTATAATAATATATATGATATGTGATATAATATGGTATGATATGATCTGGTTACTATGGTATGAATGATATATTATGGTATGGTTGTATCAAAACAAACATACTAATCTATGTTCAAATCACAATCCCAACGCAGAGTAAAACATTACCACTGACAATTTAAGTTAAAAACAACTTTCCACCAAGAAGAGAAACCGGATACGCCAGTAGGCTATGTAACTCTGTTTAGCTAGATACACTCTTTACGTGTGTAACAACTAAAATTGAAATAAAAGAAACAAGGAAATATGGAACATCAAATATATTCAATGTTATAATGGATAACACATAAACAGACATCGTTTTTATTTCTAATGCACCAAAATTTCTAAATCATTAAAAATTCAAGACAATTGTAATTATATTTTTGTAGTTTTGAATGAAAATTGTTGATAAAATTTGAAAAAATTTACAATCCAATGAGATGAATAACTCTTTTAAAAGAATAAAGAAGGCACAAAGTAAAAATAAATGTTTTAATTCAATTAATTAAAACATAAATAATGTTCGTTTATTGTAAATTAATTCAACCCTGAAATTTGTATAAAACGATATTGTTCAAAACATTTGTCGCTCTTAGACTTGTGTTTATTTTTATTTGGATTCTCAATAACGGCAAATGTACATTTTATTTTATATAATGCAGTTAGCAACAAATCAAAGTGTAGGTGCATTAAAATGGTTTGCACTGTCAATTGTATTTAAATCAATATTAACGCTGTACATATGAAACTATGAAAGCTTCCAAATAAAACAAATTAACATATGTTATCTATTCTTTTGAACCACTCTCAATTAAGCATAAACACTACAAATTAATTTTGTCATTGACACTGACAACAAGTTTCACATAAAAATTATTTTGGTTGGCATTTTATTTGCAAACTATAAAACAACTTAATAAAGTTATAAATGGATTTAAATTCAAATCTCCCTGAAATGCACACACCTACATTTCTGTACGAATATCTATTTGAATTTATGTCATATATTTTTGTTGAATCTAGCACCATCCTGGACTCCAGAATCCGTTGTAGTTTGTTGGCAGAGAGTCCGGCTCATTTGGCGGAGAATTAGCTTGTACCATACTTTGTTCATACTTTTTCATTTTGGTAAGCAATTGGTTAAGTATTGTTGATTCTTTCTGTGACAAGTCTGTGTGTTCATAAGGGTCATCTACAACAGACACGTATAAGATAGTACTTTGAATCGAATGGATGCTAAATTTGAGATTTTTTTTTGCAAAAACCAAACAATCAATCTGTTGCTTAGCTTCAATACTATCTGAATAAAAATAACCATTATAAACACTGATGGTCCGAATAAATCTTAACAAATTGAAACATTTTACTTTTTAACTTTTCAAGTTTAATAGAAGCCTAAATAAACCCAATATCAAACACTTTAAGATTCTTAAATATTCAAATAAACAAAATCGTTTGAGTATTTTCTACATCTAAAAATATATCTAAAAAGTCAAAATATCCAGTTTTTGGGGTTTTTAGATTTTGTTTTACAAGATCAAACAAATGTTCATGACAAAGGGTAAATCCGGGGTACCATACGAAAAGTGCCATCCGCATTGCCGCGACCGCATTCGATGATTACATTTTTGCAATATTTCTTTCTGAGGTTATAATTTGTAATAAAATTAACGCACTTGGATATTCATCATTGATGTGACAAAACTTTCGCTGTGATTTCAAAAATATAGCATAGATTTTAAGAATCAATAAAATATGGCTGTGACTTTAAATATTTTAACTGCTTTCAAACCATATGATCTACCTTTTAGATTGAAGAGTTGAAACTCTCCGTATGTATCATTATATGTTTTATCTTCCACAATGTCCTGTCCTGCAAATTGTGGAGGTTTGTACCAGCCTGGATATGGTCCTGGGTAACCTTGTATAAGCTTATAATCCCCTACTCTTTAAAAAAAAACCAAAATAACATTGAAATCGCAGTTTACAATGAATTTGATAAATGTGTTCTTGATTTTTATTGTTATTACAAGATGTATTTCTTATTATCTCCATGGTAATTTTACAGCACTAGACAGTCGTTTCGGAATACATTTTCTCATTATTAGTGCTTGGATCAAAATTATGAAACCAAAATTGTTTTTAAGATGTTGATAAGATACCCAAAGAAACAAAATATATTTTACCAAATTTAGCTAAGGAAATACTTTGCACGAGGGAGTATACCTGAGTTTTTGAAAAAATGCAAAATTTAACTAGTAGCAAAATTAAACAATAGTATTTTTCTGACAATAATACACACTTATTGCCTACTGAGTTTGTGGCATCATCGGAGCAACAACCACCAGCATAGATTGAATTGTTGGCCTTGCTATATTAAAATTTGAGCTAAGTTGATGAAGACATTAATACCTTATACCAGCATGCCCATTAATCGGATTCGTCGAATTATCAAGGTTGTATATAAACTCTGTTCTTTTTGACTCACTTCCGTCCAGTAATGACGGCCATTGGTCCAACCCGTCGATATCAGACACTACAAATAGTTTGAAATTAAAACAAGTAAGATGTAGCACCAATTATGAGCAAAATATGTTTGGCTTTGATTGCTTATAATTAAACACAGCAATTCCGACTCAGAAGAAAGGGAATAAATAAGTCTGGAAAATCAGAGTAACAAATTATTTTTATACACGAAATATTTTTCAATTAATAAACTTGAGTTTAATTTTTTAATCTTTATTGAACTTTGTCACCCTACAAAGAAATTGCTCGGATAGCGATTGATTAACTTGCTGGGTTGCATGGAACTATATTCGAAATTCTGCATGGGTACATAAACGCACCCGCATTTAAGCGGTAAAAAGTATGTAAGTCAAACATCGCGAAACTAGTTTTGGTTCACAAACATGAAGACAACGTAGGCAAGTCACATAGAATACGTAATCGAATTTGAGAAGACAAACTAGTGCTGTTTTGGAGGATAAACAACGTTGACCGGCGGCTAAGAATACGCACAAATAAATCTCTGACAGGCTTCAAAGGGGGAAGTGTAACCTGTCGAAACTTCACGTGACAAATACCCAATTGACGACCTCAGAAAGGGACTTCAGTATCAAAATTCTATATATGAATCGGTTCTTAACGTTCAATATTGTAGTAGTTATGTACTAGCAAAAGTAGACAGCTGCAATAAGTTTGCTTTCTCACTCAATAAATACAAGAAATGGTGGTCAATTTCATTTTAGTATATCCTAATGTTTGTATTTGGTCAACTCATTTTCATTCAATGAACTTTAAGTATTATTTGTATTGTTTACAGAGGTGATGAGAAATTTCTAAAAAAAAATAAATAAATATGACACTTATCAGTTAATTAGTCTTAATGGCTTCTTTAATCCTATTCATTGCATCAATCATTCAACCAATGGTCCCTTATCTTCCTCCTTATACAATTTAGTATCGAGTGGCAAATGCTACGTCCTGCTAGCCTATCACTGCGCTGTTACACTACAAATTAAGTGCAATATTATAGAATATACTTGCCTTAAAACAAACCACTTAATCTTCGGTAATATAATCTTACCTGGTGTTCCCCCAGCAGCAGAAACAATTGTTGGCATCCAGTCTACAGCATGCATCATTCTAAAACATTACAAAACCTTAACAGTTTACAAAAAGTTTACATTTGTTCAGTTTACATGGACTTCATTACAACATCGTTGATAAGAATGATGTCTCTTTCTTTAAACCCGCCCTAGACATACGTGATCCCCCATTTTTTCAATCTTGATTTCGATTTCACGAAATACTAGTGTAGCCATCTAAACGGTTTGTCAGTTTTAGAGTTTTTTGCTTTGTAATTTTGATTTGGACATTGATTGGATACTTAGAATGTTAACTTGTGAAATGTTGATACATGTATATGCTTATTAACATTGATATCTATTGAATTGACAACTATTTCGAAGACAACGTGCGACAAAAGTTTTCTTGTACACAGATATAGAAAATATTGTTAGGCTATGAACAGACATAATACCAAAACAAATAAAAAAATTCCAGAATACTAGGCAAACAAATCAAACACAAATGTATCGGTCCATGTTCACATAAGAATCGTAAATGCCAAGATACAATATTAAAATATATAAACAGGTTTACAATAACTAACCCACTGTATGTGTATCCAGTTTTCTTCAGCATAGTTCCATGGATAAATGAAGAGGCTCTAGTTCCTCCTTCATAAATAGTTATTTTAGCTCCCCGTAATGGATAATTGTTACCAAAATATTGTGGCCAGCCGCCGTTCTAAAACAATACAAAAATAAATTTTATACTGCTGTTTTATTCAATACATTTTGATGCTTTAACATATTGCAATTCGGTAGGTACAGTTAGTATTTACATACGTAAGATGCCGCCTTAGCTTAAAGGATAAGACGTCATTCTACAAATCAAGGGTCTCTAACCGCTGCGTGTTCGACTCCCGCTCGGACTACATGTGGGAAAGTGATTTTCCTTTCAGTTGGCCTTTACTGGTTCACCTGGTGTCAGTATAATGTGACTTTGGAAGCTTTTCTGCGGAGTTTGACTCGGGGGGCTAGAACCTAAATGAACCCCTGAATGAGACATTAACAACTAAACTAACATAATCTTTACATACAGCTCTGCAGAATTTTTTATTTCCCTATCCCGTTGTGGACTCATGCCAAATGTATACATTTCACCTACATGTATCGATGATTCACCGATGATTACAATTGCGAAAGGGCTGCAAATATGACCCCATTTAATTCATTATTACTGGTAAGGAGTGTTGTGCAGCGTACATGAGTTATAGTGTTTTACATCCTATGCACCCATCAAGATCATTTACTTATATCAAAGCGGTCAATTCTGGGATATGGGGCAAAGGAACGGTGTTTTGCACCCTCATTCAAGATTCCGCACTTAACGAGGTCTAATTCATGAAGTTAAAAACAGAAGGAGTTGAATAAAAAGAAAGATATGTTGGGAATGTCTCGAGTTCAAGGTCCGGTTCGGCCGCCTAAATTACCCAGTACTTTGAACAACAAGTACAATACTCTAAAACGACACGATGACTTGACTTAGGTTCTTGATATTAACGATTGGGCTATTACATTACGATGTCTCTTCATATATCAGGCATATTTCAAACATTTTTATAACATTATATCCCAGTTAGAAATTATTTGATCACCAAATTTTCTAACAGATGAAAGATTAATCTAAACTGCAATGCAACTAAATACAAAATATTTTTGAATTTTTAAAACCACCAAACCACTACATTTTGCCAGAAGTAAAATGATCATGAAATCGCACTCAAAAAGTTAGTTTTTTTCAAGATATATATAAAAAAATGTAATACAGTCAAACCTGTCTTTAGAGGCCACCTAAGGGAACCAGTAAAAGTGGCCTTTATGGGCAGGTGGCCTTTATATACAAGTTCAAATAATATGAATAAAGAACAATTGGGATACATTTCTACTGGCCTTTATAAGCAAGTGGCTAATGTTTAGAAGTTGCTTTTATGGGCAGATGGCCTTTATATACAGGTTCAATTAACATGAATAAAGATCAATTGGGATACAATTCTACTGTCCTTTATATGCAATTTGCTTTTGTTTAGAGGTGGCCTTTAAGGCAGGTTGGACTGTAACTCTTTGTACTTACATCAGCAGTGAAAATAATAAGCGTTTCGTTATACATTCCCTTCTGTTTAAGTGTATTTGTGATATTCCCTATGGCATCATCCATAGCAGTTACCATACCTAAAGTAATAAATACTTCTTATCTGATTGTCATTATACAAAAACGTTCTACGAAAAGATATGACTTGCATGGTAAATTGTTCATCACAGAAAACACCTATAAAGCATAGATAAAAATCGGGAAACTATAGTTACTGAAGAAATGGTTTTGACAATAATGCAGAACAAAAATATAAAAAACGGTAAAAGACAAAACCAAAGTTCAGAACACTGTCTCAAATTTGGACTGTGACTACCTGAATTCCATTGACTGTTATAAACATTATTTACGTCCGATTGTAACTTAGATCTACAACTTATTTCACATTGTTAAATTGCAATAATGTTGGCATGTAGCAGTATTACTTGTATATACCCTATTCTAACCGTAACTAAAAAATGTAATTTTTAAATCTATTTTTGGCACTTGTGTCGTTTGATAAAAGATTAACAATGCATGTTAAATTGTGACAGGAAAAATAATTGTTACCCGAAAACTTTCTTCGTCCTTCATTCTCAATGTTCTTATACATGTCTTCATATACTTGTGGTACCTATATAAAACAGATTAAATACATACACAGTGTTTTTACTTAATGAAAATTATACACAACGAGCGAATTCATTATTTTTTCTATATTTCAAGTGTATACTATTAAAGAATGAATGGTGAGAATATGTGTGCATGAATGGTGTTTTTGTCTTACATTTTGTAAAATGTTATAAAATCATCAATAAAAAATTATTTAGAAATGCACAATTGTACTGTGTTAAACTCTAAAGCAAAAATCATCGCAGAAAAGTATGGTAATTTCAAATTAAGACAAAGCTCAAGTACAAGTTATATGAGACATTCTATCGGAGGTAAATAAAATCAATTTTTTTTTGCACAATGTTTTGCAATTTGCTGTATAAACACAGTAACGACCGCCAGAATTTATTACATTAAATAAAGTCGAAATTTAAATCCAAAGGCAAAATAAAATTTGACAAATTCAGTTAAAAAACATAAACATTAACTCGGACCGGTTATTAAAGAATGGTAAGCATATACTGTCTAGCTAGTTACACCTACCACGTGGAAAATACAAATTAAGAATGGAAGGAAATTTAATAGGGTGTCAAATTATTCCAAGGTTAATCTGAATACAGATGCACAATTATCATTCTTATGGCAGCCATATATGATTGTTTTTAAGAAATAGAATACCTGGATTGGCTGATGAACAGACTGGAATGGTAAATACAAGAAGAAAGGTTTACTCTGATCATGTTGAGTAATCAATTGTTCCGCTCGTTTAGTGTAAAGATACTGAAATAAAATATGACATCTGGCGTATATACATAATGAATTACTTTAAAAAACATGCGTATTAATGTATTATTTCCTTGAACATTTGAATATAAAAGTGTAATTATTTTAATCGTTAAATATAAAAAACAAGCGATTAAATTGCTACATTAGTCTTTTGTAGGAAATATTCCTGGTTGAAACCTGAACTCTCTCCAACTAAATTGCACATGTCTATTTGGTAAAAAGTTTAAGTGAATTTTTCCTGAATTTATATATTTAAATAAATAAAAATAAAACGCAAATGTGATACATTCTAACTACTGTGGACCTCTTAGACAAAATGCACAGTCGCCTCTTTTTCCTTGTTAAATTAAAATTATTCTTATTCACTACAAGCATTTATACGATTTGTGAAGATATTTTATAGCAAATGTGGAAACATTAAACTCCCATGGAAATAACAGAGGAAGTCTTATCCGGATATCGAATCATCAAATGATGGGTATTCAAAAGCGTCAAAGCAAATTAATATTTTTCTAAGAGAGTTTGCTCCAAGTCGGTACACTACATAATAATAAGATCATCGTTATGTTTTAAATGTCACTTAAGACAAGTCCGACACTGAACTTTTTTAATAAACTTACTGTTGAATATGTATTATTTGGTTTGATCGGTTCTTTGTTGTCTCTAAAGTCGTTACCATTCACTGTAATTATAAGTAAAATGAAACTAAAATTAGAAAATCGCCATAGCAAATGAAATTATTGAATACCTATATCACAAAATCTTTATTATAAGACCTGATTAAAGTTAAACAAAAAACAAACATATCAATCGATGTCCTAATTTTAATATCCCAAAAACAAAGTTAAAAAAATTGAAAACTTGCAAATTAAGTTTAAAATTCATCATCCATCACTGAAGTTAGGCAAGGTAGCATAGGAAGCGGATGTACTTCCTGTTTATCTAAATATTTATAAGTAGTGTTGTGTTTCTCTTCTTGTCTTGTTTGAGTGATTTATCATTTAATTGCTTTGTATCTTGATTTTTATTTTTTGCATTAGGATGTAATCAAAAACAAACATACTAATCCATATCCGAATCACAATCCAGAAGCAAAGTAAAAACTTTGGAACTGACAAGCAAGGTTATACACGTGAACTTCCACCAGGGAAGTGAGACCGGGTGTTCCGGAAGGGTAAGCACCTCCTGTTAAGCTAGCTTCACCCGTCACGTGTGGAATCAAAATTGTGTGAAAGGAACATGGAACAATGAGACGTCAAAAATATTCATGGCAATCATGGACACAGAGACATCAAACTTGTCAATAAATGTTTATTTTTTCAATGTTGATTTTCAAAAAGTATAAGGAATCATTTAACAAAATTAGCATATCTTGGTCCAAAAAAAAGAAGTAATGTTTGATCTCTCTATCCGTCTTTCACTTATGGTTCTGACCTACCAATCATGTATTGAGAATCATTTTATGTATATCATACACAAAGACGAATGCCTTCTCTATGAGTATAATTTTATATTCGAAAAGTATGGATATTATGAATGCTGTAATTACGTTCAATTAATATACTGTATAATAATTGAAATGTCTCGTTTAAGATTTGCTTTAACTTGCTGCAACTCCTACATACTGACACTTTTCTCGAGCAACCCCTTATATCTCTCACGTCTATAGTAACTCAAATTCCACAAACCTTTTAACCATTATAACACACACCCTTTAAGCCCGACAAAGTAATTGCTGAATGGCTGAAATTCTACTGTAACAGTTTTCTTTTACAAGAGGACATATATGTCTAATTCCACAAACCTTCTAACCATTATAACACACACTCTTTGAGCCCGGCAAAGTAATTACTAAATGTTTGAAACTCTACTGTAAAAGTTTTTTCACAATAGGACATACGTATATATGTTCAATTCCACAAACCTTCTGACCATTATAACACACATAACATACCTTCCCTGACCCCGGCATAGTAATTGCTGAATGTCTGAAAGTCCACAGCTTTCTTTTACAAGAAGATATATCTATATATATATGTATTCTTCATTTCAACTTACAAACGTTATAATCATAATAGTCTTCAGCTCCATTATAGTATCCATAATACGTATCAAATCCTCTGTATGTCGGGGTACATTCCCATTTACAATAACCAAGATGCCATCTGCATATATATAATACATCTATATTATTATATATATTAAACATAGAGTGAAAAAGTAACACATCGATATATAAATTGTCTATTGACGTTCCTTAAAAAAACTGATTCTTCTCCAACAGGAGACTGCAAAAGGCAAGCGGGAATGATGGGATTTCCTAACCTTATCGCTTAATTTGTGTTTTATTCTCTGTTAGATCAAATAGGAAAAGCAACTTTTTACAAAATTAAAACGGATGGAGACAAATGTTTATAATACACATTTCCTCCTATCCCATTATCAGTGTAAAAATATAGTGTAATAAAAAAAAGCATACTAATCTATGTCCGAATCACAATTCAGAAGCAAGGTAAAAACTTTGGAACTGAGAAGGTTTGACACGTGACTTCCGCGAGGGAATTGAGGCCGGATGCTCCGGAAGGGTAAGGCATTCCTGTTTAACTCACTACACTCGCCACGTTTGTAGAATATATCTTTCGAAACGTTGTACGAATTGTTTCATGACTGCACTGCATATGAAAGAAATAATTAACTGAAAAACGTGGAATATTTGGAAATTGTCATTGTCAGAAGAGAGTGTAGACAGACCTCTAAAGTTTGCAAATTTTCATTACGCTTACAATGTTTATACTTAATAACTTTGTTATAGAGTTACTTCTTTCCGTATAAACTTAACTTAGTTTCTGTCTACCCGATGGTCATGATTATTTTTACGTATAATACGCGAGGGTTTGAAAAAATTGCGACAACGCCTACATACATAATATTTTGTATCTCAAGCAATTGAGTGTCAGGTATTTGCAAGTTTTTTTGATCTAGTGTTAGTTACTAGAGTTGTTTAGGTGTAATCTCTTTTCTGCAAATGTTTTTATAAGTTTTGTGGAGATAAACAAATTAAACAAATTGATCGACTGGTATATATACATGTAAGTTTTATAGTAATTCCTATCTTTTATATGACATGGGATAGTGTGTTTGTTTTGGATCAGTTAAATGGAATTCTTTTTGTTTTGTGGTGATCAAAAACAAACGTACTTATCCATGTCAAAATCACAGTCCAGACGCAAAGTAAAAACTTTGAAACTGACAAGTCGGGTTAAACACATGGGCTTCTACTAAAAAAGTAGGGCTGGATGCTGGAACATTTGTTCTGCGTATTACAATGGAATTTATCTTGTGTGGAAAAAATAATGTTCTCTGAGTAAAACAATTAACAAATTAAATAAATACTTACTTTCCAATCATATGTGTGGCGTAACCGAGCTGTTTAAGTTGTTGCGGTAAAAAAGTAAAATTCAGAGGGGAACATACAGCTTGTTCTGGGAAAATTGCTCGATGCTGTAAAGACAGTAAAACATTTGATTTAAGACAACACAGTCAATCTCGTCTAAATAGGCCCTTAAATAAACCAGTATATGGACAGTTGACCTTTATATACAGGTTCAAATAGCAGAATAAAGAGTAACAGGGATACAATTTGACTGTGCCTTAAAATCAGGTGACTATTCTATAGAGATTGTCTTAAAGGCATGTATTGTATTATTATAAATTTTTAAATTAAATATTAACCCGGTTTTATTTTACAGTACTAGACGGCCGTCTCGAAAAAGAAGTTTTCATCAGTAGAGCTTAGACCAAAACTGTAAACCAAAATTTGAGAAAATATACCCAAAGGACAAAAACATATTTTACCAAACTTAGGTAAGGAAATGAGGGAGTGTACCTGCAGATCACACCAAAGAGCAACATTAGCAAATAATTACCTGTAAGCCTGATTTGAATGGATACATTCCAGACATAAAAGCATTTCTGGACCTGGAATGTAAAAATACAATCAGTGAGAATTTTTATATGCATTTTGTAAAATGTAATTTTCCAAAATAAGATATTTATTAATAACTATGCAATTTTTTATAGCAAAGTTTATCCCATTTTAACCATAAACGTTTTGGAATCCATTCTTCAAGCATTTGAGCAAATGATATCGCACTTTACGCCATAAAACAAAACTATATCTAATCTAATTTTGCAATGAAACTCACGGAGATACAAAATTGATTTCTTTAATATTTTGCATGACCAGAAAGGAAACCTAGAAAAATACCTACGCTACACCACTGTATACCATTCGTCATAATATTCAACAATCACCTTTGGTAGGTTTGTAGATTTTTTAAAATGGCTTGCGTCGTTTGCTGAAGGTCGTGAGGACGAACATCCAAGAGATATGATTAAGAATTGAAAATTGTTGTAACATTGAAAATAAATTATACATAGATAAATAAATAAAAAAAATAATATCGCTTTTAACATAGAATTCCAGAACTTTCTTATGATCAGTTAGAAGTGTATTGTTATTTTTTTGCATCTGAAATTACATTACTTCATACTGAATCTGGTCTTTGGATTAAATTTGAAAATTGTCAAGTTTAAGAAAATGAAACTGTAAGATTTGAACGGCATTATTTTCGACACCAACAGGTATAACGCACCGAATTGGAAACTAATTGTGTTGATATCATTGTACCTTTTCCGGTAACATTTGTTAACTTTGTACTTCAATAATTACTGTAATATCCAAATAATTTTTCAGACATGACCCTAATCATTTTGATGAACTCAGGACACATGTCCTGGGACAC
Organism: Anadara kagoshimensis; assembly: GCA_021292105.1. NCBI lineage: Eukaryota > Metazoa > Mollusca > Bivalvia > Arcoida > Arcidae > Anadara > Anadara kagoshimensis. The sequence goes on along the minus strand of CM037872.1, from coordinate 28,919,173 downwards.
TCTGTATAAAAATGTACTCACGGAGTGCAGAGAGGTTGTACATAAGCCTGATCCAAGATAACTCCTTCTTTAGCAAGTTGGTCAATGTTTGGTGTTTTAATATCTGGATTGCGGAACCCAACATCGTTCCATCCTGAAAAAATAAAGTGTTGTTCAACACAAGTAAATAAATTAAGAAACAAGAGAAAAAAACATAAAGTTTATCTCAGTAAATGATAAAAAACAAAGCCTACACATGTCAAAATAACAATCTTTAAGTAAAACGTTTCAAAACTAGTAAGTTATGTTAAACACATGTTACATTCCAAGAGTGAATTGAGGGTAGGTGCTCCAGAAGGGTAAATTACATATTATACCAGTTTTAATTTTACATCACTAGACGGCAGTTTTGGAATACAATTTCTCATCAGTAGTGCTTGGACCAAAATTATGAAACCAAAATTATTTTGAAGATGTTGAAGAACTACCCGAAGGACCAAAATATATTTTACCAAATAAAGCTAAGGAAATACTATGCATGAGGGAGTATACCTTAGTGTTTGAGAAATTTCAAATTTTAACTTGCAGGAAATTTAGACATTATAGAATATTTCTGACGAAATTATTGCCTACTGAGTTTTAAAATTGTAAGCACAGAAAGGTAAAAGGGTAAGCAACTTCTGTGCAACTACATACATCTGTCACAGTAACATTTAATTTGTATTCTTAACGGAAATAAACGTAGTGCATTAAGAGGTTTATAAAGAGTTTCAACATATGATTAAGCAAGTTGATATTCGGTTAAGTCGTCAGAGATATGGAAATATCAGTAGACCAAGTATTTAATAAATTGATGAAGGAATTGAAAGTGTTATGGATGTTTTAAAATTTTGATTTCGAATGTAAGAGGTGCGCGAAATTTTTTAATTGATTAAATAGGCACAAAATATTGTGCTAACTTTAAATTTTGGTGTTTTATAAAATAATTTATGACTTTAATTCGTGACTTTAACGGCTGCTATGTGATAATAACAATTGTGTACATATATTGTTTAACTCCGAGTTCTTTATTACTGACTTTATAATTTGATACAAAATAATAAAAGTGTTACGTTACATAATTTATAATCTAAGTGTTACATAAACAAATAAATGTCATTTGTAAAACAAGATATTTTGAGTTATCACCAACCATGTACATCTGATGATGATTGCTAAAACCTTTATCTGTGTCACTGGATATCTTAAGAAATAAATATCAACATATCCTCCGTATTTTTAAAAACAAATATATTTTAGATAAAGAGTAGTTGGATTCGTAAAATGTTTGCTTTCCACAACAATTCGCCTTTTTCACTTATATCGAAATAATACGTTTATCAACAATTTTTACAACATTAATAATCTAACAACCTTACTTAAATAGGATTAAATCGGTTTTTTCCGAAAACTTTTTGCAAAGATAGGCACTGCCATAAAATTTGAGTTAAGAATTCTGATGAAAGGAATTGCTTTCGGAAGAGAAGGGATGGGGGTTATACTCACAAATGCTGCATCTTACTATGCTTGGAGCATAATGAAATGGTTTTATAAGACTTTTTCTTCAACCTTGCCTGAACTGATTTTCTACCGAATAACAGTTTTAAGAAAATTTTGCCAACAATAAATATCTTATATGTCATGGGTGCTCGGTAATTACAGTTAAATGAAATGTTTTACATTTTTGTAGCATAAACTCATTTAGCATGCTTTCAGTAACTACCATTCATATCAAATCATGCGTGCCAATGATTGACACGACATTTAATCTAGTGATATTTTATTACCGAACACGTGTATTTGTTTTCAAAATAAATATAATACCTAATAAATAATCTGAAGCAACACAATTGAAGAAACTGCTGCAAAAAGCTTCTTCCTCACGAAATGTCTCCTCGACTGAGAAGAGTATACGATCTGGTCGTTAAGTGAACGCTCCACTGCAAAGCTAAAATATCCGGACCAAAGAGTCTAAAAGGAAATTACTATCATGGTGTAATCACCAAGTTTACAACTTTACACTTACCTAAGTCATCAGCAACTATAAATAATATATGTGGTGGTTTTGCTACCACATCTGTATATAGCATGAAAAAACGTAAAATAAATATGTATACTAGTTTTATCAATCTAATCATCATCGTTGCTTCAGGCAGTCTCTTCTTGTCCACAAATTGGATTTCGAGGCTATTTAAATGTTTCTATTTCAGGGACCATCTCAAAATTGAGTCCATTATTTATTACTTTTATTTACTTTTATTTGCTTACGACGTGAAAAAGTAAGCAAAATTTAATCCTTTTCAATTTTAACTATTTCACAATATCATAAGTTAGGTTTTGAAGACAATTATGTTGTGAACATGCGACAATTGAACCTACATCTTTTGAGATGATCAATCGTAAAGGTAAATATATGGAATGGGGTATTGGATAGGTAATTCTTTAATATAAAATTAAAAACGTTTCATAGTAAAAACAATTGCCTAAACATCATGCAACTTGTTTGTTTATTTTTATATATTTGTTTTATTTATTTTATTATGAGGAAATATACAATGCACTTTTGCGTGTGTCTCCCTCTCTTGTTGTGACACTAGAAAGTGGAGTATTTTTAAGAAGCCTCTCTTTCCTGTTCTCTCTCTCTCTCTCTCTCTCTCTCTCTCTCATTTTGGCACTCTATGGATATCTAAATATTTTTGTCTCAAAGATGAGAAATAGACTGACACCAATTTTGAAATATTGTTATGGATTGGTTTACAACCAAAAAATCAATGTCTTAAGTATAAATCGCAATTCTAAGGAAAGAATGACGTTTGTTGGAAACTTAAAAACTATCAACATGCAAATGATGTCTAGTGCTTAGTTGATTTATATCTTTATGGATAAGGATGCAGTTTTACTTCCTATTCCAAATCATTTAATTTAGAGAAAACCAGATTGTTTGGAAGAATGAATGAACGCATTATCAGAATACTTGTTATCAGATCTATTCGCTTCACCTGGTAGCATATAATCTTTATAAAGTAACCAAATTTGCATAAAATTAAAGTTTAGCTAAATTCTATTACTTGCTGTAAATTGATGATTATAATTATTATAAGTATCATTTTTTTCACATGTTAATGCCTCATATATTCACTTTTTTAACGTACAACATGAACTATAAATGTACTATTTATCTAACATGTAGACGATATATTTGTACAGGTTTGTATTTACGCAAAACTTCGTTTGTATTCATATGAAAACGGAACTAATTATTCGCTCAATACACAATTAGCGGGTGTAGCTAACAAAACAGGGGGTGCTAACACTTCTCAAACCTCCACCTCATTTCTCTAGTGGAAATACACTTGTTTAACATCAATTGTCAGTTTAAAAGTTGTTACTTCACTCTGGTATTATGGTTGGGACATGGATTGTTTGTTTTTGATTTTGAAAACGTGATGGATATGTACCGTTTGGAAATATAAGCAAAGTTATTGCTCGCATGCATGTTAATACACATAGATGTTTTCGTGTGCATATTTTTGGGTGTGGGCAAGAGATTATTTAAGAAAAAAAAACAATAGTTATAAAAAATTAGAGTATGTATACGTTTTTCAAAATTTTGGTACTTATTGCCGATAGCTAAGTGATTTTTTAGGTAATAGAACTTTTAACAACAAATAGGTGTAGAAATATTTGATGTATTTATAGAACAATAAAGTCTGCATGATTTGCGATCACAAGACTCGAGAAAAGAATTTTATAGTAATAGTCATAAGATGTTAATCATTTTATTGATACTACAAACTCGTAAAATTCTGGTATTTCACCTACTGTTATCTAGCAATCACGTGATCTAGAGAAATAAAATATAAATAAACATCCGTCGATCTAGATATTCACCTAACGTTCGATTACAGTAATGATATAGATAACAGCAGCAGTGACGAATGAAAATATAAGAAAATAATCCATAGGAACATTGAATCCGAGTCAAAATTTACTATTTACAATTACTTTTTATTTATAGTAAAGGGTCCGTTTTAAAACGTTATGTCAATAAAAAATTCTGTGGTAACGGAAAAGTATTACTATTAAAACGGTGATTAAAACCAAAAATCGTTAATTTCATACATTTGATTGCATTGCATATATATCGCAATTTCATAAAGATGACTCGTGAACGAAATGGACATTAAAATCTAGGTATTTTTAATTTTCACTAAAGATCATTCACGGGCATACCTGCTATCATGGTAACAAGTTTACTGTTTAACGCATAAAGCTAAATCATCCTTATCCGTCACTCATGTATTGTAACGTGTACACAATCTTAAACTTTTTTAAAGTTCAGTGGTAAAGTGTGTTGATTGGTAAGATATCACGAATGCTATCCCTTTGAATGTGTTGGTTTGAATCTCAACATTTTTGCACGAAATTTTATTTTTAGATTTTTTCAATTTTTCCTATCTTCAAAAACATTATTTAAATTATATTTAAATCAATTTTAAGTTAATTTCAAGTAATAATATAATTTTCGTTAATGTCTATGTATAAGCATCAATATTTTTATATCACAAGGCAAAACAAAGTGAAATTCTCTTATTAAACACATCGTCGCAACTACTTGCTTGTTGTATAATGTTACATGAACCAAAAGAGTGTCATGGTTGCAGGATTGGTTGTTAACTGAAACAACGGATTTAAAATGTTGGTTGGGCATCGGTAAATCACTTTTCGTTTTAAATATTCATGACTATATACTCATTATGCAACCACTTTTATTGCATATATAAATTGAAACATTATCACCTGTTTAGAGACAAAAGCATTTTGTATATAACAGTGGCCTTATACAAGTAAAATAACATCATGTGATTCCTGTATCTTAATACCCCTGTGGTTCGATTGCTCGAAAAAACCGTAGATATCCTTTCTTGTAGAATACAGATATTTGCGACCAGAACACAAATTATATATTATACTCATGTTTATTTTACCGTATTAGACTACCGTCATTTCAATTTGCTTTCAGTAGTGTTTGGACCAAAATTGTTACAAACATTTAGCTAAGGAAATACTTTGCATGAGATAGTTTACAGATGTCTTTAAGTCTTAGGATTTTATATGAACTCAATGGTTTCTAAAGTAATAAATCACAAAAAAAAAAAAAAAAAAAAAAAAAAAAAAAAAAAAAAGCGGAAGACAATACATATTTCGATAACCTATAGAATATACCGAATAAACAAACACATCGGAGAAGAAATACAAAATTCAAAATAGTAATGTTCATGCTAAAAACCATGTACTTGGCATTGATCATTTAACAACTTTAATATTTCACAAACTGCAACAAAAAACATTTGGAAACAATTACGAGTAGCATAGGCATGGAATTGACAATGAAACCTGAAACTTTATAAATAAATCAATCGGTCTAACACAATTAATGCATACCAAAGTAAACATCACTGTCCAAATTACAATCTCAAAGCAAAGTAAAAACTTACGAATTTGATTAAGCAGGGGACTTTCACTGTGAAATGATGTAGGGTGTTCCGGAAGGGTAATTCCTCCTGTTAGGCTAGCTACTCCAACCACGTGTGTAAAATAAATGGACGTTATATTTGATTTAAAAAAATAATTGGACAGCCGAAATGTATTACGCACGTTTTACTTTCCTCTATATTCGCTCTTTTATATCTGTTTTTAACAATTATGTTCAAATTGACATAATACCTTCACTCACTTATAGGTATGTCAAAAAGGGTAGTTTTACTTGTAGCGTTCCGAGCTAAATTCGTAGATTCAGACTGCTGTAATGTTTTTATTTGGTCATCAATTTTTCATGTAACTTTTGATATTGTGATATTAAATTGATTTTTAACACAAATATAAAAATGTTTTTGTAACAGTTACTCTCTCAAGATGCCCAACTTTGGAAGGTATTTGTTTGTAAAGGTAATGGAATATGCGCGATGATACTGAGATCATATTATAACCTATCAGGTTGGTTTGTTGGTTCCATTAAAATACATACAACCATAACCGCTGAAATGTCCAGCGTAAATCTACATCCTGACATTAAGGAATCGCCCCGAGGCAGAATTTGCTGCATTACAGTGAGATTGGCTTTTGAAAATGACGTCAACAATAATTGACATTCAGGATATAGTCCTATATTTTACGTTACATTGTTAAAAATAGGTTGAGCGTGAGTTAATGATATAAGTGTCATGTGAAAAAATTTGTACTGTTAACCGGTTAATTTTAGCGGCTTAGCCTTTCCCCTGAAATTAGACTGCGCTAAATTAAATTTGAGAAAAAATAAAGCCATATTCACGCAAATACCTGACTCGCTAAGATAAAATTTAGCTAATTTTTATTTTTATTCTCAATTTTGATAACGCGACTAGCTAGTCAAATGGGTGTGGTTTCTTCCGAAGCACCCAGTCTTACTTCCCTGTAAGAATTGGACGTAATTTGTTAGTTTCAAACTTTTTACTTTGTTTTCTGATTGTGATTTGGACATAAATTGAATTCGTTGAGTTTTATTACTATCTTCGGTTTGATTGGATTTGTTTGTTGTGAGAGACAGCCCAAACCTAAATTTTTCCGATATACCACTAGCAAAAACGTTTTCCCTGTCAAATGCATTGACTGGTTGGTTCTTAAGGACTCAGTGGTTTTTGTGGTTTCTCTTAGAATATTAGCGCACTAATCATTTAAACTAATAAAGAGGCCGCAGCGTTCTACTGGATAAGACGTCAATCAACAGTGCCAGGGTTTCTCACCACTGTGAGTTCGAGTCCCACTCAGGCCAGATGTGGGAAAGTTAATTTCCCATGCAGTTAGCTTTTACAGGTTCACCCAGTTTCATGACTGGAGTAGTGGTACGCTTGTCTGTGGCGTACTGACTCGGTGAGCTTTGAACTTAAAGTCGCCTTCAGTGCGTGCTGGTACAAGGCAGACCATACAACACACTCACTCTTCACATGCATACAAGAACATGTTCATAGATAAATCGATATAGAGGTTAAAAAGTTTTTCACGTCGCTGGAAAATTGCTATAACGACATTACGCGACATTCAACCAACCAACCTAGAGACTAATACATAATTTATTCTGTAGAAAAACTGCTGATGCGAAGTAAAATATCATTTCAGGAATCAACCAACCTTACTTTGGAAATAAAGTAGTATTTTGTAAGTAAAACATACATATATCTTAAAACGTTTCTAAACACATCATTTTAATAAACTACTTGGAAGACGGGAATGTTACAGGTAGCACTAGTACTTGCTTAGGACGAAATAAAAGGCAAAACAAAGCATGTTGAATGAAGTCGGAACGTGAATGTCTAATCATAAAACAAGAACTGATATAATTTCGTAGTCCAATATTTAAAAGGGATTCTAAATATTTGCTAATGTATTCACTAAAACCAGCCGATCATTAATTGACAAAAATTTATTGTTGTTTTAAATAAAAAGAATCCAAGTCAAATTTCAAATCAGTTTTTATTCTATTATGAAAATAGTAAAAAACAATAAAAAAAAACAATAACAATTAATTCAATTTAAGTCAAAAATTTGAAATAAATAAATCGACTTGGCACTATATCTCAAAAAATATTGCACAAAATAGTGCCAAAGTTAAACTGGTATATATATTCCAGTTAAATTTTCAATTTATACCAAATATACAGTTCTTCTTATATGCAAACACAAATAGACCAGATAGACGTCTATATATTATATTTATTAACACTGTGGTTTAGAGATGGATTGTTGTATTTGTTTTTATTATATCGTCATCCACAACTGTTGGATCTTTTCGCTGTACTAAATAACTTCAAAAATAATAGGAAAATATTTATTTAGACAATTTCAATTTCGGAAAATAAATAGTAAATAAAACAATTATTAGCATCGTCATATTAAATTTGCATCAACTATGTGGTTCTAATGATCAGGCTAATATTTCTCGTATTTTTATTCTTTTATTCTTTCGTATAAAACTATGCTTAAGTGAACAATCTAAATACAAACACATATACTGCCAATTACATTTTTCTTGATATCTGCGCTGTACATACGCAATGCAAAGTTTCAAAATAAAACAAATAAACACCTGTCCTCTATTTTTTTTACCACTCAATTTAGCATAGACATTTCAAAGATTAGTTTTGTCATCAAAACATTAAAATGACAACGACTCCTACATAGAAGTTATATGGTTGTCATTTTTTGCAAAATATTAAATTAAACAACTTAATAAAGTTGTAAAGGAATCTAAACTTGGCGCATATCACTCTGAAATGCACACATCTACATGTCTTTATTAAAATCCATTTCAATCTTTGTTGTATTTTTTCGCATCTAGCACCATCCTGGACTCCAGAATCCATTGAAGTTTGATGGCAGAGACTTCGGGTCATTAGGCGGATTGTTAGCTGGTATCATACTTTCTTGATACTTATTCATCTTTGCAAGCAATTGGTCAAGTATTTTTGTTTCTTTCTGTGACAAATCAGTGTGTTCATAAGGGTCATCTACAACAAAAATGTAGTATATCTTTTAAAGACACTGTAGTATTATGAATGGCATTGATGCTTACTTGAAGATTTATTTTGCAAAAAAAAAAAAACATTAAATCCATAGTTAAGTTACAACAACATGTGAATTAAAATTAAAGATAATAAACGCTGATGGTATATAATTTAAAAAAAAATAAAATTCTATTTTTCAAACTTTCACATTTTAAGTAAAAGCCTAAAATATCAAATATCCCAATTTTAGACCAAACTTCTTAAATGACAAATAAGCAAAAGATGTTTTGAGGTTTTATAAAAATATCAAATATTCAGTTTTAGGTTTTACAAACTGTTGACACAAAAATTTGCAAGATCAAACAAATTATCATAACCAAGGGTAATCCGAGATACAGTTTAACAAGCGTCATCCGCACTGCCGCGATTGCAATTGATATTTACATTATTTTGAATATTTCGTTTTTCATGTTATGATTTGTAATAAAATTTAATTAATGATATAGCAAAACTGTCGGTCTGAAGCAAAATACAAATGGAATTTGATATAGAATAATATTCTGAATATAAATAAAACTCTTTTCCAACCATATGATCTACCTTTAAGATTGAAAAGTTGAAATTCTCCGTATGTATCATTGTATGTTTTATCTTCTACAATGTCTTGTCCTGCAAATTGTGGAGGTTTGTACCAGCCCGGGAATCGTCCAGGGAAACCTTGTATAAGTTTATAATCTCCTACTCTGTAAGAAAAAACAAAGTTTTATTTTACAGCACCAGATGGCAGTTTAAGAATTCAATTTCTCATCAGTAGTGCTTAGACCTAAACCATGAAACCAAAATCTTTCAAGGAGTTTGAAATATATACAAAAAATCAAAAATCGATATATATATATATATAAAACCAAATTTAAACACGTTGCATTACTGAGTATACGTTAGTTTTTTGAGAATCATCAGATGTATGCATTTTATTGCATTATTGTATGTTTTAAGAAACAAAAGTTAATTTTAAATATCGTGTTCGTGATAAAATTTAGTAATTAGTCGACAAATATAATTTTTCATCACCTCCTGGATTCTCGATTAATAAAAATGACCATTCGGTTAATAATTGAATGGGCGGCATTGATATTATTGACTTAGATTTTTTGTTAGACATCAATACCTTATACCAGCATGTCCATTTACCGGCTGTGTCGAATTATCAAGGTTGTATATAAACTCTGTTCGTTTTGATTCACTTCCATCCAGAAGAGAAGCCCATTGGTCTAATCCGTCGATACCAGACACTATAAAGCGTTTAAAATAATATCAAGTGATTTGTAGCTAAAAACACAGTGCAAATGTATTTTAGTTTTGAATGCTTATAATCAAACAATACTGGTTTAAGTAACAAAATCGGAAATAAATGAATGACACTATGCAGACTATATCATGTCTAAATTAATAGAAAAGTTTGGAAGAAAGGGAATGAAACCGAAAGTAAGTTGCAATTCACGAAACTCTAGTTATGGTAAACAAACATGGCGACAACATTGGCAAGTCACTCAGAATACGAAATTGAATTTGAAAAGACCAAAATTATTGCTATCTTTAGTTTTATTTATATTAACTACCTAACAGTTAAAGTATAACACAAAAACAAACCAAAAATCAATTAGTCCTTGCGTACTTTCACTGCATCAGTCATTCAACAATAAGTGGCTCCCTAATCTTATAGAATTAGTTATCGAGTGGCAAATGGTGTTTGCTAAGTTCTTCTTTTCGTTCTGTCACTTAACACAAAAGCGCCTGGCAAAGACATGCTACACTACTAATCAGGGTGCAATAGTATGTTCTTATACTTAAAAGTACTTGACTTAGAAACAAAAGATTCATTATCAGTAATATAATCGTACCTGGTGTTCCTCCAGCAGCAGAAACAATTGTTGGCATCCAGTCTACAGCATGCATCATTCTAAAACATTGTAATGATTTAAAAATATTATAGTTACACTGCTGTCATCATAATGTTGATAAAAATGATATCCCTGTATCCAAAATCATTCCATATCCTTTTCATTCTCAATTTCGATTTTTACAAGTGGTGCTTACTTTCCGGAACGCAAGCTTACTTTTCGATTGGAAGTTCACACCTTTTTAACTTAGTTTGTCAGTTTCAGAATTTTTGCTTTACTTTTGATTTGTAGTTTGGACATGGGTTGCTATGCATGTTTTTTTATTTTCAAGCACAGGTTAAAATGTGTTCCTAAACGGATAATATATAAACGTTATTGTTGTGTTTGTAAACTTGTTCCTTGAGTATTATAAATGCAATCAAAGGCTTTTTGAAACTAATATTCATCTAGTATTCTGATATTTTGAACTTGGTTTTTCATTTTGCTTTTTGGTACACATTAAACCAGTTCTTTAAATTTTTGTGAAACGAATATACATGTATATGCTTTCGGCACATGCATTTCTTTATTTTCACTGAAGTTCTATTTGGTTATTCAAGACCAAATAAAATTATGAATATTGATATTTATTAAAATGGCAACTGTTTCGATGAGAACGCGGGCGCAAACGTTTTCTTTTAATCAAATAAACAAAAAGTATAGTTAGGCTATCAACAGACATAACACCAAAAATAAAACAAAAATAAAACAAAAACAGTCGCATAACCTCCAGGAACACAAGACATAGAAATCAAATACAAATATATCGATCCAAGTTCTCATAATGATCGAAAAAACAAAGGTTGACAAACTTCAATAACTAACCCACTGTATGTATATCCAGTTTTCTTCAGCATAGTTCCATGGATAAATGCGGCGGCTCTGGTTCCCCCTTCGTATATATTTGTTTTAGATCCACGTAATGGATAATTGTTGCCAAAATATTTTGGCCAGCCGCCGTTCTGAAAACAATAAAACGTCTAAAGTTTTTATTGCTGTTTTGTTGAAGACATTTTGAGACTTTAAAATAAAATAATTCGCAATTTAGTCTTTACACACGTACATCTCTACAGCCGCTCTGTTTTAATCGTTTTCCCGATATGGACTTATGCAAATGATGAATTTCAGCTATATGTATCAATGAATCACTAATGATCCAATGCACAAAAGGACTCTAAATTTGACTCTTGTGTAGGTCATTATTACTGGTAAGGAAAGGTGGTTGAAACGTACAAAACGTAATGTTGATTAACATCCAATTTAAGATCCTTTTCTTATATCCAGGCGGTCAATTCTGGGATGGTGGAGTGGAGTAATGGTTTTTTGCACCCCAATCAAGATTGTGCACTAATATTGAGGTTAGATTTATGTTGAATGGAAAAATCGAAGGAGTTGAATAAAAGAAGAAGGAGGGAATGTTGGTAGTGCTTTGTGTTATAGGTCCGCTTTGGTCACTTTAATTGTTCAGTACTTTGAACAACAACAAATACAAAACAACACGATGGTCTGACTTAGTTTCTGTATTGATGAGATCAACTTTACGACCATTCCATAACGATGTCTTTTCAGGTATCTGTCATATTTTAAACTTTAATGTAGCATCATATCCCAGTGTGGAATTACTAAATATAGAATTTTAATGATTCCGCACCAATGCATTTTTGCAGAGGTTAGAGGATCATGAAATTGCACTCCACAGGACGATTTGTTTTTCAAGATAGGTACATGTAACAAAGTATGTTATAATTTGTAATAAGCCTTTGTACTTACATCAGAAGTAAAAATAATAAGGGTTTCGTCATACATTCCCTTCTGTTTAAGTATATTTGTGATATTCCCTATGGCATCATCCATAGCAGTTACCATACCTAAAGTAATAAATATGTTTTTATTTGATTGCCATTTAAAAATGTTTTACGAATGAACATGATTTACATGGTAATTATTCATCACAGAGAATAGCATGGATATAAGCTGGGAAAAAGGACAGAATGAATATATACTGATGAAAAGGACAAAAAATGCAGGACAAAAATGGATACAAAAAGACAAAACCATTGTCCAAAGCACTGATGAGAAAGCTGTAGAATTTGGACTGTCGTTTAATGAATTCCATTGACTCTTGTTAACATTCTTTACGCCTAAAGATGTACCTAAAATCTACAACTAATTCCATCTTATTAAACTTCAAGAATGTTTCCATATGATTTGCATATACCTTCTTTTAACCGCATATAGAATAATGTAAACTTTCAATAAAACATACATGTTTTACTTGTGTCTTTCGATTTTGTCCTATACTGTTACTGAATTTGAAAATCACTGAGTAAAGACTGCATGCAATAATTAATTTCTCTCTTCTTTGTTTAAAACATTTTGATTGCTCCAAGTTTTTCTATTACGTTGTCATTATGTATTAGCTCTCTGTCACGTCATTGTATTATGGATGGCGCATAGAAACATTTAAATTTCTTTGTCAAAACGTTGCTATTTTGTACTTGCTTCATTGGCTATATTGTTGTTTAAATTGTTGATTTGTTGCTAAAAAATATGTAATCAAACACAAACATACTTATCCATGTCCGAACGCAATAGGGAAGTGACAAGTCAGGTAAGGTGGGAGAACTAACACCAGGGAAGTCAGGCCGGCTACATTTGCAATGTGTGTGAAAGGAACGTGAAACAATAGGACGTCAAATGTGTCCAGGGCAATTATGGACAAAGAGAAATCAAACTTATCAAAAATACTGTGATGACGACCATAAAACTTTTTGAGGGCCTTGATAAGCCTAGGCTTGCAATATCCCTGAGTCAGCAATTCATTTGGAAGCAGTCTGCTTCGTTGTACAGTAGACTCCGTAGTGGAAACAAGCTCTAGCGTATTAATTTGGAAACCAATTATGTTACGTGTGCATATTGTGAATGTCTGTAATACTCCTATCACAAAAGAATCTTTAATGATGTGTGTTCAATTGTGACAGAAAAAATAATTGTTACCTGAGAACTTTCTTCGTCCTTCATTCTGAATGTTCTTATACATGTCTTCATATACTTGTGGTACCTATGTTTTACAGAACAGAAACGTTATTTTTACTTAATGGCAATTATACACAACGATTGAGTTCAAATCAATTTTGAGCTCAATAATTACATACTACACCAGTCCTAATTTTACAGCACTAGACGGCCGTTTCGGAATACAATTCCTCATCAGTATCTAATGCTTGCACCAAAATTATGAAACCAAAACTTTTTTTAAAAGATGTTGAAAAGAAACGCAAAACACCAAAATATATTTTACCAAAATCAGCCGAGGGAATACTTTGCATAAGCGAATATAACTTAGTTTTTGAGAAACTTCAAATTGTAACTAGGAACAAATTTAGACAATAGTATATGTCTGGCAATAATACACAATTACTGCACACTGAATTTGTGATATCCTCGGTACACCAGCCACCAGCAGAGATACGACTCAAGGGTTTAAATTACATATTATACCAGTCTTAAGTTTACAGCACTACACGGGCGTTACAATCCCTTAAAAGTAGTAATTGCACTAAAATAATGAAACCAAAACTTTTTTCTAAGATGTTGAAAACAAACCCAAATGACTAAAATATATTTTACCAAAATCAGAAATAAGGAGATACTTTGCATGAAGGAGTTTATTTCAAAATACACCAAAATCTTATTATTTGGAAATACACATTTGTGCTATGTGAAATGTTATAGCAAAAATCATCGCAGAAGAGATAATGATTTCCTATTAAGAAAAGGCCCAAGTAAAAGTAAAACTAAATACAAAAGCATAATACTCATAATTCTTATGACGGTCATATAAGGTTGTTTTAGAAAATGTAATACCTGGATGGGCTGATGAACAGACTGGAATGGTAAATACAAGAAGAAAGGTTTGCTCTGATCATGTTGAGTAATCAATTGCTCTGCTCGTTTGGTGTATAGATACTGAAATAAGATATGACAACGGGGTTAGATGTAGAATGAAATACTTTAAAATGAGCTTGATTTTATTAATTTTATTAAAATGTAAATTTAACATAAAAAACTATATATGTAATTTGATATATTGCAATGTTGTGAATCTATTAGGCGACCTTCTTTTCCTTAATTTACGTTATTTTAAAATTGATCTTTTTCATTACACAAACAAAACACCGGAACATAAAACTTGCATGATTATAACAGAATATAATAGAAATTTCCCCCAGGTATGGAGCCATATTGGTGCGTATCATCGTGACCTTTAAACAAGGACAAGTTTGTCACTGATCTTTTTTAAATAAACTTACTGTTGAATATGTATTATTTGGTTTGATCGGCACTTTATTGTCTCTAAAGTCGTTTCCAGTTACTGTAATAAAGAAGATGAAACTAGGATTAGTCAGAACAAATCAAATTGTATTATTCATACAACAGTAGACATTCAGACTCAGTTGAATATTTCCAGTGTCCAGAATTCGCTAAAGCTCGTTTTGGACGGGGGCATATTATCTGAGTTTCAGATATTACTGTCTTACACTGTTATTGGTGTAGGATTCTATTATTGTCACACGTGTGACAAGGGAATACAGCTTTGAGATATCTCTGTCTAACAGTGTTATTGGTGTTAGATTCTATTAGTCTCTACATGAACCTGCTGTAACTTCTAATCTTTTGCACACCTCAAGTAAATCCAATTCCACAAACTTTCTAAGCATTATAACACACTTTCTTTGGCGCCGACATAATAATTGCTTAATGGCCACTGCTTCCTTTAACAAGGGGACTTATATATACACATTTTCCTCATTTCAACTTACAAATGTCATAATTATAATAGTCTTCAGCGCCATTATAGTATCCATAAAACGTATCAAAGCCTCTGTATGTCGGGGTACATTCCCATTTACAAAAACCAAGATGCCATCTGCATATAGAAATAATATAAACATAGAGTATAAAAATTGTCAAATCAAAAAGTGAAATGTCAATTCATGTTGCTGGAGATTGCAAAAGGGCCATCCCGATATATGACAGAATTTCCAAATCGTATCGGATAAATATATGCATCATTACAAACAAACCACAACTACCTGACGACGGATGCAGGGGTAATGTAATATTAACCGACAAAATAAACACCTTAATAAACGAGGATGTAAAACCAGTAATTGACTTGCTAATTATTTTTTTTTGACACTCGTGTGGTCCATTTTCTGTTAGATCAAATAGGAAAATCAACTTTTTCAATTTTTTTAGTATAGTGACATAGATCTATAAAACATATTTTCACCTATACCATTAATAAATTTCGAAATATACCGCAGTGTAAGAAAATGGTGTAAAATATTACTTTCTTTCGAATTGCTGTGCGAGTTATACTAGTCTGAACTGCATATTACAGTAACAATTACTTGGCGATATATTTGAAAAATGCCTTCTTCAGAGTAAATGTTAACCAGACCTCTAAAAATTTGCAATTTCCAACACGCTTAAAATGTTAATACTTGAGTACTTTCTTATTGATTTGATATTTTCCGTATAAACTTTGATGAGGTCTTTCCGACGGCCACGATAATTTTATACGTATAACACGTACGCAATTGCAAAATTTGCGACAACCTCTACATAATAATAAATTTAACACAAACATTTAAAGGCCAGATATTTCCAAAAAATTATGATTTAGTATCAGTTATTGATAAAAAAACCATACTACTTCGAATCACAATCCAGAGGCAAAATAAAAACTAACAAGGTAAACTGATGAACTTTTACCAGGGACGACTAAGCGAGCCCAGGTGCTTTTGAAGGATAAACACCTCCTGTTTATCTAGCTACTACCGCCACGTGTGTA
Source organism: Anadara kagoshimensis (assembly GCA_021292105.1). Taxonomy (NCBI): domain Eukaryota; kingdom Metazoa; phylum Mollusca; class Bivalvia; order Arcoida; family Arcidae; genus Anadara; species Anadara kagoshimensis. Next base: position 28,902,815 of record CM037872.1, on the reverse strand, counting down.
AGGAACTTTTTTCTAGGTATAATCGTACACTGAAACACTGCATATGTTACATGAATTATCCTGTATTGTGGAGATCAAAACATTGTAGATAAAAAGATAAACTAATATATGAGCCTGCACTTTTTACTTTTCTTTTAATCTTTTATATGATATGGAAAGATTTTTTTGTTTTAAATTATATTCCGGATGTACTCTTTTGTAAGAGGCAGTCTAAAAACAGTTTACCAAGTTGACTTAAATCTGATATAATCAAGAATAAGTTAAAGGACCTGAAAAATTGCAATTTATAGAAGTTTGCTAGAAGCCTTTCTCGCTGGACATACACTGTTAGCGATAAGTCCAGGATATAAGAGTTAATAATATAGTTGATCATGCTTTCAGGAGACAATTATAGTATATCGAATCTTTAAGTGTTATAGAAACAATATAAACATTCAAATCTTTCCTCTCTGTGGGAAAAAGATATGTCTTGCGTATTAAATTGGGAATCTGTTTTTGTGGTAAAAAAAACAAACACACTAATCCATGTCCGAATCACAAACCAATAGCAAAGTAAAAACTTGGACCGAGCTGGCACGTCAGGCTACACATTTGAACTTCAACCAGGGAAGTGAGGCTGGGTGTTCCGAAATGGTAAGCACCTCCTGTTTAGCCAGCTAGACCCGCCATGTGCGAAATCAAAATTGTTTGAAAGGAACATGGAACTATGGGACGTCAAATATATCCAGGACAATCCTGCACACAGAGACATCAAACTTATTAACAATACTGTGACGACGGTCATAAAACTTTTTAATGGCCTTGATAAGTCCAGGATTGCAATAGTTGTAACAAGCTCTACTAGAGCGTATTAATTGAAAAAAAACCAAATACAACATAAGCAGGAGAAGCAGGTAAAACATTCGTTCTGCGTATTAAAATGGAATCTCTTCTTTCTAGTAAAATAATTTCTTTTAAGTATTAATTAAAATGTAGCGTCTCTTGTGTGGAAAAATCAAATTTCTTTCCAGTAGAAAAAATAATGTCTTCAGTGTGAAACAATTAACAAATAAATTCAAAGAATACTTACTTTCCAATCATATGTGTAGCATAACCGAGCTGTTTCAGTTGTTGTGGTAAAAAGGTGAAATTCAGAGGGGAACATGCAGGTTCTAATGGAAAAATTGTTTGATGCTGTAAAGACAGTAAAACATTGAATTTAAGAAAATACAGTGAATCTCGTCATCAAGCGGAATCAGTTAAAGTGGTATTTAAGGACAGGTGGCCCTTATATAAAGGTTAAAGTAATAATCAGCAACAGGGATAAACATTTTAATGTCCTTTCAAAGCAGTTGGTCCTGATATAGAAATGGCCCTTATATAAAGTTTAAAATAGTAATTAGCAACAGGGATAAACATTTTAATGTCCTTTCAAAGCAGGTGGCCCTGATAGAGAGGTGGCCTTTAAGGCAGGCTAGACTGTATTGTAGTATTATTGATTGTATAAGCATCCCAAACTCCATACAATAAAGTCATAATATAGAAATCATATTATACACGTGCAATCTATCAGGCTTTCTTAGTTAGTGACAACAAAGATCATATTATGACATCAAACTTTAGACGGTGTGATTTGTTGCTTTGCAGCCATTTTGGCTGTTATATAAACGCTGAAAAATACTTTTAAAATACTTAGCCTAAGCAGTTAACAAAATATTACATTCGTGCTTATATTAAACTGGCTGAGTAAATTCAATATTACATCATCACTCATGTAAAATTCTCTATACATCTTCAAATGATATATTATACAAGTTTCAATTTTGCAGAACTCGAGGGGCGCTTCGGAATACAATTCCTCATCAAAAGTGCTTAGACCAAAATTGTGAAAGCAAATTTTTTGAAAATATACCAAAAGTACCAACATATATTTCATCAAATTTAGGTCAGGAAACACTTTGCATGATGTAGTATACCCTATAAACAAATAATTACCTGTAAACCTGATTTAAATGGATACATTCCGGACATAAATGCATTTCTGGACCTGAAACGTGAAAATACAGTAAGTTAAAATATTCATATGCATTTCGTATTTTTTTCTGAAATAAGATATCTATTAAAAACTAACTATAACGTGGATTACCCTATTTATTATCATTAACGTTTTTATACAATGTACAAGGTATCTAGTCGACTATTGCATTGACGCTCAAACAGTTAAGATGGTGCGTTTTTGTCTATTTATTCCTATTCATTTTATGACCAGAAATGAAACGTAGAGAAGTATCGTCACCATACCATTGTTTAATCATAATAGTGTGCGATCACCATTGTAAGTAACCTAACCATTGTTTGGTATACTTTTGTTAATTGCTTGTTCCGTATGCTAAAGTGCTGATATAAATAACGACTAGATCTGACCAGGAATTGAAACATGGAGATATGGAAATAAAAATATATTCATAGAGTTTTTTAAAGGAAATGAAATCTGGGCAAGAAAATCCTTTCACTTTATACAAAGAATTCCAGAGATTAAGACTAAATGAGGTTTTATTAAATCAGCACTGTATGTGCAAGTTAAATTCAGACATTATCGTCATGTACCTATCTGAAAATGAATTAATTCAAACGTAATCTTGCCTCTAGGTTAAAGTTGAAAATGTTCAAATCGTTAACAATATGAAGGAATTCTTAAACACCAATTGGTAAACGCATCAAATAAGAAGTTTAATTATGTTTAGTGTTTTAGTTCTATCAGTAGTTCTTTTAGAGGGTCCTTATTCCCCTATACATCTTACAACATCTAGTTTATAAATAAAAGGGAAATAATTTCTTTTACATAATTATACCTTATTGTTGTAAAGTGTTAATTTTGTACATCAATACAATTAAGAATAATTACTATTTTAAAACACTTGTATTTTTCAGTTATGATCCTAAATATTTTAATTAACTCATTCAGGGCATATGTTCTGATATTCTGAAACACGTTGTATTAACAAAAATGTACTCACGGAGTACAGACTGGCTGTACATAAGTTTGATCCAAGATAACTCCTTCTTTAGCAAGTTGGTCAATGTTTGGTGATTTTATATCTGGATTGTGGAAACCAACATCGTTCCATCCTGAAAAATATTGACGTATTGTTAACTACCCAAATATGGGAAATAGAAGAGATAAAACAAAAGCAAATAAAATAAAAAAACATAAAACAAAACAAATACATAATACATTTTATGTTTAGGCAAAATTAAAATAAAAAAAACAAACAAAAAACCGATCCAAGACCAAACAACAATCCTAAAGTAAAGCATTTCAAAACTCGCAAATTATGTTAAACACGTGCTACTTTACAACAATGAAGTTAGGCCATGTGTTTAAGAAGGGTAAGCTCCGCCTGTTTGGCGAGGCACACCCGTCATATTAACATTTTATTTATTTTCTTTATAAAAAACGTGCATTAAGAGGTATATATAGAGTTTCAACATATTGATCATGTAATTTGATATTTGATGAAGTCGTTAGTCAGTACACCAAATATCGACACATAGCTAATTCGAAGTATCGTAGATTTTTTAAGTTTAAGGGGTGCCTGAGTTTTTTAATTGATTTTCACAGGTACAAAATATTCTGCTTATTCAAAATACCGGTGCTTTATGAAAGGAACAGAATAAAACAGAAAAAAATAATAGTAATAAAATCAAACAAAGCACAACTACATATTAAAGTTATTGATTAATTAATGGTTATCGGTAAAAATAAGTTAAGTAATTATATAATGGTGTTTAACGTTCCAGACAAGAATATTTCATTTATATCAAGACGTCGCCAGCTATAGGCGAAGGTGCAGAAGTTAATACAGCAATGCTCTTGATTGTAAAACGCCTGTCGTCAGACGGGACCTCTTTATTTCAGGTTCCCATTCGAAAACCACGCGAATCTCATTTCATAATGTCAAGTCTTTGGACAAAAACTTTAGAGTCTTAAGTCAAACCCGACTCATAATCATAACCATAACCAACTGCGCTACCGTAGTAGCTACATGTATTTGTACATTCCCCCAACTGAAACACTAATACCGCTAAGACCGTTATATAGGTATTAATATTTGATTTCATCGTTTTCGTTTCATTCATTACAGATTGTGTCATAATCTACTGGCAATTAAACTAAAAGATGTATATGAATTTTTTTAAATCTATGTGGCAAAACCTCAATAAGCATGCTTTTAGTAACCACCTTTCATACAGAATCATGCGTGTCGATGATTGAAAGGTCACCTAACCTAGTATGATATCCTATAACCGAACACGTGAATGCGTGTTCAAAATCAATATAATACCCAAATAAATAATCTGATGCATCACAATTGAGGAAATTGCTGCAAAACCACTTGCTCACGAAATGCCTTCTCGATTGAGAATCTTACGATCTGGGCGATAAGTGATCGCTCTACTGCAAAGCTAAAATATTTGGACCAAACACTATGCAAGAAAATAATCATGGTGTCATCACCAATATCCGTTTTATACTTACCCAAGTCATCAGCAACTACAAACAATATATGTGGTGGTTTTGCTTCCACATCTTTGTGTAACATAAATAAACGTAAAACAAATACATATACAACTTTAAGCCACCTAATCATCATCATTGCTTCAGTTCGTCTCTTTTCGTCAACAAATTGGACTTCGCGGCTATTTAAATATATCTATTTTAGGGACCATCTCAAAATTTAGTCTATATTTTATTACTTTATTACTTGTATTTGCTTATGACGTGAAAAGTAAGCACATTAAATTCTTTTAAATTTGAACTTTTATTGAACACAAAATAATCGGTTAGATTTTGAAAATAATTATGTTGCATATCTAACACGTATTTGTGTGAACATACGACAAATAAACCTTCTTTTATAATCGTAAAGGTGAATATATAGAATGGGGCATTGGACAGGTACATCGTGAATATAAAAATTAAAAAGGTTTCATTGTGTAAACACTAATGCCGAAACATCCTGCGACTTTTTTATGATTATTTTTTATTTTTGTTTTATTTGTATTTTTATAAGAATATCAAACATCTGTTTCATTTACAGCATTAAAAACACCAACATTAAACATACAAGGGCACTTTTGTGTGTCTGTCTCTGTCTCTATCACTCTCTCTCTCTCTCTCTGTGTGTTCTTATGACATAAGATAATAAAATATTTTTAAATAACCATCTCTCTCTCTCTCTCTCTCTCTCTCTCTCTCTCTCTCTCTCTCTCTCTCTCTCTGACACTCTATGGATAGCTAAACATTTGTGTCTCTTTTAAACCAAAGATGAGAAAAAAGACTAACCCGCAACATTCATAACATGCAATATTCTTATGGATTGGTTTCAATAAAAACAGACATATCAACCCATGTCTAAATTCCAATTCATGGGAAAGTATAACGTTTGTTGGAAACCTGAAAAAGTTAAACAGAAGAACTATCAAAATACAAAAGATGCCTGGTGCTCAGTTAATTAATATCTTTATGGGTTTGGATGTTGTTTTACTTTCTATTCCAAATGATTTCATTTAGAGAAAACCAGATTACTCGTTGAGATGAATTAACGCCTTATCAGAATTTTTGTTATCAGATCTATTCGTTTCATCTGGTAGCATAATTCTTTTATTTTACTGCATCATATATTAACCTTCAAGAAATGTACGACATGAACTATAATTGCACCATTTATCTAATATATAAACGATATATTTGTACAGATTATATATGTTTTTATTAATTTTGTAATTTTGAATGCTCAACTTGTTGTCAATTATTTGCAAACCTAAGAGCAGTATTTGCTTGCATGCATGTTTATACACATACATTTTCTGTCTGCATCTGTCTGTGTGTCGGTGAAGATATCAATGATTTATTAAAAGACAATGTTTAAAGTAAATCAGTGTATGTTTATGTTTTGCAAAAACAAGATACTAATTTCTGATAGCCAAGTTGTTTGGTTAGTTAATATAATTTTGAACAACAAAACTAGAAATGTTTGTTTTATTTATATAACCTTTGACAATAAGTTTTGTATTATTCGCAATCACAAGACTTGAGAAAAAAAATTATAGTTCAGGGTCATAAAATGTTAATCATATTTATCGATACATCGAACCAGTAAAATTCTGGTATTTCACCTGTCATTATCTTGCATTAATATGTATATCTAGATTCAATTCCACATGTTGTTTCTTGTTTACTTTTTATATCATGTATTTGCTCTAGAATACATCGAGTGCACTAAAACTCGTTGCTGTTATCAATATTTATACTATAATCACACGTTAGGTGAATATCTAGATCGACGGATGTTTGTTTATATTTTATTACTGCAGATCATGTGATTGCTGGATAATATTAGGTGAAATACCAGAATTTTACCAGTTTGATAAAAATGATAAACACCTTATAACCCTGAACTATTAAGTTTTTCTTGTGATCGCAAATCATGCAGAATTTAAAGATAAATGTTATAAAAATAAAACAAATTTCTGACTTTGAAACGAGTTTAAGTGCATTCTATGTAGTCTAGAGCAAATACATCATATAAAAAGGAACCAAAAAGCAACATGTGGAATTGAATCAAGATTTATTTTTTTTTATTAACTAAACAAATTTAAAGTATACAATAATCTAAAACAGAAAGAAGAACAAATGTAAAAATTGAATACCTATATTTGCATTCTGAAACCCATGTACTTGCATTGTATTTAACTAATTAAACATCAAAACAGACAAGAGGAGATATCTAAATCACTCGCAATTAAAAACTAGTGGAAGCAAAGTCAAAACTTTGTTCAGTGGCAAATTAGTAAACGAAATAGTATTGAGACCGAGTATTCCGTAGGATAAGCCTTTGTTGTCTAGATACTCCCGTACAGTTTGCATTCAAATTCAACACTATTCAGAACATAAAATACAGATACATGTATCATATTTTATACTAAAATGTAGTATGTAGCCATTAGGAAAGTTATATTCGCATGTGTAGCTTCACCACCGTATATTCACTCTGTTGAATTTTGTAACAAATTTACATAGTTTGATTTTACCGATTTCGCTGACATTTTTACTATCGGAAGGAAATTTATTTGTAGATTGTTTTATGTTTTTCTACTCCCTTTCATTCGTTTGTCGTGTTTTGTTTAGATTTTTATTTATTATGACCAAGTACATCTTTTTCAGTTACATAATAATTTATTCTAATATTTGGGCTGATCTTGTTTTCCTTTCTATAAACATTAATCTTATATCTTTGACCGTTTAAAAGGGACTTCGGCATCAGAGTGATGTGAAGCGCGTTTAGGAATCAAAGCGCTTGACGGCCTCGAATGCAATTCTGGGCAGGCCCTAGTATAAGAAAGATCGCTTGGTAATAGAAAATTACTTTCCCAGGGCACTCTGGTTTCCTCCACCATTCTTAAACTGATCGCCGTGATGCGTGAAAGATTTCTTGAAAGGGAATTGGTTAGTATAGGTGATAAACGTATGCGCGATAATACTGAGAACATATTAACCATTGATTGTCACCATTACCGCTGAAATATTTTACCTCCATCTACGTCATTAGGTTACGTATTCAACCCTCTGCAGTACTCACTACATTATAACGAGACTAGCTTTTAAAACAATTAATTAAATGGCATCAACATAATTTGACAATGATGAGATATTCCTATATTTTACGTTACCTCTTTGAAACCAGCTGAGTGTCAAATAAATATATATGCCACGTGATAAAATAAAGTACTGTAACCGGAAAATTTAAGCGGCGACGCCGGTTTAATTGTAGCGCTTTACACGCCTTAATTTTTTTTCTATAATTAGGTTACGCTAAATTTTAGATTAAGCGAAACTATGCTTATTCTTTGGAGCATCCGTTTTCACTTCACTAGTAAAATTTAACTTAATTTGACGGTTTTAAAATGTTTGCTTGGTATATGTGTTTTGGTACTATCGTTCGTTTGAATTGAGCTGTTTTCTAACCAGATATAGACAATCTAAACCTCATTTCGCCCTGTGTGCCGCGAGTAAAAATGTTACTGTTTGTCGAATGTGTTTTCATCTGCCTATGCTATAGAGCATATGTTCTGTATTGTTTCTCTTCAATATTGTAGGCGGGAATATTAGCTCTATTCCTGGAGACTTAATACGAAATATGTCTCGTATCCAATAACTACAAAATTGCTGATGCGATGGAAAATGTTCTTTGAGCAATCAACCAACCTTACTTTGGAAGTCAAGTAGTAATTTTGTCAACTAATTGATTCATGCGACTTGAAAGATTACTAAATACATCATTTTAATAAAGTACTTAGATAAAAGAAGCGTTAAAGAAAGCAAAATTAGTTGCACGGGACGAAATGAAAGACATAACCAAGCAGGATTAATGAAGTCTGACCATGAATGTCCAATTCATAAAACAAGATCTTAAAATCAACGTGGACAAGTATTCGACTTGAATGTCCACATTGACGAATCATCTTCTAAACAGCAATGATTAAACAAAAGAAATGAATAAATAATTGGAATAAATCTAAGTCGTATTTCAAAACAATTTTAATTCTATTTTAATTTAACATATATTATATAAAATAATTATTATTGTTGTTTACATTTGACAACAACTCTGTCGTTGAATTGTATATTTGTTCTCCTGATCAGACTGATATTTTTTGTCGTATTTTCGTCTATTTATTTGTTCGTAATAACACTATTCTAAAGTCAGCAAATTCAATACAAACAGACGCATTATTTTTTCAAAGGTTTAACATATCTTATCTAGCACCACCCTGGGCTCCAGAACCCATTGTAATTTGTTGGCAGAGAGTTGGGATCATTTCTCGGGAAATTCGCTGGTACCATTTCCTTTTTGTATTCATCCATCTTTGCGCGTAATTGGTCTAGAATTTTTCTTTCTCTTAGAGACAAATCTTCATGCTCATTAGGGTCATCTGTAATTACAAATATTATTTAAGAGGAATATATTAAGTAAAAAATAAAGTTATTTTTGGTTACTTACTTTTGAAAAAATGACTCATAACTAATTGCAATTTTGTAATTGTAAATAATCATAAATGAAAAAAAATACCGCAAGTAGACGTTACATCCACCATCGACTACTTTTGTGAATTGAGACAAATACGACGGGATTGCAAACATTGTCAATGTCATTAGTTGAATCATTCACAAACGTGTGTTAGAGATCAAATATAGTTTGTCTTTCGAAAGTAGATTGATATTTTGTCTCGATATAAATAAATATCCATGCTTGTAGCTTAAACCACTATTATTATATTTGTTTATATTCGTTACCTTTTAAATTAAACAGCTGATAATCCCCGTATTTAACATTAAGTTTTTTATCTTCAACAATGTGTTCTACTTCATATTGTGGAGGTGTGTACCACCCTGGGTATGGTCCTGGGTAACCTTGTATCAGCTTATAATCTCCTACTCTGTAAGAAAATACGCATATCAAAAAAATCTAATGACTGCACATAAATTGGGATGGTTCAACAAAATTGATAACTGTACTGTAATGTATTGTTATACTTTAAGTTAAGAAGCGACTCTATTATTGGGCTCAATTATGTCAAAGAAAAATAAAAATATATATATCTTGTTTGAGGGTGATGTTAAATTGTCAATTTATCAGCAATCGACTTTTAATATAATAGTTTATTCTATAGAAAAACAAGAATAATTATGTAGATGTAGGACAATAATAATAATAATAATAATAATAATAATAATAATAATAATAATAATAACTAGAAAATTGTGAGCCACAAGCTCACAAAAATATCCCCGCTCCTGCCACATAAAAAAATCATCGCATCAAATTTTTAAATAGGAGGTGCACATTTAGATTATATCACAAAGATTGTGTAAAAGTTTTATGAAAATCCATGAAAGGGTTTAAGAGGAGTTGCGGATAAGAGATAGGTATCCTAAGGTGTAACGGAAAGACGGACGGACACACGGACGGACACCACTATCACTATATACCCCCTCCCACTTTTAAGCGGGGGGTATTTTCAATGATTAAGCAAAGCTTAATTTCTTTAGTGATTAAAATATTTTACGAAGAAGATCATTTTATCTGTAAGGGTACGCACAACCCTGGCTTTCTAGCTACACCCGTCACGTCTGTAATTTAAAAATGAGTGAACGTATCATGGAACTATACGACGTGAAATACTTTCAGGGCAATCCTGGGCACATCAAACTTATCAACAATACTGTGATGACGGCCATAAAACATTTTAAGGCCCTGATAATATAATTATTGGTTCATTAAATAAAATCTTTATTGTTCAATTCATATGCGATATCAAACACAATATGAAAATACCTTATAGCAGCATGTCCTGTAAATGGTGGAAATTTGTCATCAAGGTTGTATATAAACTCTGTCCTTTTTGATTCACTTCCGTTCAGTAGAGAGGGCCATTGGTTCAATCCGTCGATACCAGGCACTACAAAAACGGTTACTGATTTATTAGCTATGCTGAAATTATTGCAAAAAAAACGCATTGAACAAGATTTTTCACATATGGCAGTGTCAAACGGAAAGTAATGCGATTTATGAAAACTAGTAAAAACGGAATGAAAAAAAAATGAATAAAACCATTGATTGATCAAACTCGTATATTCTTTAAAAACCAACCTTTTTTAATTCATTCGTCTTTGTTTTACTTTTTTCTGGATTGATTTAAATATGAATCTGAAAATATTTACTATGACTTTGAACACAATACCATCACTATTGTATATCAGTTAAATATTGTTTTAGCGTTCAAAAGTTTAATATTGTAGTGGGAATATGAACTTGCAGAATAGAAACCTTGGCAAACAAAATCTCTATTTCTCCGTATTAGTAAATAAGCATATGATTGTGGATTTGATTAACACGATAAGTTTTATCTATTTTCCATCGAACTGATTATTTAAACATGCGTATTATATAAATTGATATTTGAAATAAGTAATTGTTTTGCAAGTATAAAGTTCCAAAAAGTTCTTCAGTGAAGATTTAACAAGTCACTGTCACTATCTATTCCCCAATACACGACAGTAAATTTCTCACTAAATACAAAATACACTATAGATATATTTCCTTTTACTTTTACAATGTTGTTTCGAGTTGTAAATGAACTTATTTATGTCTCTGTGTTCTATTGTATATTGTATATGGGAAATAAAAAACGTGATCACCAGCGGCAACATTATCTAACCTGGTTTGCCCCCAGCTGCTGAAACAATTGTTGGCATCCAGTCTACAGCATGCATAATTCTACAACATTATAAAAACGTTTATGGGTAATAGAAATGTTCACATAAATGGTAAGGAACGTTCGATATGCTATATGTGTATAACCTGTCTATAGCATTTAACATGTTTATGAATCGTTAAACATGTTTTAAAAACTTTCATTCACTTTTTATTTACATTTCAAATTTAGATTTTGACGATAGAGTATGCTTGTACAAAATCTGACAATTTCGTATCTATAAGCTTACGATTGCCTATTATTTGTTTTTTTAATTTTGACGGTTCATTGATGGTGGCAAAAACTTGCGGAAATAAAAATCATACGATTTAGAGATACAGCAACAACAAAGCCATCACAACAGTAAAACGTAATCTTTGAAGCGCACAGAAGACAAAACATGAGGCGAACAAATATATTACACAAAAATATGAAAATGAAAAATGTTATCAACTAACCCACTGTATGTGTATCCTGTTTTCTTCAGCATAGTTCCATGGATAAATGAAGATGCCCTGGTTCCTCCTTCATATACTGTCACTTTCGAACCCCTTAATGGATAATTGTTGCCAAAATATTGTGGCCAGCCGCCATTCTAAGCAAAAATATGCATAATTGAAATCATTGTTATTGACAACTTTTGAAATAAACATTTTGTTTTCGAATGCAGTCAAAATTCGAACAATGATTAAAATATAATTTTAAATTTTCATGTATTTCAGTTATTGAAATAAGCTACAAAACAATCGGTAAAGACGGCATATGCCTTTGATTTATCTATACCGTTTTTAGAAAACAAGAACTGTGTTAACGAATATTTTTTTGTATTACGATGAGTCGTTAGGTATTGATATTTGGAGATGTTTTACACCTTTAAACTGCATACACGTTTTAGTTCTTTCAACACTGGGGTATTGTTCCATTATAGATAATATCTCGTTTACTTATAGACGCAGCGAGTGGTTTATGCTCACTCTTTTCGGCTCGACCCCTCTTGATGTGAAGGGAGAAATTTTTGTTCGAATTGCTGGTTTGAGCGATACATGTATAATATACGCGAGTCGTGTGATGAATATCTGCAACAGTACAGACATTTTGAATGCATTTCGCAATAGATGCACACTACTAAAAGAACATAGCACAAAACTCATGCATTTCATCACTTTTGTTCCTATTATTCCTAGAAATAATAAGGTAAAATTGTCGTGAAATAATAAGGTAAAATTGTCGTGAATAGTTCACAAATAAATAATTCAAAGTATAATAACATTTCATCACCCAACCAACATCCTTAAAATGAATATACCAGATGCTAATACTTTTTTTATCGAATTCGGATCCAAGATATTAAATGTGATGTAATACTTTGCGATACCTCTTTGTACTTACATCAGCAGTGAAAATAATAAGTGTCTCGTTATACATTCCAGTTTGTTTCAGCATATTTATTATGTCACCTATGGCGTCATCCATGGCGGTTACCATACCTAAAATACATTTTAACGTACCATATTTTAATTTTCACTTTTCAAGAATCTTATCACCATTGCACTTATAAATTGTCAAATAGTGGACCAAAAAACTTGCTTTAAGATTAAAATATAAATCAAATTTGACAATACAAATTTACGAAACAATATAAATACTTTTTTTAAATTTTAGAAACTAGACTTTTGACTTAATGTACAGTAAATATGTCGATAAAGATCACCCAAGAATCCCAAAATTTTACAGAAAATAATTTGGAATATAGAATTTATGGAATGACAATCAAAATACACAGGGCATTTAAACTATAGTAAAGTGAAAACGGTAAATCGTGTCTATACTGAGGTAGTTGATAAAGCATGTTTTACTGCAATATTAATCAATATGTCATCAAAACAAATGGGAGAAGAGTCTTGACACAAAGCATTCCTATTCGTTTAAACATATTTTATTTTTATACACGGATCGAATAATATGACTGAATATCCGGCATTACGTTGAGTTTTAAATGGGAATATATGTTAAGTTCTCCGAGTTGTTGAGATCATCAACGTAACGTTGGTATATAAAGTTCCATTCTAAAATACGAACATTTAGATATATATTAGTTATTTTACCGACTTGATGAATATCTCATATCAAATTGCAGAAAGTAATTACTTTAATTAAAACTTTTCACGTGTAGTATTGATAATTTATAATTTTTAGAATATGTTTTTTTTTATTTTTTCATACGCTTGCCTTTTTAATTTCGGACAACTTTCATATTTTTTAAAATTTCTTTTATAAGGTTGCAAACCGTGATATTCATTCAATTTTGTTAAAAAAATGGTTACCAGAGAACTTTCTTCGACCTTCATTCTCAATATTCTTATACATATCTTCATACACTTTCGGCACCTTAATAACAAAGACAAGATACACTTTAAATACTTTATGCATTTAACGTGTGGTATTGAATTTATATTAAATTACGCTAAATATCAGGGAAAAAAACAAAACAGCTTGGTTTATAAACTTAATTGAAACAAACATACCGATGTATTTCCTAATTATAACACCAAATTAAAGGAAAAAGCTTTAAAAACTGCACAATCAGGTTAAACGCTTGAAAAATCAACAAGTAGAAAGTAGAAAAAATCAAACGTAATTCGCATTTATTATATATTTCTTGAATACGCTGTATATTTTACTGTCAATAGGACAGCGACTTTTATAGAAAGCAAATGTTTACTGTCAAAAAAGACAAAATACCTGGATTGGCGAATGAACAGACTGGAAGGGTAAATACAAGAAGAATGGCTTGCTCTGATCATGTTGAGTAATTAACTGTTCTGCACGTATGGTGTATAGATACTAAAATAAAAATACAGAACTGAATTAGGTGGTAGATAATATTCTTAAGCAATCAATATTTATATGCTTGTATCGTGTCTTGTAAATGAGCATAAAAACCAAAATTAAAAAGGATATAATGTTTTAATTTTTTTAAATGCATTGATAAAGTACTGAACATCCAATAACTACTAGGATACACAATGCCTATCTACGATTAGTTTCATCTTAAACCTTCTGCAAGGTTTAATTTGTACATTTGTAAAATCACATTTAAAACACATCGATTTTCCTTTTCGTTAAAGTCAATAGACGGATCGCTGACGACGCCAACAATATTCCAACAAAAGGCCCGCATGCTTGAATTACACACACACACACACACACATAAAAAGAATTTTTTAGAAAACTCAACCTGAATTGTGCCGTTTAATGACATTACTGACATTGGTACGTCATTAGTTGCCGTGATGCTGCTTTGGTACCTAGATGACGGTTAGTGTCGGAACATGATTGGCATGGTTGGCGTTACGTCAATTATCAATATTACATATATTTATAAACAAACTACTGTTGAGTATATGTTTAATCTGATGGGATCTTTGTTGTCCTAAAGTCGTTCCCATTTACTATAAATAAAAAAATATTTCTGAAACATTTATATCAATAATAAATAACAAGTTTATGATGAAAGGGTGATTTTAAGGATCAGGAAATTGAAATTGGTTTAGTCCAACTAAACTTATTTGCCATAATTAGACGCTGTAAAATTGTAGATATCATGAAATAGTCATTCACTTTGGATATTATAATGTATTTGTTATTTACGAAATTAAATTTGAAACAAATTGTCAAGTGTTGCCACAGAAAACTTAATATATAAATAATTACACCTAGTAACCAAAATGAGCTTTGCACCAAGCCAATTTAAATTCTTTTGTGACCATAATACTCGATTTGCATTAGATTCAAGTCGAGACATACTTTTGACCAATTAATATCTTTTTATCACTGCAAAATGTTAAACAGCATAAATACATTTGACTCAAAATATGATTGAACCGGTTCTGAAGATCGCCAAATAGATTGAAATAACTTGATCAATTTTATATGCAACATGTATATTCGCTATATCAACTTACAAACTGTGTGATTGTAATAGTCTTCAGCTCCATTATAGTAACCATAAAACGTATCAAATCCTCTGTATGTCGGGGTACATTCCCATTTACACATGCCTAGATGCCACCTTTGTATATGTGATATAAAATCTATATTTACGTCTCGTCTAGAAGTTTTTATTTTCTGCTTTTGATATATATGAATCAAAAACAAACATACTAATCCATGTCCGAATCACAATCCAAAAGCACAGCAAAAACTTTGAAACTGACAAGTTAGGTTAGATACGTGAACTTCCACCATGGAAGTGATGCCGGGTGCTTTACAAAGGGAAGCACCTCCTGTTTACTTAGAAAGTCATATTAAAAGTTTGCATCACTTAATAAAGACGGACTTTTCGGTATAGTATTTCTGATCAAAAATGTTTTGGACAAATGGTGTGGGTATTCAAATTCTTTTCAATGTTCAAATGAGAAAAAAGTAGACGGTAGTAGTAGTAGTAATGGTGTTGAACGTCCCAGTCCAGAATATTTTACTTATATCAAGACGTCGCCAGCTATCGGTGAAGCTGCAGAAATTTTGCCTGTGCGTTGCGCTGATGGCATTATACAGCAGGGTTCTTTAGCGTGCCAAGTCCACCGTGACACGGGACCTCGTTTATTTTAAGTTTCCATCCGAAAGAACTTTGACTTTCATTTCATAATGCCGAGTGCTTGGCGAAAGAACAGTCACTACCCACTTTCGTCTTGGAACAAGTAGACGGAACAATATTTATTTTACCAAACAGCTTTGAACAATTAAACATAGCTTACTTTTTAAGAAATTTTACAAAGCAGATAATTTGATAAACAATGTATATCTGACAACACATTGTACGGCCATCTGGTGGTTCCCCGTAATTGATCTCAGAGAACAAACGGCTTCCTTTGGTTTCGTCAAGAGATGAAATGTATTATGAACGCAGCGCTGATAAATCCCGTACCGGGATATCATAAAATAGGCACTGACCACTTGACAACCCTCTTGATTATTTAGTGTAACATTGTCAACGATTCACCGAATAACTGAGAAGAAATAAACAGAGATGCATTAAAACACCATACTGAGTCACTGTCCGACAAGATCAGAAAAAAATGCATGACAAAAATTCCAAATAAAAATCGTCGAACCAATAAAACAGATGTTCACAAGACAATTATGCCATAACGCTATTACAACAACTACAAACAAAATTGTTTTATCTGTATGATGAAGTTAAAAAAGTATACATACTTGCCAATAATATGTGTTGCATATCCGAGTTGCTTTAGTTGTTGCGGTAAATAAGTAAATTTAAGAGGTGCACATGCAGCCTGTTCTGGAAGGATTACACCATGCTATTAAGAAAGTAAATTAATACGTGTAGATTATAAAGAAAACCATTGTTTGTTTCTATGAATTTATAAGTGCATTGGCCTTTAAAGTGTAGAAGTTTGTTTTAAAAATAGTTGGGAAAGAGAAATAGACTCTGTAGTGTTCAAATTTTATTTATTCATAAACATAAATTTTGAATCATGGAAAGAAAATGACATGTCGTTATTAACTGAAAATTTCAGGACAATATGTTTTCTTAATTTGTTACTTTTAAAAGCAATGCCAAACAAATACCTGATAGTATGCAATAAAAACAACTTTTGACTAAATAATTTATCAAAGTCACCAAGATTTATACAACTATTTAAAAACCATTCAATACTTTTTCTCTACATGTTTGCGGGCAGGATGGTGGAAGAAACCGAAATTATCAGAGAAAACCATAAAAAAGGCAAACTAACAAACCGTTTCACATTCCGATCCCACAAATGGATTCGACTCTTAGTGGTAAAACACATAAACCTGTTTTCTTCAACTGAATTTAGACATAGTTCATATATATTCGGAGTTTTAAAGTTTCATTTCAAAGTGTTTATCGTCCAACAAAAGTGCAGAAGTGCCTACAACGTGTCAATTATTATTTTTAACCAATTAAAGGAGTATATTTCATATATTGAACTGCCATCATTTGTTGATGTTGCCTTTATTTCATATGTTATGTTGTAGTTATATAAAGAAATAGGTTCCATTCATTATTTTTAAGTATAAGTTTATGAATCATACATCAAACATACCAATTCATATTTGAAATACAATTCCAAAGCAAAGTTGACAAATATAATACTAGCAAATTAAGTTTAACAGTTAAACTTTCACCAGGGAAGCGAGACCGGGAGCTCTGAAAAGATAAACACCTTCTGTTAAGTAATTTGATACGTAAATCTATCGATGTTTCAATAATTAGTATTACCTGTAAACCCGATTTAAAAGGATACATTCCGGACATGAATGCATTTCTAGACCTAAAATTTAAAAAATTTAATCAATGAACATATCCATATGCAATTACTGCAAATATCTGCAACAAAATCTGAATTAAAAATGATAACTTTCATTTAGTTATTCATCATATTAAAAAAAAACAAATCCCTCTTGTTAAATCATTAAATAAATTATTCGAGTGAATGTCGTGAATTCTGAAACATTTACTTGCACATTTCGCCGAATAATATATTCAGGATTCATAGTTCAGAACCAAACAAAATCATTTATATTTTTACTTTCAATTAAAGGCCGATTTTTACACAAAAGGATACACAAATATTTATATTTACCATAAGCAGAAAATGTAGTTTTAACTTATATGTGTTGCAACATATAATGTGTTATGTTTCTTTACGAAATTAACTAAATAAGGGAATGGGAAGAAATATTTAGCTAATTAACTACTGTTTTGAATTTTTGAAAACTTTGATTTTATATAACTATTTTCAAAAGCAAGTTTGCATTATTTTAACTCACCAATTCAAATTCAATAAAATAGCATATGTATATAAACTAATCAGTGTAATTTTATAAAATGTAGTACAAATTACACTCACGGCGTACAGACTGGCTGTACATAAGCCTGGTCCAAGATAACTCCTTCTTTAGCAAGTTTGTCAATGTTTGGTGATATAATATCTGGATTGCGGAAACCAACATCGTTCCATCCTGAAATAAGATGACGTATAGTTACAAATAAACGTATCAAAACATTAAGAAAGTCAGCAGTTGTATAACAAACGATAATCCACTGTTGTTGCGTTTTTGATGACGTTCTCACTGACTCATCTTATGACGTCAATTTGTGGCATTTGATAAAAGTATTACGGGAAATACAGAGAAATGAGATTTTATTTATTTTCAACCATTTAGTCGTATATTTAAATCATATGTTAAATTTGAAGAGTTCAGTAATGCAATCTATTCCTGTGGAACTGAATAAAGTACAGCAACACCGTTGCACTGATACTACTTATATTTACAAGGGAATTAAATAATTATTCCGAGGGAAACATCATTTCGAGATAACGAAGTGCTTTTTTGAATGAACGAATTATCTTTCCGAGAGAACCACATATTATTTTCAGGGAAAAAATTCTATTTCGAGATAACAAAGTATTATGTAGGGATAAAAAAAATCATTTCTCAATCACGAAATAACATTTATATTAAATTGCGAAAGAAAAAATGATTTACTGTGTCTACTAAAGGCCTTCGTAGAATTTAAATAGTTTTACGTAAAATAAAACATGATTTAAATACAAATAAATAAATATCATAAGTAAACATCAAACATCTTGAACTTGTATCAACCATGTGATGATTTGTCATGTCAGTATCTAATGTTTATCATAAACTAAAGACATCTTTCCCTTTAAGTTGCGTACTTCAAGAGCTTACTCCCACAACAAAGCAACCTGCTTAAAATTAAATTGTTGTAACAGGGATATTCCAAACCCATTATTATCAGGGGTTTTAACAAGTTTTATTGACGCCACCAAATCATTGTAGACAAGTATGATGTCTCAATGTTCAAGATTGCCCTGAATATATTTGACGTCTCATAGTCCCATTTTCCTATAACTCTCAATATTAAGTACACACGTAACGTCTGAAGTCAGCTTAACAGGACATGGTACTGTTTCGGAACAACCGGCCTTACTTCCAAGGTGGAAGTTCTAAAGTGCTAAACCAGTTTTTACTTTGCTTTGGGATATTGATCTCGACATGGATTAAATATTTTTTCTTTATTTAAAAATGACGATGGGTAGAAATTGTATAACTACGAATATCCATATCGAGGTAATTACATTTTAAAGGACAACTGTCAGTCAAGACGACCATCTTTCTCTAACGATATTTAAACACAGCTGGCACTGAACTCCGTACAATTTTCCCACTTACATCGGATATCATCAGTGCTCGGTCTGTGTTTTAAGACGTTTATTTCATTAATGTTTGATAAATTAAACATAGATGTTTTTTTCAGAAACGGTTTGCCTAACAGCATATTTCCAGGGGTTATTTGTAATCAAATACACACAACCCGATAGATGTCCTATTCGCAATCCAAGCAAAGTTAACAAAATTAAATTGGCCATTAAAAATTTTAAAAGTTATAATGAAGTCGAAAGACTTATTCAACATTTTTTATTATACATTGACTCAACTAGGCGCTCGACCAAAATGCTAAAAGACCCTTGTCGAAAAGCCAAGCAATACGTCACTCTTGTATCTACTAACTCAGCCCTACTGCACTTACCTAGGTCGTCAGCAACAATAAACAATATATGTGGTGGTTTTCCTTCCACATCTCCATAAAAAATACATATATGAATAATAAGTATGTATACAAGTTGAATACTCCCCATCCTCATTGCGTAAACCTCCTTCTAGTTTAAAAATTGAATTCCCCCTGCTATTTAAACGTTCATATCTACGGGACCATCTCACAATTAAGTTAATGATTCAGTATGTTTATTCATTGAGACGTGAAAAATTGTAGAGAATTATATTTTCAATTTCTGAGTAAAAATTAGTTAAATCATGGTTTTTGTGTCATCGTTTTGACACATTAAAACCATTCTTGTGAGAGTATCAATTGTCGGTGTTGATACCGTATAGCGGGTTATTTTGGCGGGGCTAAATTTTGGCGTTTTTGACAAAATAAGGTCAGTTGTAAATTTTAGCGTATTTATTTTAGCGATTAAAACATGACAAGTTTTTATTTTGACGATTTTTATTACAATAGAAAACTGCTGTTAAATTCACAATGATATCTCGGAAGTTTTCAAACTTCGTTTGTAAATAAAATGTTGAACTTCGAACAGCAAATCTATCGATATGGACAGTTCATTTGAATAAAATAAATTTGGTTGAAAGTAAAAGTAAATATCATCAACTGATGATATAAAATAAACTTACTTTATTTTCGTTATAATACAGAGCACATGGCCGGTTATTAATAATCACCGGAACTGCCGATAATACACATTGCCGTGCGCATTCCAATAAAATGTAAATAACAGAATATGAATATTTTATGATGAGATAAAAAGTTAATCATCTGTCGTGGACTCTGATGTTTTACCGATCACGCACCTGTGTGTCGTAATCGGATTAAGCGATTACTGAACTGGTCATGGTTAATTACTAATCTTGAGTAACACTCGATGTTCCAAGCGAGTTATTTCGTTTCGCTCTATTACTTTCGGTGAAATCTGTATCATGGCTTCAGCTTGTGTTTTGTTTACAATGATATTCGAGCGAAAGAAGTTGAATTTTCACCAAATTTACACCTCCGAGAATTATTTATTGTTCGAACGAGCAGGGGTAATCGAGCTATCGTAGTTCGAGCGATCGAGGTTTATTTACATATGATTTAATAGGGATTTGGACGGGACCGGCAGTTGACTTATCCAGGGTATTCAGGGCATCGTAATTCGACCGATCGAATTTCTACTGTATTTACTTTGTCACAGTGTAAGGTATTGTTAAGGTAATAAATTTTCACTGTTCCATTTTTTGGCGATAAATATTTTGGCGATTTTAATGCTACCGCCAAAATACGCCAAAATTTACACCCCGCGAAAATAACCCGCTATACGGTAATATGGGACAGTATTGAATATAAAAAATGCAAAAAAGCATTTATCGATATATACACATTGAGCCTTTATAGATACTGTATGGACTGTGATATTTAAACGACAGCTAATTAAACATAAACTTACGAGTCCATGTTCATATCACAAGCTCAACAGCTGAGTAAAACCTTGAAAATCTACAAATCAAGTAAAACATGTCAACTTCCAATGAAGCAGTGGAGCAAAGTGATACGGAGTTTTAAGTAAAATTATTTGTGTACAGAAACTTGTGTAAATATTTAAATGTATACTTTGTGATAGACATTTAAACTCCGGCCATGAAACAATTAAAAGAAGATTTAATCAACATGCACAAAAATAATTGGTAGACATATAATAATGAGTTGCTTAAGTATATATGGATAGAACGAAAGTACGTTTAGGTTTTGCTACGTATTTTAAAATTAAAAATTGAAATACTTTCCTTTTTTTGTCTTTTATTTACAGTATAAAACTACTGTTGTCATTTAATTTGAAATGACATACAAACATACCAATCAATGTCCAGGCCATAATAAAAAGCAAAGTAAAAACTTTGAAATCTGGCACATAAAGTTAAAAAACTTCCACCAGGCAAGTGAGGTCGTGTGATCCAGTAGGATAATCACACCCTGTTCAGCAAGTTAGAGTCGCCATAACAATCTGGCACCAAAACTAAGAATCTTTCTCAATTTTCGATTCATTGGAATGTTTTGGTTTTTTGAAGTATTTTTCAGCACATAATCTGTATACCAATGGGTACAAATTAGACACCATTGCTGGCCTATTTGTTTCTTTATTCATATGAAGCATAATTTATGCAGAACCTTGTTAAATCTGGAGAAGACTATCGCCTAATCATTCAACTCCACCTACAGATATATAGATTAAGCTCTTTTGTTTAACAATCCTAAAACTGAAGACTATGTAAACGGCATCTGTCGTAGTGTTTGAAATAAAAATACGACCAATTTCCCCAAGTTCTGTCTCATATTTAGAAACTTTTACTTATAGCTGAGTTGTCACGCCAACGAAAGGTAACATTTAAAACTTTATGAAAATCGTGATAGTTTCAATTTTTCCTATTATAATTTTCCTTTTTTATGCAGCAATATACCCGCTTCTCCTGCTTATGATGTATTTGTTTCCCAATTACCACGCTATGGTAAAGCTTGTTCCTACTACATGGACTTTGTTCATGAAAACATGCTGCATGCAAATAAATTGTTGACCCAGGAATATTGCAAGCCTACTCGTATCAAGACCCTCAAAAAAAGTTTTATTGTCGTCATCATAGTATTGATGAGAAGTTTGATGTCTCTGTGTGCAAGATAGTCCTGGATATATTTGACGTCTCAGAGTTCCATGTTCTTTTCACACAATTTTGATTACACACGTGGCGGGTGTAGCTAGCTAAACATTAGGTGCTTACCCTTCCGGAGCACCCGGCCTCACTTCCCTGGTGGAAGGTCACGTGTATAACCTAACTTGTCAGTTCCAAAGTTTTTACTTCAAAGGTAGAAGTTTACGTGTCGAGCCTAACTGGTCAGCTCCAAAGTTTTACTTTGCTTCTGAATTGTGATTCAGACATGAATTAGTATGTTTGTTTTTGTTAGGTTTTATCAGTACCTTATACAAGGTATAGTGTTACGCATCTGGTCCGATCTGAATAATTCTAGTATTGTAAAGTAATAACATGAACGTTTTGTTATTTCAAATAGTAGATTTTGTTATAATTTCTAGAAAAACAAAGCTATACCCTAAACTCAAATATCACATCGAAAACAAATATACTAAACCATGTCAAGTTTTAATCCAGAAGCAAAATAAAACTTTTAAACTGGTAAGTTTTGTTAAACACTTGAACGTCCACTAGGGAATGCGACCAATAGCTATGGATGGTGAGCACATCTTGCTTAGCTAGCTACACCCGCCACATTCATCAAAATTGAGTGAAAGGAACGTGGAACTAACAGACACCAAATATATCAAGGACAATTTTGGAGACAGACATAAAATTAAACATAGATCAACCATCAACAATACTTTGATGACAGCCATTAATTTTTTTAAGGTCCCTGATATTAGTTGCGTTTTAAACACTCCGTTATTATGATGGGTATTTTACTTTAATTATTTAGTAATTTATTAATTGTTTATGGGTTCAAACTTTGTATTATTAAATCATAAATTTTTGATTTATTTCTTAATTTGTATGAATTAGATTACATGCAAAACATTGTCAAATTTGCAGAAAAAACTGTTGTCAAATGATTCAAATATTTTCTATACATATACATAGATAATGCTCTATCAACTAATACTTCTAAATTTCGAGATTTTGGGGATTTCATTTATCCGAGTGAGCTTGAACTACCGATTTGTCAAATTTTTCTTCATATTTGACTTATACTTCAATTATAAGGCCAACGAAAGGTTTCATTTGAAGCTGTACGACAAACGTGATGGTTTCATTTTGCTATTTTGCAATTGTCATCTATCTTTTCTATGCAGCAATATACCTGCTTCTCCTGCTTATGCCGTATTTTTTTCGCAGTTTATACGCTATGATAGAGGTTTTCGCCACTACTCGAATTTTATACAACGATGCAAGCTGTTTTCAAATAATTTTTGACGCAAGGATGTTGCAGGCCTGGGCTTATCAATGCCCTCAAAACGCTTCTGGCTGTCATCACAATATTATTGATAAGTACGATGTCTATGTATTTAGTATTACCCTAGATATATTTGACGTCCCAAAGTTACATATTCCTTTCATTCACAATTTTGGTTGCATACGTGGCGGCTATAGGTACCTAGTCAGGAGGCGCTTTTAAAAAATCCGGCCTGACTTCTTAGGTCGGAGTTCGTTTGTTTTACCTCATTTCAAGCATAATGGTTTTTCTGTAATTTGGACATGGAATATTCCATTTCTTTTGGATTGATAAAATTGGGAAAACACATTTAATATCGCAATGGAACACGTTTTTTGGTAATTTGGACATGGAATATAACATTTCTTTTGGATTGATAAAATTGGAAAACACATTTAATATCGCAATGGAACAAGTTATTTATGAAACAATATAAGAAAATCTAAACGTAAAAATAGAAGTTTTAATGAAGTTATAATTGAAAACATAAATTACAATAAACACAGTTTTAAACAAAACAAAATCTAAAATAAATCATGTTTTTTGTCACAAAAATATTGCACAACATATTGACGGGTATATATTCAATCGACAATAAATCACCTATAAATTATTTCCACAAACAGTAACAATTTGTTTGATATTTGCACTGTACCGAGACGCAATTGTCTAATTTTTTTTAGAAAAATCAAATATATAAAATAAATATACGATATACAGTTTTAATCTAGCGGAGACATTTTACAAAAAGGTACTGTCATGGTAATATTTAATTGACAATTAAACAGAAAAATGAAAAACTCCATTGTGATATTTCCTTAGTATTCTGAATTTCTCTCTCTCTCTCTCTCTCTCTCTCTCTCTCACACACACACACACACACACGGATGCATATTTTTGCACTTAAATCTTTAGCTGCTACACAATTTTGACCACTTTTTAACTTGTCTAGCACCACCCTGGACTCCAGAATCCATTGTAGTTTGTTGGCAGAGAGTTCGGGTCATTTTTCGGAAAATTAGCTGGCACCATGCTCTCTCTATATTTATTCATCTTAGCAAGTAATTGGTCCAATATTTTTCTTTCTTTTAATGACAAATCTTCGTGTTCATTAGGGTCATCTATAAAAGCAAAAATCATACATACAGAAATATAGTTATGAAAATTCAAATCAATTACAACGAAACTGATATCATTATTTTAGAAATTTACTTTTGCAAAAGCATTTCATGACTGGTTGTTTTGCAATAATAGTAAAACTACACTTCCAACGTTAAAATTGGTTTAATATTGCAATGTTGCGATCATATATAAATAAATGTCTTAGTTTGAAATATGTTTATTTTGTAACAATATTACTCTCAATACATATGAAAATTCATTACTAAAGCACTATCAGAACCAATGAATTTTAATCATGTCATATACCTTTTAAATTAAAAAGTTGAAAATCCCCGTATTTCACATTTATTCCCTGATCTTCTACAATGTCTTGCCCTTCCAATTGTGGAGGTTTGTACCAGCCGGGGTATGGTCCTGGGTAACCTTGTATAAGCTTATAATCGCCTGACCTGTAAGAAATATATAATGTACATGAATCCGTAGAGAGGTGTATAACCAATACCCAGTGCTATGTTAAGATTGTAATCGTTCAAACAAAAGATTAATACAAGATATCATTCTAAAGTATATTAATTTAAAGGTAAAAAAATGGTTGTGATTATTGACTTGTATGACATATATACATTACTGTCTAAAAATCTAAAACCTTAGGATCAGTTGAGTAATTGTGTTTAATTTCCCAGTCAGGAATATTTCACATATATCAAGACCTTGGCAGCTATACACGAAAGAGCAGAAATTTTGCATGTGCGATGCGCTGACGTCAATATACAATAGGGCTCTTTATCGTGTCACGTCTTTAGTGACTTTGGACCTCATTTATTTTTAATTACTCTTCGAAAGAAAGTACATCTGAGTGCTTGGCGAAAGAACAGCCACTACCTACTTTTTATTTTGGATAAGAACCGGTCGGATTCGAACCAACAACCTCTCACGTACGAAGTGTTCTATCACTGAACTACCGTAATGGTCTTCAAAACATGGATTTGTATTGAATTGTAAAGCTTTATCGCTTCAACATAAGGTTTTAACACTTAGTTACTTACCCTTTAGGAGCACTCGGCCTCACTTCCCTGGTGGAAGTTCGCGTTTCTAACCGAACTTGTCAGTTCCAAAGTGTTTACTTTGCTTCTGGAATGTGATTTGGACATGGATTCGTATGTTTGTGTTTGATCGCTATACTGGTCAAAGATTAATATCTATTTTGTTGAATAATCCGAAAAACTTAAACACAATTTGTTTAAATTTTGAAGAACGGTAACAGATTCGGGAGCACGTTAGGCCAAACAAAGAATTTAAAATGAGTCAGGTAAACTATATTGAGGACCATCATTTATTACTATATCAATTGCAGTTACTGTAGACAGTTTTCTATGCATGGGTAATCTATAGCAGGTAGTAGTCTATAGTTTATATGACGTTCCAGATTTAAAGCATACTCCTTTAATACCTTATAGCAGCATGACCTGTAAATGGTGGTAATTTGTCATCAAGGTTGTATATAAACTCTGTTCTTTTTGACTCACTTCCGTCCAGTAGAGACGGCCATTGGTTCAATCCGTCGATACCAGACACTACAAATAGTTTAAAATAATATCAAATGATTTGTAGTTATAAAAACTTAGCTTAGTTATTGTAAGGCATTAATACCTTATACCAGCGTGCCCATGAACCGACTGTGGCATGTTATCAAGGTTGTATATAAACTCTGTCCTTTTTTACATCCGAACAATATAGAAGGTCATTGGTCAAATCCGTCAATTCCCGACACTACAAAGTGATATTAAAACATAAAAACTCCTGATACGGATATAATTGACGTATCGCCGGCCACGCCCACAATGTTCCGACAAAAGCCACCATGACGGCATCAAAGCAGCGTCATGGCAACTAATTATAATGACGTACTAGTATCAGTGACGTCATTAATTGGCACAATTAAGGCCGTGTTTTATTTCTTTTTCTGTGCAATTCAAGCCTGTCGGGCCTATGTCAGAACATTGTGGGCGTGGCTGGCGATCCTGAATTGTCTGAAGAAAACAAAAATTTGACACAACTGATTGGAAGAAAAACAAAGTATATACAAGAAAATATAAAACACGATAGAAACTTTATAATGTAGAAAAAACCTATAGTAATAAGAATAAAAAACAGACATCGATAGATCCCCACCATTCAACTGTTTTATGAGTATACCCGGCCTCACTTATCTGGTGGAAGTTCACTGTTTACATTTTAATTTGCCAATTTTTACTTTGCTTTGAAATAATAATAGGGCATACATTGGTATGGTTGTTTATAATTGGTTTAATACGAAAAACAATACTTAATTTTTCATTTTAAGTTTGTGTTCCAAACACCCTATTAGTTTATCAACAGTATCATCATAAGTTTTAAACTTAAATAGAACATCCAATCAAAATTCGAGCATTGGATATCGGTAAAGAACATTACTATCACCAAACGTGAATAGTCTTCGTATTGCAGAATATAGTTTACACTAACATTTTTTTTGTAATGACACTTGCATACAGAATGGTGATTTTTGTGAAATTATTAGCATAGATTGTAACCATATTCAAAAGGTATTTTAAATTAATAACATTCGTAGCCATAAAAGTCATAATAAGCTCTCTTATGGCTGAATTTTGTTAGTCAATTTGAATATTCCAATGTAAATCCGTGCTCCATTGTAAACATACCCGGTGTGCCTCCAGCAGCAGAAACAATTGTTGGCATCCAGTCTACAGCATGCATCATTCTACAAAATAATAAAAAACGAGTTTCAGAAATATTTCAAAATAATATGACAAAAGATCGTTGAAGTCCTTCATCTATAACGATGACATATGTACATAGTTTTTATGCTTCAAAATATCGTCTTGACTTTTTAATGGGTTATTGTCAAAGGGATCCTAAGCTAGTTTTTCAGACTGTGTACGTTGCTTCATAATAAACACCACTAGTAAGTATTATCAACGCATCGTAAAGCTAAGATATCTACTTTATTATGACATAAGTAACGAATGTTTTACTGCATTCATGATTGCTTATACAGAAAAATATGAATATTTATATTGATATGTATTGACAATGATGACTACATAGTTGAAATAAATGTGGAAGTACTCAAAAACGTTTGGCTGATGTGTACAAAGTTGAAACAAATATCGCCACGAGCAGAGAAAAAATATCGCTACGAGCAGAAATAATCTTAAAAAAATTATGAAAGAATGGCATTTATTCCGCAATATTGTAATAACTTAAATTTATATCTATTTATCATGTCTGGACATCGACATTGTACATTGTACTGAATGACTTTGAAACTATTCAACTGCCAATAAATATGTAAAATACTCTCTCTCTCTCTCTCTCTCTCTCTCTCTCTCTCTCTCTCTCTCATAAAACGCATTCATTATTCAAGTAATTATATGTATAAATGTTAGAATATTGTTAAAATATGATGAATGTGAATAAAAAATAAATATATATAAAAAACGTTTGTATTTAATCATCGAAAAATTAAGATTAACAACAGAAGCAAACTGACCACCTGAAGAAATATATTAGTGCTGTAAACGAATCAAAACCATAAATCTTTAAACTCACAAACTTACCCGCTGTATGTGTATCCAGTTTTCTTCAGCATAGTTCCATGGATAAAGGCGGATGCTCTGGTTCCCCCTTCGTATACTGTCACTTTGGACCCTCGTAATGGATAATTGTTGCCAAAATATTGTGGCCAGCCTCCATTCTGAAAATAGTAAACCGTAAAAATGTCTATTACCTTGATGTTTTGTATTATAAATATACCTTTTAATTCAAATATGCAAGTATATACTGATTATAAATTCAAAGATTAAGAGTTCTACGAATTTTTTTTATGTCCTAGATATTCCTTTTTAAAATTTCTAATTGTGTTATCAACTAAAGCTAAAATATTTTTTCAGATACATATCTCTATACTAATCAGTGTGTCATCTAGAATGCAATGTCTTCAACTTGTTACATAAATGCAAACCGTTTCTGAGTCATAATTAAACTAAAATATAGTCCTACCACTATGCGTAGCATTGTGTATATTGAAACTCCGGTTGGGTAGTTAAAGCGTAAGCTCTCCAAACCCAATGGTAGTTCAGTTGGTAGAGTGCTCGCGTCGTAATTTGGGAGGTCGTGGGTTCAAACCCCGACCCGGTCTGACCTAAGATTTGAAAGTAATAGTGACTGATTTTTTGCCAAGCATTCAGCATTACGAAAAAAGTCCTTTCGGATGGTGGTGATGTCTTGATACAAGTTTAATATTCTTTGACCGAGACGTTGAATACCATTAATCAATTTAACTCTTCAAACCTAAGGTCCTTCATAGTTGTTGGCTGTATTTAGATTTTTCCGAATAAGGGTTTTTCTTATGCTAAACATGTAATGTAAACAATCAATATTTGACAATATTTTTGTACTTACATCGGCAGTAAAAATAATGAGCGTCTCATTATACATTCCAGTTTGTTTTAGTGTTTTTATTATTTTCCCTATGGCATCATCCATTGCGGTTACCATACCTTAAAGAGATATATAAGAGATATATTGTTCATCTTTAATGTTTTGAGACAGTCGTTTTCATAAATAACGTTTATACTTTTTAATTGTTTTAAACCTGACATTCATATTTTGTTTTCAAAACAAAAAGCGCATCTTAAAATATTTTTAGTTTTATTTTAAAATTTGCTTTTTCTGTTATTCTCCTACATAGAGAAAATTTTACATTTTTTCCTAAAAATCATCTATATCACACTAGTTATTGGCATCGGTTTTGACAAAATATCCAATCCAGATGACGTGAGGTGTGTAGTCTTGCAATTTTTGAAGTATTTTGATTTGGAAAAAGCAATGGGATCACATAATTTGAAAGTGGACAAACTGATTAAGTCTATGCTACAGACGTGACTAAGGCGTGAATATCAATGTTTTAGAACATGGGGTCCATAACGGGTGTTTTAGTTCTTAGTCTACTCACGATATTTGTAAAGTTGCTGATTTTTCTTTATATACAAAATTAATGTTATAATTTCAATTTTTCATGTATTTTTCCTTGTTAGTATTTTTGTTTTTAAACACAAATATGATGGTTATTTTATGAGAACCCTAATGATAATATAGCAATTGTAGTTAAAGGCTGTCGCTAACTATAAAAGACGAACAATAATTTTATTTTCATTTTGATTAGCTCATGTAATTTGTTAAAAAAGTTTAAAATGGACGTTGGTAGTAAGATAATAGATAGAAAGGAGAACGTTGTTAAGAATAATTCACTTTAACAAAATTATGAAATTATCTTAAATTATGAACAACAGCACATAGAAACGCCAAACGCTTATGTAAAACAATATTGATAAACCTTGCGGGTTTACAACGATTACTGAATGATAATTCCTATTGCCGTTGTTAAAGTTCTATTCGTGGCAGATAAACATCCCTTCTATTGTGTTAATCAATCATATAATTTTTTTTATTTATACAAACATGTAAAATGTGTATATAAAACACTGACTCGCTCAGTTATTTCGTTAATTTAACTCATCAATA
Source organism: Anadara kagoshimensis (assembly GCA_021292105.1). NCBI lineage: Eukaryota > Metazoa > Mollusca > Bivalvia > Arcoida > Arcidae > Anadara > Anadara kagoshimensis. The sequence continues at coordinate 28,872,187 of CM037872.1, read as the reverse complement.
TTTAATTTTAATCCATCATTTTTCAGAGCTTTTTTTCAAGTTTGTTAAGGTTTCAGATATCTGTGCATCTTTTATATGAGTTTATATGACGTACATGAGATTACGATGTTTGGTCAAAAGAGAAAAACAAAAATGTTACCTGAGAACTTTCTTCGTCCTTCATTCTCAATGTTCTTATACATGTCTTCATACACTTTCGGTACCTATAGCATAAATGAGATCCGATATTAAAATAGGATTAAAAATGTTTTAGTTAAATGTTAAGAATAACCCAAATATATATATATCTTGATATTTAATACTCAATATCTGCAAAATATCGATCATGTTTATAGCTCTTTCAAACTTCACGTAAGTCAATAACATATTAAATCAGTTTTAATTTCCCAGCACTAGATGGCCTAATAAAGTTTACCAAAATATAGCTAAGGAAATAATTTGCATGAATAATGACCAATCCGTATTTGTATGTAAGTAATTAGATTTTCCTTGCAAATGTTTCAAATTTCTTTGTCACAAAATAACTATGATATATATAGTAAGCAAATCGCGATTGACATATAAAAATAAAATACCTGGATTGGTTCATGAACAGACTGGAAGGGTAAATACAAGAAGAATGGCTTGCTCTGATCATGTTGAGTAATCAATTGTTCTGCTCTCTCGCTGTATAGGTACTGAAATGAAAAAAAAAAATAGCGACAGTCTTTTTAAATGTGGAAATTATAGATAAATAGTTTTTAATTCTAATTAAGCCTACTTTAATCCTGTGTTATCTATATTTTATTTGTAAAAATAAATCTGTTTAACAATATATAAACTGTAATAAAATGGAATTGAGGTTTCAATAATTTTAATGTGATCCTGAATATCCTATAACTATCGGATAAATGTTTATCTACACTGGCCTCAAATTATAAACTCGTAGCATTTGTCTAAATTATATATTGGTCCTTTTTTGTAATTCCAATGGACATACAGAGTCATTTTCCTTTTTTTCTTAGATTTTAAGTAATTTTGAAATTCATTTTAAATATCACTACCAATTTTAATGTATGTTGGTCACACGTTGTGCTTTTAAATCAGGTTAATAATGAAATAATGTTATCCACTTATTGACAGAAGAGATTGGGAAATGATATAGATAGACTATAGCAGTTGCTGATCCAGAAAAAACACCGACTAAGACAAACCAATTGATACCAATTTCCACATTGTAATGTTCCTTTTGCAAAATTAATGATGAAAGGCATTTTAATCAGTTAGCCGTCACTTGGAATCACTGACTCACCCAAATTTATAAAAAAAAACTTACCGTTGAATACGTATGGTTTGTTATGATTGGTTCTTTGTTATCTCTGAAGTCTTCACCATTTACTATAATCATGAAAAAAATAACATAGGATTAGGCAAAAATTGGTTGGTGCTCTCCCACTGTATAATCACATTTGGATATATTCTGCATATATATTTATTTATTTTATTATTTACTTACTTAATACGTTGATGTTGATGTAATAAAAAGACAATATTTCAAAGTATATAGTCTTATGATGACCAGACTCTAACTAGTTGAATTACACTATTCCACCAAGGCAATATAAATTTGGTTCTGTTTATCATTGGATAATAATGTCATTAATTGCTGTATTAAAAATCGTTTTGATTAATCATAAGTCTTATTAAAACTGACAGATGAAGACACAGATAAAGAGCTTTATTTAATTATTTACGCTAAATAACTTGTAATCCCATACACCTCAAACTCCTATACTTTCCCTGTCCCTGATTTCAATAATACTCGTATGACATTAGATATTATAGGCAAAATATTCAATATGTTAGGTGTTTCGAAATCCTTACCAAACAGCAATGTTTTCAGACCAGGACATACTAATATACAAAGAGGTGGAATAAAAGGACGGACAGAATCTATACTGGTGATTCATAGATTCATTTGCAGGGGTATAGATAACATAACGTCAAACTTACAAATTGTGTGATTGTAATAGTCTTCAGCTCCATTATAGTAACCATAAAATGTATCAAATCCTCTGTATGTCGGAGTACATTCCCATTTACACATGCCGAGATGCCACCTTCATATACAGATAATAAAAAAAGTATTATTAATTCTCGTGTTACAGCAAACAATTTTTCCTTAGAAAAAAAAAGTTTTCCATTAGTAACTTCAACGTTAGTCTAGTTCCGAAACGTCGTTTTACTCAGTTTCTAGAAGCCGGATATTTTTATATACATACCCCAGTTCATAGTATATGTACTATTATTGTCAATTACATATATCAATGTTAACTCTGCAGTACAAGACGGCCTTTCCGGAATACAATTCCTAATCAGTAGTGCTTGGACCAAAAGTGTGAAACCAAAATTTCTTCTATGAGTTAAAAAATACCCAAAAGACCAAAATATGTTTAACTAAATTTAGCTAAAGAAATACTTTGCATGAGGAAGTATACATTAGTTTTTGATGATTTTTAAATTTTAACTAGCAGGAAATTTAAAAAAATAGTATTTTTTTGTCAAATTATTCAACTATATGCTTACCAGATAACTTCGAAAGCAATAATTATATATTATACTAGGTTTAATATTACAACACTCCCATACTGATTGACTTGATGAACAGTTAAATTTTTGGGATTTTTTTAACATGACAAATGCTCGATTTTTTATTAAACTATATCATCTAAACTTTGACCATTGACAAATTATGTGGTAGCGTATAATTCACAAGTACATTTATTAATATCTGGAAAAAAGATATGTTGTCATTCTTTTGGAAAACGACAGCTTTTCTTCACCTTTCAGCTTAATCTCTTTATTAAGGTGACAAAGCTTTAATTGATTTACAGAAGTTCAATAAATCATCTTTCAAACCTTTATTATGGTTTTGCAAATGTTGCAAGGCCCTGAAATTTTTTTCTGGCCGCCATCACAATATTGTTGATAAGCAAATTGTCGCTGTATCCAAAATTATCCTGGATATATTTGACGTACCACAGCTCAGTATTCCTTTTATTCCAAAGTTTTTACACCTGACATGTCTAACTTGCTAAACAGGGGTGTTTACCGTTCCGTAGCGCCCAGTTTCGCTCCTCTGGTGGAAGTTAACGTGTTTAACCTAATTTTCAGTTTTAAAGATTTAAGTTTGCTCCTGAATTTTGCTTTGAACATGGATTTGAATTTTTGTTTTTATTGCATCGGATGATCTCCGATCAACGATGCTTGAAAAATATCCAAGGGACCAAAATAAATCTAACCAAACTGAGCTGAATAGTTTTCCCGTGCTGTGAATTGAATATGTTTCAATTTGTTTGAATGGGGTATACTTACTTTCCAATGATATGTGTGGCATAACCGAGCTGTTTCAGTTGTTGTGGTAAATAAGTAAAATTAAGAGGTGCACAGGCAGCCTGTTCTGGTAAAATTACGCCATGCTATAAAAACAGTAAATACTGGGGTTAAATACTTTTAAAATGGTATTTCTTTCAAGATATTAAGATATACGCTTTAGGTTTTAAAACGTGGAAGTTTAAAAGGTCTCCTTTAAATGAGTACAGCGATAGAGAAATTGACAGCTTAATTAGTCAACGATTAATATAATAATGCAAAAAACTTATTTGAAATAATGGAGCTTCAAATAATTAAACCTTGGTGTTGAACACTCCATTCAAGATTATCGTCATTTACCCATAGAAGGCAAAGATGGTTGATGAATTCCAAATACCCACAGAGCTACAAAAAGCAAACTAAAATAGTTCTTGCACTAAGATGTACCCGGATGAGGTACAATACCTTTCTAAGAGTTGATTTCTTTAAGTAAACTATATTGCATTCAATTCTTTCAAACTGTACGCATTTCTTTAAATTACCAATACATTTGTATAAATCTATTGCAAGGAATAGTTATTGTTGAACAGTTGTTTGAAAAATTTAAATGATAAAACCCCAACAAATACATTAAAAAAAATCCAATGACTTTTTATTGTGATTCATCTAAAAAGATTTATAAAAAGTAATTTTTACATATCTTATTCGCAAGGTTAAAAAGATTACATTCAGTAGTGCAAAGTGCATGTTTTTGTAAATGAATAATTCATTTAATTACAATATTAAGAACATTAAAATATAGTCATATATAGTCACCTGTAAACCTGATTTAAATGGATACATTCCGGACATAAATGCATTTCTAGACCTGAAAAATTTAAAAAGCAATAATTAAAAATATCCCAAATGCAACTGAATGCTAACAATAGCAGGAATTACATTCACAACAGGTGCAGTCCGATTACGCTTCCTTTGCGTTTTACCGTTAGACTCGTCAAGTAATTTGCGTTAGTTTTGGCACATAATTATTGCTCCGTGCTTAGAGCAAATAAGGGCACTCTATTTTGGCAGATTATTGCATTTACAATCAGTGTATTCAAGGCTTGTATGTTTTCTTTTACATTGTTAATGAGACATCAACCATAGCCTTACAAAAGTCATAAAACGGGATATCGTTTAGCCATATTTAGCAATGACTTATGTGGCTGAGTTGTTGTGTGGGTTAGGTTAATGTGTATGGAAATACGTGACTTCGATTCCTGGTCAGTTCTGAGATTCATGGTTTATAATACATAGAGTTTATTTTTTCGCCGAACGGTCAGCATTTATATATATTTTTAGAAATAAAATAAAGAATTCTAAGAAAGCGACCCCAACAACCGATGACGTATGGTGAAAGAGATTAATCAGGGCTCATTCACGAAAAGACCAAAAAAAAACAAATATACTGATTCGATTATCATAAAACGATAACAGTTTTGTGAAAAGCGCGCCATATACTTATATCAGGGGTGTCAATGTCAAACACCGATACCAATGTATAACCTCTCTAGAAGCGTGTATTTTATGAGTATGATTCTAATATTTCTATAAAACGCTCTAGTACAAAATAGACACATATGTAAAACACAATGCAAGTCATTGTCACATGGGGGTAGGCTTTGGGTCTTGTCTCATCTTGTTGAGACTAGCACAACGGTGCAAAAACTAAGACTCGCCAATACAAGCTCAACTTACTAGGTGTCATATATAGTGAGCGAACATTCAAAGCCAGACTTGTTTTCTTAATTGCTCTATACAAGAAACAAATATACTCACGGCGTACAGACTGGTTGTACATAAGCCTGATCCAAGATAACTCCTTCTTTAGCAAGTTGGTCAATGTTTGGTGATTTAATATCTGGATTGCGGAAACCAACATCGTTCCATCCTGAAATAATGGTGTATTGTCAGTTACCCAAATATCGGGAATAGAAGATACTTCAGAGAAGAATGTAATTGTTTTAATGATTATGTATTCAAAATTATCCTGGATACTATATATAGCTAGTATATTAAACAAGGGGTTATTACCCTACCGGAGCATTCGGGCTAACTTCCGTGGTTGAAGTTCACATTCCTGGTTGAAGTTCACTTGTTTCAAAACATTTTGCAATTAAAGTTTGAACATGGACCGGTATGTTTGTGCATATACTCTGATTTACCAATACAAATGAATTATAAAGTGTAAAAACTCTATATAAGTAGTGCTCATAGCAACAGTTTAGATATATTGATTGGTCTAAACATAGCACAACGAGAACAACAGTACAAAATATAATGCTCTCGAAAATAGATAGCAAGGTGCCTAATAACAAAATGGTTAAAAATTACAAACATTCTTAAAAACTGTTTAATAAGTATGTTACATAATTGTCGAGTTTTAACACTCCAATATGAATTGAGCAAAGAATGGAGAGCTCATCTCTGATCCTTGTTATCTAAATCTTGACGGTCGATTGCTATCTCTTTCAGCAGCCAACCACTGCGGTAGCTCAGTTGGTAGAGTGCTCGCTCTGTAAGTGGGAGGTCGTTGGTTCGATCCCCGGCCGGTCGTCTGGCCCAAGACTTGAAAGTGGGTAGTGACTGTTCTTTCGCCAGGCACTCGGCATTACAAAATGAAAGTCACGGTTCTTTCGGATGGGAACTTAAAATAAACCAGGTCCCGTATCACGGTGGGCTTGGCACGCTAAAGAACCCTGCTGTATAGCGCCAGCAGCGCAACACACAGGTAAATTTCTGTACCTTCGCCTATAGCAGGCGACGTCTCGATATAAGTGAAATATTCTTGACTGGGACGTTAAACACCATTACTCAACTCAACTCTTTCAGCAGCATTCCGGCCTCAAGCTATCTATATCACTGAAACGCGGTGGCCGAGCTTCGGCTAGCTTTCATTAGCTCAGTGTTAAACTTTAGACAGGTCTGTACTGCATAATTAACGCAATATAAAATGAGATTGAAAAAATGACATTGTCAAAAGGCAACGCAAACAAGAACTTTATACATAAGCAGCATTGGACTTATATACGTGCAGGATATATGGCGACTACTGCTTCAATGAGGCCTGCAATGGAGCATAAGTGAAATGAAGCTTTACTCCCTAGTTAATAACCATTTCCCTTGCATTGTGGATCTCGCCGACTTTGTTCAAATTTCAATATGTGAAAGGCATATGTATCTAGTTTGAGAAAGACCTTTTGTCGAAAGTCAAGTTTTTTCTAGAGACACTAACACTTCTCCCCTAAACTCTGGATTAACAACCTCGATTTAAATATGGTATTCAAAGGAGATACAATTTGAAATACTGTTTGAGATACAAAAATTAGATAACCGTATTTATTATATAGCAATATATGCATCACATAGAAATTAAAGGATAAATCCCGAGATGTTAGCGTGCAATATATACCGATATTTGCACGCAAACTTTGTTGCAGTCCGAGGTTACCCGAATCATTATTTTTTATATTGCACGCTTTGTCACATAACGCTGTCATTTATGACGTCATACAATTGTTGTTACATGGCTGACGACGTCATGATTGTGTTGTTGTCGTATTGCACTAGTTCTTATATCCGTATACAGGAACTAGTGCAATATTGATGTATTGTAAGAAAAAATGTAATTTTAGATGAAATACTAGTGGGAAGTAAACGAACTGCTATAGAATAAAAGGGTTTTTGAACTGATATTGTGAAATATTGTCCCTCGTTGACTCGACATTTGCACGAGCTTGCGAGACAATATTTCACAATATCAGTTCAATAACCCTATAGTATACTTAAGTACAGAAGTGTTATGTAAAATGATCTATAATCTAAGTGTTATGCAAACAATTACATATCACATGTAAATATCAAACACCTTGAGTATTATCAACCACGTGATAATTATTATTATCATTATCTCAAGTGTTTGGTAATCTAAAGAAATCACTATTACACCTTAACCTGCTGCAGACATTTTGTACTTTTGTAACAATTGTATTAAATAACATTATATAATGTAAGTTTTTTAAAACTTTCCAATCGAGTTACATCTAAAAAGCCGGGTGTTCCCGGACCCCTGTTAAGCTACTTACACTAGCCATGTATAAGTGATGGAAGGTGGCCAAAACTTGCCATCTCCCCTTTGTTTAATGTTTATAAATGAAACAAAAAGAGCGACGAGAAATTAAGGAAAAAATATAAATCAATCGGATGCAGAACTCAACACAAAATAAATAAATAGTTATCCTATGATTCCATGAGGAATCTGGACATTATAAGTTATACAGGTCTTTGGCAGGTTACACGGCCCCATGTACCCCGTCAAAGATTTATGTACCCTGAGCCGCAGGCGTTGTCGCCATGTTTGTTTACCGTAACTAGACGTCAGAGATGTACGAGTTACTTCCCTTTTACCGCTAAACGTCGCGTGCACCCATGTACCCTGGCAGATTTCCGAACATCGTTCTATGTACCCCGGCAAGTTAACCAATCGCTATGCGAGAAATTTCTTTGAAGGGTGACAAGAAGAATCTAATCAATTGCAACTGAAACCTAATGGAATCATCGGCAACCCCAGGAGTCATTCAACAAGGACGCCATCAGATACAGAGTACAAGGCAACAAAGCTAGTCGAGGTTATAAAACAAGCAATCAAAGGTATAGTTAGAGTACACTCCCTTGAAAAGGTAGCTTCAATCGAGTCACAAATAGATGGTACGAGACATTTTAGTCTCCCGAATTAAACAAACCTTTTACAGATTAATTCGACTTTTAATTTTTTCAGCTGTAAGCTTAATATACATTTACTATAATTTATGTAAATATAACAATTTAAGTCAATTTGATTTGGCAAATAGCAGCAATTAATCAAAAAAAATTCCGAATTATCGGATGGGATCGAACCCCGTCAGGGTAATAGGCAAACGTTCATCCACATGACTAACATACCAATAAATTAGTTCCCTTTGTGCTCATGAATATTCATGACGTTACATCACGTGATCCCAAGTTCAATGACCGGGACAGTATGAATACCAAAACAATCGATTTGTAATTGTTATTTCCCCATATGGCACTTCAACTTAACTTCTGTTGCACCGGTGTCAAGAGAAACCGACATAAAATCAAATATGTCCTCCCAGAATGGAAGTAATTAAATCTTGGTTCTGTTGCATGAATTGACGTCTTGGACTTGTACTTTTAATATCCCCTAATGTGCCTCAATAAAAACGTCAGAGTTGTCAAAAAGATCAATTTTAAAAATCTCGGGGAACTTTTTTGAGTGTAATTTTAAGAACTCAATTGACTGTATCCGGAACAACATCTCTTGTGATTCCGTTTCTCCTTTCGGAAATTATTGTGAGTCGTAAGTTGGTTGAAGTAATCAATTTCAAAAACTCGGTTATTTCGACTTTTTCATATTTTAAAAGAAAGTACTGTTGTATGAAATCGAGTTTACGCTTCGTAAATTTAAGTTTAGTGGGAACCTCGAAATCCAGATTAATATACTAGAAAAGTACATAAACGTATTCTAACCGGTGTCAAGGCAAATTATACCTGTCGGAAAATATCCAATGGATGCTTATTGGATCGAAGAGGGCGAGCTAAAGATTTTTGTCTATTTGGCCTATAGTCCCTATAACGTTGACGTTAATCCAATATGGCGGCGTATGCTAATTAGAAAATGGGACAAATTGTTCCACATGAACATTTGAAACAATACTGTCTTGAAAATATCACTATAGCATCTATTTAGCGATCCCTACTACAAATACCTTGATTAGAGGCTGAAGTGACTTAATGGATAAGACGTTAGTCTACAAATCAAAGGTCTCTTACAGCTGTAAGTTCGAGTCCAGCTCAGACCACATGTGGGAAAGTGAATTATCCTTACCGTTCGCCTCATTTGGTTCACCCGTTAGCACCTTAAAGTCGCTCCGAGTGCGCTCTGGTACAAGGCAGACTATAAAACACATTCCCACTTCACATGCATACACGAACTTGTTCATAGATTAATCCATAGAGATTAATACAATAGTTCTCGTCGCGAATGGCTGAAACATTGCTTATGCGACGTTAAGTAACATTCAACAACAACAACTTACCTAGATCATCAGCAACTATAAACAATATATGTGGTGGTTTTCCTTGCACAGCTCCATAAATTATACATATATGTATAAATAGTATGCATATCAGTTGAAGGCTCTCCATCCTCAATCTTCAGTCGTCTTCTTGTTCACAGATTGGATTTCCCGGCTATTTAAATGTTATTACTATAGGGGACCAGCTCAAAATTTAACACGTAATTCATTACATAATTCTCTATACCACGCGAAAAAAGCTAAGTATAGATTGATTTTAAATTCAAATTTTGCACAGTATAATAATTTAAGTTTCGAGTGAAATTGTATTTTATTCCTTAGAGGGAAATACAGAAACTGAACCCAATTCTTTTTGAGATGTCCAATCGTAAAGATTGCCATGTGGGACACTTGTCAATGAGACCATCACAAATGTAAACATTAAAGTCTACACGTGCTTCATTGACTGATAATATACACGATGATCAATATAGTATATGTGTTAAATACCAAGTTTAATATTCTGAATACAAATGCAAACCACAAACAGTTTCATTTTCTATTGTTGATTCTCTCAACATTCTTCATTAATGTTTTATTATAACACGTTTGGGGGTTGGCCATAATAACCTTTATCAAAAATAATAAAATTATATATGAAATGACTGGTCGAATTATAACGTCTCTCTCTCTCTCTCTATTTTGTAGAAATCCAATTGTTTAAACATATTCCATCCATTTAGCAGTTTTTTCAAACGGTTGAAACTCTATTGTATTGTTCTTAAGACAATATCAAGAGTTTGAACATCAATTGCAATGTTCTTAAGAAAATACCAAGGACTGGACCTTCGATTGCAATGCTCTTAAGACAATATCAAGGGTTGGACCTTCGATTGCAATGCTCTTAAGAAAATATCAAGGGTTGGACCTTCGATTGCAATGCTTTTAAGAAAATATCAAGGGTTGGACCTTCGATTGCAATGTTCTTAAGAAAATATCAAGGGTTGGAGCTTCGATTGCAATGTTCTTAAGAAAATATCAAGGGTTGGAGCTTCGATTGCAATGCTCTTAAGACAATATCAAGGGTTGGACTTTCGATTGCAATGTTCTTAAGAGAACATTAAGGGTTGCAACTTCGATTGCAATGTTCTTAATAAAATATCAATGGTTTGAACTCCGATTGCAATGTTCTTAAAAATATCAAGGGTTGGACCTTCGATTGCAATGCTCTTAAGAACATATCAAGGGTTTGAACTTCGATTGCAATGTTCTTAAAAAAGAGATCAATAGTTTGACTTTCGATTGAAATGTTCTTAAGAAAATATCAAGGGTGGAAATTTCCATTGCTATGTTCTTAAGAAAATATCTAGGGTTGGACCTTCGATTGCAATGTTATTAAAAAGAGATCAAGAGTTGGAACTTCGAATGCAATGTTCTCAAGAACAAATTAAGGGTTCCAACTTCGATTGCAATGTTCTTAAGAATATATCAAGGGTTGGAGCTTAGATTGCAATGCTTTTAGAAAAATATTTGTTTCAAACCATCTAATTACGTGTGTTTAACTGAATTGTGTTTTCGTCCTGGAGCACATTATTCCCAATATTTTGGCGCCAATAGTATGGGACGGAAAAGGACAGAAAGCGACCGATGATAAAAAAAATACAAATACCCTTTCGTGAACAATGAATGTATCTATTTCTTTACAAGAATGCTCCCTCGTATTTTTAAAAGAAGTAGGGTTGATCAGGGTCTGACCAAAACTTCAAAATAGATAATGACTGTTCCTTCGCCAAGCAGTCGGTAGATTGAAATAAAAGTCACGGGTTCCTTCGAAGCAGACCTTAAAAACCGATCCCCCGTGGTACCTCCATGCACCTTGCCCACAGCACACTGTAAAGGATAAAATGTTTAACCTTTAGCTGGTGACGGCTCGATATAAGTAAAATATTCTAAAAACGTGAAACCCTGTTCAATCGATTAATCAATCTAATATAAATTCAGAAATTTACCAATTAGAAAGATAAGGCACAAAAATAAATTAATAGTATTTTTCTAAACATATAATAATAATAATAATAATAATAATAATAATACTTTCATGTGGTGATTTTGAATTTCTATCAAACTAATGCATTCAAAATTAGTGGTCATGTTTTATTTTAAAAAAATTATAAAACAGTACATAATAGCAATAATTAATAATAATTATAGTTATTATTATCATTAAGTGATATACTGTCCCATATATTAACATTTACTAAATATACTTGATAAACTAATTCTATAAAGTGACTGTGTTTTATCAATCAAACGATTCTCCTATCATTGTATTACAATGTACATACCCGTATACAACGTACGTATTAACATGAAGTAGTACAGCATCATAAATTTGATTGCTTGCTTGATTGATTAATTGATTGATTGATCGAATGGGGTTTTACGTTCAAGTCAAGAATGTATAACTTATATCGAGACGTCACTAGATATAAATGAGGTGTCAGAAATGTTTGGCTTTGCAGTATGCTCAGGGCAATGTACTGCAGGTAGGGTTCTTTAACGTGCAACGCCTTCTGTGACACAGGACATTGGGTTTTAAGGTCTTTTCAGAAGGACCCCATACTAAATGTAATGCAACGAAGGAAATAAACATTCGAAATAAGACAATAAACACAACAGAATACAGATCATTGATTACAAAACTCCTTATTTTGGAATGCTATGGGATTTTAAAGTTTTGTGAGATTTAAACTACAAACACCTTGAATTTTACACTGTATTGTTAACACCCACGCGCGCCCCTTTTTTGTTTTTAAATATTATCATTTATAAAGCAACCAAGCACTGAACTATGCATATTAATGAAAAAGTGAAAGACATAGTTATATACTATAGACTGGATCTATATTATTATTATTATTATTATTATTATTATTATTAAAGGTTTGTTTCATTGAAAAATAAATTAAACTTTAAATTTTGCACGTTTCCCATCCTAAAACAAATTCTAGCTCAGAGTCATGTGATATTTGTAATGTGATATTGATGAATCGTAAAATTCTGGTATTTCACCTACCATTATCTAGAAGTCACATGCACAAGAGTAACAAAATATCAACAAAAATCAGGCTACAGTACAGACCTGTCGAACGTTTAACACTTTAGAGCCGACTTAGTGCCAAATCGGCGGCTCATCTCGGCTGCTCGGTAGTTACATCTCGGCCCCTTGTTGTCTATACTCGGCGCCTTTTCGGCAGCTGCTGTCCACAGCTTGGCAACTTTTCGGCCGCTCGGCTCCTCGGCACCTTTTCGGCCACTCGATTCCCTGTTAACTGCAGTCATACGTACATTTGTATATCGCCTTATTTTGGAGAGAAAATCGTGAAATTATCTAACTCTGGAGTTAGTCAAAGAGAGATTAGTAGGACAATATTTATCAGAGAGGATAATATTCGTATTATTATATATAATTATACCAAAGGTGTCAGTGAACGCCGAAAAGGTGTTGAAAGTCGTGTATTGAAGCCAGGTATCTGGTATCGGCAGCTTTTCGTCCACAAACTGTCTACAGCTCGGCCCCTCGGCAGCCGAGTCTCAGCTCCTTTTCGTCAGCTCGGTGTTAAACTTTAAACAGGCCTGTACCGTTTAATAGATAATTACGTAACGTGTGATAATAATAGTCTGCATGAAGATAAACAACATGGGTCATTAACTAGGGCTACAACTAGGGACGCTAAGTTGGTAGAACGATAGCTTCATTTATGACATAATGGGGTTCGAACCCAGCCAGGATCTGACCAAGACCTGAAAATATGAAATTTAATTTCGCCAAGCATTTAGAAAAAAATTAAAGGGTCCTTCCAAAGAGACATTAAAAAACCGACGTTCCGTGTCACGACAGTCGTGACAAGGTTAAGAACTCGCCTTTTACATTACCACGATCGCACTGAAGAGGGAAGCAAGAAACATTAAACATAAAAAATGACGATAATCAATAAAACCTAGAACATACTACAAAAACATTTACAATGTCCGCGTATAAAAATGAAAATTTAATCTAAGTAGTTAAATAGAAAATTCCGACCTTCGAAAAGCAAATTGACAAAATGTCTGGGCAATAAATTCGCAACAAGTTGGTCAGTTTATTGACATGTGTACAAGCCATTGGTTTTTACCGTCTCTTCAAAGGACCACGTGACTAATTTCTAACTAGTAAACAAATTTTCTTGTTATTGTAAAGATTCAATCAGTTTTTTAAATGATGTACTGTGGTTTGTACGTTTGTAGTTTAAGTGAGAGAATCTTAAATGATAAAAATTAATACATCACTCTTGTACTGATATATAAAAATCTGGCCTAGTGAAGTCAAATATCAAAGTGTTCAAGTCCCGGCTACCATGATTAATAATGAGCAATTATGAAAAAAAGATGGCACAAGACAGAGACCGGTGGAAAACTAAAGTCCTTGCCCTATGTGCCCCCGGGCGTAAAAAGGACTAGGTAGGTAGGTATGAAAAAACGCTTTGTAGAGCAGTGTCGAAGTAGCGTAAGAGTGGTCATCATCACGCATTATATTTTTAGTACAAAAACAGAACTATATACTTGTTTGTCATTTTATTTAAAAATTGTTTATTTAGATTTTTTGTCAGATTCGATACGCTCTTTTAAGTGATGCACAGCAGTCAGTAAGCTTGTAGTTTAAGTCACTGGCCTAACGAGATCTCCTGTCTACACGTGTATAAGAGTACTTTTAAATATATCATACCTGACAAGGTAAAGCTATAAAAATAATGTAGACGACTACCTCGTCACAATAACAAATGTCAGAAAATCTCTTAACTCTTGACATATATTGTCAGACATCCACGTTGAAGTAACAACACAGCATTAAATAATTATTATTTTGCAACTTAGTGATAGGTTATTATTATTATTTACAAGTGCGAATTATTATATACAGGAATCAATGATGGGGGCCCACCCTTAAGTTCTACGGAAATAAAACAACCCTGTTTTCGAGTTATTTTACATAGTACCGTCTGAAACGAAAGGATAGCATGCCGCAATCAATGATAGGTCCACCCTAAAGTTCTACGGAAGTGAAACAACCCTATTTTCGAGTATTTTACCTAGTATCATCTGAAACGAAGGAACAACAAGCCACAATCAATGGCGGAAATCATAAGATGTGCATAGTCAGCACATAGGATAGGAATTTGAATTTGAATGGTATCCGGTGGTGTAAACTTGCCATTGTCACTGTAGTGTCCATGCTTTCCAACTTGTGGTTCCTCTATACGAATTTTTAAAGGTTAAATTAATTAATTTGTTTATTATTGACTAAATACCTATTTTTACTTATTTATTTATTTATTTATTTATTTATTTATTTATTTATTTATTATTATTTTTATTGATAATGTTGTATTTGTTTGGAAAAAACAGTTTATATCAACTTCACTCTGTAAGCATATAATTAGAAAGACTCGTGTTTGTGGTGGCTTTAAAAATTATTTATCGGAAGAATCCGCGATTGCTGCAAATACATCTTTATCGAAAAGACTATGGTTGGGCTTCAAACAATTTTTTACCAGAAAATCTAAATATGGTTGGGCTGCAAACACATTATTAATTTGAAAAACCCGTGTTAACTTCAAACACATCATTTCAAGGGCTATGGAACAGTTTAAATATTCTGTGAAAGTTCGTGTGGCAAAGGTATGAGAGGGGTGCAATTTGCCTTTCATCGGTGGATGTCAAGGGAGGGGGGTTCCACGATTTTTTTTCAAAAAGAAAAACAATTAAACATATCAATTTTTGTATTCCTCTCTGGATATAAAACACCTTATTTATGATTTAATTGCTTTTTAATTTATATATATAAATATTTTTAAATACATGTACACCTAAAATATATTGCTTATTTAAAGTACTGGCCACTGGTACATTGTATGTATTATAATAATTACATTTCATAACTCAGTCATTGCCTGTATATGTCATCTGAAAATGTAAAAGACATAAAAGGAAGGGGACTTAAGTGGGACAAAAATAAATAAATAGAAATCAATTCTGTACATAATATGGAGGTACCCTCGGTACATAAACGTGGCCTAATGGATAAGACGCCAGTCTAAAACTCTAGGGTCTCTCACCGCTGTGAGTTCGAGTCTCGCTCAGACCACATGTGAAAAAGTGAATTTTACTTGCCGTTGGCCTTTACTGGTTCACCCGGTGTGAGTACAGTGTGACTGGGGAGTGATATGTTTGTCTGCGGCGCACTGACTCTGTGAGCAAGTACCTTTAAGTCGCCCTGAGTGCGCGCTGGTACAAGGCAGACCATACATCACTTTCGCACTTAACATGCACACACGAACTTGTTTATAGATTAATCCATAGCGATTAATAAAATAGTTCCCGTCGCAAATAGCTGAAAAAAATAGATGATGCAACGTTAAGCAACATTCAACCAACGAACCGGTACCCGAGCTCTTATTAAAATACCCTTACTGGCGGAAAACACTTTATTTATTTATTAGAAAGATTTGTCTTGAAACCACATCAATTTGTAGGACTGTTTTTTTCTTTCTTATTTTAAAAACAACGGTGTCAAAAACATTATTCACATGCAATACGCATTTATAAAATGTAAAGCAATAACTCATCAAAATATTTGGCTGTTTTGAAGTTTTCATGTGCATTTAATTTCCATATATCATTTGAAATTTATTATATTTATGCAGTATTATGTAGTATTATGTAGATATTCCCCTGTCTGTTAACGTGCTCGTCACTTTGTTTTTGCATCGGTTTTCCCATTAGTCAATAAGTCTACATGAATACATTAACATAAACTATTGGATTCCTTACCAATTTAAAAATTATTGGACAACATACGTCACATTCTTCATAACATGATGCGATTGGAAAACCGTAATACAGTCAAA
Organism: Anadara kagoshimensis; assembly: GCA_021292105.1. Classification (NCBI taxonomy): domain Eukaryota; kingdom Metazoa; phylum Mollusca; class Bivalvia; order Arcoida; family Arcidae; genus Anadara; species Anadara kagoshimensis. Next base: position 28,855,773 of record CM037872.1, on the reverse strand, counting down.
CCTGTGTATAAAGCCAACCTAAGGGAACCAGTTAAAGTGGTCCTTATGGGCAGGTGGCCTTTATATACAGGTTCAAATAATATGAATAAAGAACAATTAAGTTACAATTCTACTGGCCTTTATAAGCAACTGACCCTTATATAAAGGTGGCTTTTAAGACAGGTTGGGATTGTAGTTAAAATACAAGTACTGGCCCCGGTTTCACAATCATTCCTTAGCTAAGATTTTCCTTAGCTAAGATTTTCCTTAACTAAAATCTTGCAAAATTTCAAATCTTCATAATTTTGTTAGTTTTCAAGATAATCAAGAATTTAAAGTGTTATTTTTAAGATGTACTCAAGATTAAAACATTTGCATTTAGTTTTGACAAAAATTTTCATCAATAGTTCCAAAAAGAGAATATCAAAATTTGCTAAATTTAAGTTAAGGAAAATCTTAGCTAAGGAATGATTGTGAAACCGGGGCCTGCCGTAGCCGAATCCGACAAATTCTTATGGACGGACGTTTTTTGTGTTTAGCTTTATCTTAATGGCGATGCATTAGGATTGATAATGCAAGCACTCATTTGCAAATCGGCGATTAAAGAGCAGATTAAAATCAGATTCAAAACTATAACTGTCACAAGTTTGACAGCAACTCGATATCATGTCGAAAGGATTGTCGCCAATGCAAATGTGACCGATTTTTTCTAAAGTTTATCTTTTTTCAAAATTATAAGTCATGTATGCACAGACGTTAATGCATAATTACCGTTCAGAGAAGACGTTAGTGTTTTTATTTAATATTTATGAAGCTGTCTACAGGCGACTGATCTGGAGTTCTGCGCCGACACACACTCTAGCCAGCAATTGCTAGGGAGACCATACCTGGGAAGCGTTCGTTTTGATTTAGAATTTTTACCATTTAACTTTTTTAATTTTAAACAACAAAAACCAAAGACAATTTCATCATCCCGACCTTACCCTTTGTAGCAGAGACGATTTACGTCCAAATTAAAACTTGCATTGTATGCATATCGTGGTGATGAGTTAAAAAAGTGGGAATAAAAAGTAGAACCCATCGACCAATTGACAAACTTTATACCATTAGGATCTACATGAATGATGTTTCGAGCTTAGACAGTAAGGAATGTTGTGTCCGATAACCCAGTGCTTTAGATCACCTTCAGTCTGAGAAAACATCACGGTAAACATAAGCTATCTAACGTTTAACCCATATATGCACATAGCAATAGAACTTATCACAAGATCAACTTTTCTTTAAGACACTTTAAGCAACCCTTAAAGATCCTCAAAGATTATCTTAAAGACACCTTTTAATGGTCCTTAAAGTCCTCTTAAAGCCCCATTTGAAGATACTTTAGGTGAGCGTTAAGGATCTATAAAGGTGATTTATCTTCTTGTGTTACATTAGGAAAGGTATAACCTTAAATTGCATTTAACAGCAAAGTGAACTTGCTTCAGTTGGTTCGTAAAAATGAATTGTTCTTATCTTCATGATCCTAAAACAATCAAAATTACTCGCAGAACTATAGTTAGTTAGACTGCAGGTGCTAACCCTTTCGGAGCACCTGGTCTCACTTCTCTGGTTGAATTTCACGTGTTTAAATTACGTATTATACCCGTTTTAATTTTACAGCACTGGACGGCCATTTCGGAATTAGAATTCCTAATCATGATCAGTAGTGCTTTCATTGAAAATGCGAAACCATTTTTTTCAAGATGTTTATAAGATATCTGAAGGACCAAACTATATTTTAACTTAATTTTCCAGTTTTCAAAGTTTTTACTCTTCTTTCATAAGATTGTGATTTGAATATGATCGGTATGCTTTTGTTTGATTAATTAATATATTCATTTTCTTGAAAGTTTTACTTTGCTTTATTAAAGAAAAATATCATATTTAAATATGAAAACAATTATTACATAATGTCGTGGGAGACTTTACACAATAATTTAAATTTAATAAGCTAAGTTGTCATTCTTACCTGGCTACGCATGACCTTAGGACTTAAGCCCACGAAATAAATGGGCAGAATTACTCGGATAATTTTTTTTCCTTAAAAAGTGTCAAAACGCTTCTCCTATTTTATTTCAGGAATATAAATGAAGGGGACATGACAGTGTCACGCACATGTCATTAGAACGAGTTTATTTTTGTTGTTTCAGTGTAAAAGACCTCGGAATAACTGACAGGAGGAATAAGACATCTCATTTTTTGAATCGGATTATTTACATTTCATGAAATTTTTTTTTTTCAAATGTGTATTTCCATTTTAATATAGCTGCTATCTCAGGACTGGGAAAAGGAACATGCACGACCGACTGTCACGTTATAAGTAATTGCTTTACTAGCAGAAGACCGTCAGCCGTAGGCTAGCTAAGTGGTAAGTTAAAAATAACAATTTTATTTTTCTGTTTATTAACAACATGATATAAAATAGGAGTTCTGTAAAATAAATGAATACAATATAATTTGTAAAATTTATATTTAAACTCTCATGTTTCATTTGTGCCGATATGTCAGTAATGCGTCATGTAATCGTCGTTTTGTAAATTGTAGTTAAAATAAAAGCAAATATCAAAGGATATTTAGTCAAATTGTTTTAATTAACTTTATGCTTGTCAAAAATTGAATGTCAATATCCTAAAATGCTTAAGAATGCGAAGCAATATTATTTAAAATTAAATTAATGTGTTTTTATGTAAGCATTGGTATATTTTCGAAAAAACGGTTTGTTGTTGCCTCTATTGACAAAATTTCGATTGAATGAGTTTCGCAAATTTTAAGTGAGCTATACTGCTACATATTTTATCTGAAGCAAAAGCATTAGAAAAATACACTTTTGTTAATAACTCCGAAATATTAAATGTTAGGGATCGTAGTGACAAAGTGATCTATAGTTTCAATTAACATACCACGTTGCCTCTTACCACAAAGGTTAAATTCCGAATGGTGGCGGTCCTAGTACCAAATATTTTGTCAAATAACTTGCCTTCCCGGTATACCCCGATATTAACTAACTGCTTCCATATAAAATGTAAGAAACTAGTCTCTAACGTCTAACTTGAAACACTTTTATTCTTATTCTAAGTTATACAATGCACTACAATTTTACCTCATAAATTACTACAGAAACATTTCTAATAAATCATTTTGCCGAAGTTTACTTTCCACCTGACAGAATTAAAAATTAATTATAGAAAATCTGACAATCGGGTTTCAATTTTGCCTCCTGTGTGTTGTTTAAAATTAATTGCCGCTCTTTTAAAATGATTTATAATTAAGTTTTAAACACCTGTTCACATATAATTTTATAAGTCGGCTATAAAAAGTTAGACGACAATATATATCTCATATTCCACTGACTTTTGTTGCTTCCTGGTACGTTACTATTTTCTGACTTACATATTATACCTTTGTTAATTTTAAAGCACTAGACGGTCGTTTCGGAATACAATTCCTCTTCAGTAGTCAGTGCTTGGACCAAAATTGTGAAACCAAAGTTTTTCAAGGAGTTGAACAAATATCCAATGGACCAAAATATATTTTACCTAATTTAGCTAAGGAAATACTTTGCATGATCCTAGGAGTAAATCTTAGTTTTTGAGGAGTAAGATTTTAACTAGCATCAGATTTAGACAATAGTATATTTCTGTCAGTGATACACAATTTTTACTTACTGGGGTTGCGATATCATTGGGGGAAAACACCACCAGAGATACCGGCTCAGTGGTTTTAATTACATATTACACCAGTTTTAATTGTATTGCTCATCGACAAAACTAGAACAATAGTCGTTTGCCAATGTAAATACCGCTGCATAGTAAGGATTCACAAATCCACGATCCAATGAATTTCTTATTATAATAATATAATAATAGTATTTATTTGCAAAGCAAAACAAAAATTGCTATAGCAATTGTACAGAAATAGTTATGGTAACAACATAGCAGAGAACAATAGTTAGTTATAGGATAAATCCATTCTTCTTTTCCATGATAACTGGAGGTAGCGACAAAGTTTCCTGAGTAAGAGTTCAGAATTGGCATTTAACAGTTTCAGTAATTTGTGACGTGTCGGCCAAACACTATAATGTTTAGGTAGACACGGTAGTCTAATGTCTCTATATGTTGGACATACCAAAACGAAATGGTAGTCGTCTTCAATGATGTTCATATTACATGAACGACAGAAACGTAATGACCTGTCTAGATTTCCATGATTCTGCAGCGTTTCCTCAGAAAGTTTTCAATGTAATCCTGACCCGTTTGTATAGTAAAACACGGATCTGGTATGTAAAATATCTTTCAGACATTTAAAAAAGATTCAAATTTAAATGTCTTTAAAGCATATAAAATGTTTCAAAAACATCAAACAAATCAAAACCAATAACTCTCTCAAACTTCTAATAAAGTTTTGAAAAATTTATGACAGTGAGATAGATTAACTAATTGATTGCCTTTTTGGAACACCCGATCCAACTTCCATGGCGGTTTTAACAAGACAGTGAAGACAACTTTCAAGGGAAATAACTCTTTTTTTAACTCACAAAGTGGATTTGAATTTTTGATACAGGTTATTATTATCTAAATGTATAAAAAAATTAAAAAAAGGTACAGTTGAATTATTTTCCATGGCTCTCTCTGTCAGTTTCAAAGTTTTTGTTTTGACTTGAGATTGTGATTTTCACATGGATTACTGTGTTTGGAAAGTGTTTGAGTTGTGCTTTTCTAAACTACCGTAGTTATACCAATTTGTAATGCTCAATCCTTTGGGATTTACATTTTAAGTCTCGTTTCTATAGTTTCTATAAAAATATACAATATGCAATATGAATGGCATTAACCTTTTACCAAAAAAGAAGTGCATGAAAGGGAATTAATTAAACGATTTGCAAATTCTTTCAAAGCCATTTTACATCTTTGCATACCAGATTTGCATAAATAAATTTTTACTAATGCACATATTGTAATTTAGTAATAAAATGCATATTAGAGGCAATAAAATGTTTCTTTGAAATTAACATTTAAATAATCGCTGTTCCATAAGACCCCTGTCTCACGAATTCATTGTCAAGAATGCAAATTAGTGTGGCTTTCCATGTTAACAATTAACCCTGGTGTTTTAATAATTAGAGCATAGAAATAGGGATCCCTTCTTATGTTTTATCAAAAAGAAAAAGGACAGTTTTAACTGAAAACCATGCCTTGAAAATTGACTCCAGTTAACACAACCGATTACACGAAACATGTTATTAATAAACAGCCAAGCAAATAAACGCATATTTGGACCACTGATTGATCGTAAAATCCCGACTTTGTATGGTGGTATAGTCCAGTGGTGTGGATACATTACTATTGGTGAGCACTTAACCATCCAAGCGATTTTGCAGAGTTGCGAATGAATACAAAGGATATGATATAGAATCTAAATATGTTATCTCTTAATATTTTGTTTCGCGTCCAGATAAGAAAACAAAGAAAGTCCATTAGAGAGAAGCATTTTAGACTCTCGATTATTTTTTTGACATTCCCATTACTCCATTACACATTTCTTTAAACAGCTGCTGATATAAAAATAACATTATGTGGTGTCCATGTCAGTTTTTTTTCAGTTTCTACGAAATGACCATTTGTCATTTTTCAAATCATAAAATATTCAGTTTTTGACATTTGTTCTTAAATAATAGACAATACACTGGTAAGGTACATTTAATATATGGTGGAAAGTTTAAAGTCGTGATTTTTATAATTATATTCACCAAACGAAGTGGGGACACAACACAAAGTGTTTACTCTGTTATGCTAATATTGTGTATACTACTTTCCTGACATCAATTATTATTTATCAAATCTTTATGAAACTAAAACAAAATATTTGTTGGAGAAGGTACGCTATCGGTTGTTGGTATATTTATCATGCAAGTATTTTGGGAAAACATCGATTTGCAAGTTTGTGTTTAATTGGGGGGGATCTTTTTCAAAAACATCCCATTTTGATTTTAAATCGTTATCATTTACTTTTCAGGGAGATGAAACCTTATTATAGACGTTACAGAGTAACAGAAGTATGCACAAGGGGAATTTTAATGTTTCCGTTTGTATCGGTTATTTCATTTTTCATTTTGGAAATTAACTACGTGTATCTTACCGGAAGTGATTATTCAGAGAAGCTGGATTCTTTTGGGAGTAATGGAATTAAAAATGAAAAAAATAATATAGATGTAATAAAAAGAGAGTTATCAATATCCCTCAAAGATAACCTCACTATACCGGACACGCTTGTGAATGATTTTATAATAACCGGTAGCGTTGTGACGTCACCAATTTCTAAAAACGACCCGATTAAAGGTGCTAAAATCAATAACAAGGACGCCTCAGACAACAGTGTGTGGCATGAAATAAACATTCAAAATAATAACATAGCAACAAGATTAAATTTGGATCAAAATTTGCCAAAAGATGAAGATATCCATGGTGTAGAGGAAACGCGCATAAATACGCCGGGTAAGTCCGTTTGTATGCATTTAAATCAAACATAAATATACCTGTCCATCTCCAAAACTCAGCGGAATCACATAAGCAAAGTAAAAACTTTTAAAACTGGCAAATTAAGTGAAACACCTGATCCTTCACCAGGGGATCAGGTTAGTTGCTAATGAAAGGTAAGTGTCTCCTAAACATCTGTCACACTTGTAGCTAATGTAAGCAATGTCATTCCAATTGAAACAACAGTGCGGTGCCATTGTTATACGTATAATATAAATCAACTGGCGAGTGTAACTAGCTAAACAGGAGGTGCTTACCTTTTAGGAGCACCCGGCCTCATTTTGCTGGTGGAAGTTCACGTGTTTAACCTTACTTGTCAGTTCTAAGGTTTTTTCTTTGCTTTTGGATTGTGATTCGGACATAGATTAGTATGTTTTTTTAAATTAATTATAAGCCGAAAAGCTAACAATACATATATATCTATTTTAGGTCCTAATATATTACTGCAAGTTTTTGGCAAATATGTAATTTTGATTAGGTCATTGTTTTATGATTGAATTGTAGGCATCTTTTCAATAAGAAATAATATATTAAATTTTTCGTTTATGTCAGATAAGCAGAACTATAATATTATTTTATACTAGGTGAATATGGGAAGCCAGTTATTGTAGATCCTTTAACATTAGCACATAGGGACAAAATACTGTATACAAAAGGATGGAAGGATTATTCATTTAATGAATATGTGAGTCGGATAATTTCCATTAGACGGCAGCTGAGTGATGCTCGTGATCCAGCGTGAGTATCATAAAAATATCTATAGTATTTAAGCGTTTACACATTCAGCACAATATATTTGCATGATTTAGCTAGCTTAACAGGAGCGCCTGGCTTTAATTTCCCGGTAAAACGTGTTTAATCTAATTTGTCAGTTTCAAAGTTTTTACTTTCTTTGTGATTTTGATTTGGACATTGATTGGTAAGATTTTTATTTATTTTATTAAAAGTTGGAGTCGGTCAACGTACTCCATATAGGTTTCCCCGTGTGAAAACATTAAATTGCAAATCGTTTTCGGGAAAAAACAAAATATGCAATTTCATTTTAAATGCATATGGTACTCCTGCACAAATGTTATTAAATGGATAAGTATGTTTGATTTTTTAATATAAGATAGTTTGCCGGTGCACCTCCTAAAATTTACAAAACTTTACAATCATGATAATTTTTTTTAAAATCATATCATCTTAATCACGCCAAAGGCAATTGATCTAATGAAAGGACGGTGTCCATTTTATGAGTGGTGGGAAATAACCGTTGTTTTAAAATTATCAAATTAACATTTGAATTAGTTAAAGTTACAAAAAGTGGTGTACATATTACATATAGGAATTATTTCCTGTTGTTTATAATATATATATATATATATATATATATATATATATATATATACAAAGTATAACGGCTTTCTCATTTATTCGCCATTTATGCAAGGTTTATGAAGATTTTTTTCCATAATTTTAACAACTGTTAACAGTTTTTCATATTTATTCTTGCTTAAATATTAAGTTTACATGAATATCGTTATGGTGAAATCAGTTAATTGAAGAAAATGTTTTCATTTTTCTTCTTGTAGATGTCTTAGCATGAACTATCCAGAAAATTTACCAGATGCTAGTGTTGTAATGACATTCCACAATGAAGCTTGGTCAGTGTTATTACGATCCGTACATAGTATCCTAGACAGATCTCCGCCACATCTGATTAAACAGATTATCCTTGTGGATGACTTCTCAACAATGGGTAAGATCAGTTCAAACATGTCTTGGAAAAGCGATCCGTATTCATTTGTTTAATTATGGCATCAATAACCCCGGACCCACGTGTCAATATATTACTTCAAAATGTAGGAACATCTGGATTGTGATGCAACAATTCCTTTTTCTATTTTTGTATTCATTCATTCATTCATTCATTCAATTAAACAATATTAAATTCTAATTGTGTTGCTGTGTCCACTTAAAACATCTAAATGCGCCGGCAAATAATTTAAATTTAAAGTAATATCAAATTGACCTACAGTGACAGCGAAAAATGAGTGTAATGGCTTTAGATTGAAAATAATAGTTAGCCAAGATAACAAAGTCAATATGTTAAGTTTAGAAAACACATGTCATTTTATTAGGTAGTTATTTGCATATAACATGAAAGAAGTACGAACAGAAACCATCAGTGTGAGATGATATGAAATGAATAATAAATTCGCCATTTTAAATGTGCAACAAAATAAAAATAACATTTACTCAAATGTTTTTTTATTTTATATCTTATCAAATTGGTCATGCATAATAATATATAGATTTATCAAAACAGGACTAATAATGCAAATTGTGTATTTCATACATTGCATTTTTAAAATTTTGAAAGGAGTATAAATATGCAAGCAAAACTGACAAGTGTCATTTAAGTCTTGTAACTTGATTGAGTGACATACTGCACGTTAGATGACAGATTATCTGACAAAATACACGAAAGAAAGCATCAATATCCCAACAAACACGTGTGAATGTGTTAATTCAAATTTCAAAAACAGCTGCCTTGTTAATACAACCATGTATCCCTATTTTTTTTCAATTGTTCGAGTCACGAAAACACGAATTATATATTTGCACAATGCAGCTATGTAATTAATAAACAAATATAAAGCTAAAGTACATGTAATAATTTATACATCTTTCGGTGTGGCAATATTTCAACGTCTTAATTCATTAGGGACAAACTAATCTTATCAAAATAACTTGTCAACAAAGACATGTCATTCAATCTAAAGTAAATTCAATCTTGCTTCCATTGCATATCAAACAAATTGCACTAAATCTGATCCAAATTATTTGTGTTTTTCCCAACATTTTGCTAATTTTACACTGTTAGTTTATATTGATTCAGAATGCATTACATATTATTATCAGTTTTAATTACATATTACGCCAATTTTAATTTAATCGGAATACAATTCTTCTTCAGGAGCGCTTGGACCAAAATTATTTCAAGAAGTTGAAAAGATACCCAAATACATATAACACATGGAATCGCTATAATAGTAATTTCATTTGGTCTGCATAAAATTTTCGTTACAACAAATGAAATTTTTTGATATGTTGTCTGTTTTGTTTTATTTCTAATACTAAAATTAAAATGCAAACAAAGCCGAAAAATGTCATTAAAGTCTTGTAACTTGATGGAGTGACATACTCCACGTTAGATGACAAAGTATCTGACAAAATACATAAAAGAAAACATCAACAACTCTACAAACACGTGTGAATACATTAGTTCAAAATGCAGAAATAGTTGCATTTTTGACAAAAATGTGTTTTCCTATTTAATTTGCTAGGGTACAATGAATTTTATTGGTTGGAAAAAGACATTTATCATTTTTATACGACATTTTGGATGGCGTGTCAGAGTTTCCCTAAACGGCAAACAAACTAAGTGCATTTAAATAGTGTCGTGTTTTTGCCGCATATGAAGTTAAGAAATACAAAAGTAACATTATTGAGACGTACGTTAGACCAATCTATACAACAATTTTCTTACAAAAATATTCCCATAGTAAAACATGTATATAATAAATAACCAGCGACCTTGGATTTATATGCTTCCATAGGTATAATAAAAAGAATTTGTGATCAAAACTCCAAGCAAATTACATATTCAGCCAGTTTTGATTGTACAATACTAGACGGCCGTTTAAGATTTCATTTCCTCATCAGTAGTTCTTTGACCAAAACTGAAACAATATTGCAAAGATACCAAAAGGATATTTTACCAAATTTAGTTTAGGAAATACATAACATGAGGGTGTAAATCTTGGTTTTTGAGGACTTTTATATTTTATTTAGTAGCAAATTTAGACAAAAGTATATTTCTGACAATATTACACAATTATTGTCCACTGAGTTTGTTATATCCACCAGCATAGATACCAGGTCAGATATGACCTCATTACGCTGGTCTTGATAGACAAGCTTAATTATTAAATTCAATTCATATCGATTCAAACTCTCTCATTGTGTAAAGTTTTAGTTTGACTGATTTTCATCCATTACATATCATACCCATTTTAATTTTACAGCACTAGACGGCCGTTTCGGAATACAATTCCTCATCATTAGTGCTTTGACCAAAATTTAAAAAAAAATCATATTATAAGAACAACTAAAAACTAAAATGAATAAATTTCATTTGTTTTTTATTTTTAATAATGAAAAGCTACAAAGACAAATATCAGTATACAGACCACCGAGATGCAAAGTTTTCTTTGTCTATGTGCAGAAATAATAAATAATGGTTTAATGTGTAATTTTAACACCTAAGCCGACATCTCTATAGAGCTGGTTCCCCGAGTATACTACAAACTAAGTAGGCAATAATTGTGTATTATTGTCAAAAATATACACTTGTCTAAATTTGCTGCAAGTTAAAATGTGAAATTAATAAAAAAACTAAGATATACGCCCTCATACAAAATATATTCTTAGCTTAATTTGGTAAAATATAATTTGGTACTTTCCTAATCTTTTCAACATGTTGAAAACAATTTTGGTTTCATAGTTTTGATACAAGCACTACTTATTAGGAATTGTATTTAAAGATAATTACATTTGATTAACTTCTTGAACAATATGTAACAAGTCTAATAAAACATATATAACACTGATATGAAATTGGATAATAGTGCTTCAACTGGCTATGTAAGACTTGAACTGTTTTGATACGTTTTAAAAGAGAGCTGAAGTAATTTAAATAATAAAAAGGTAAATTTTGAAATGTTTTATGGACCGGGAACATATTTAAAGTTACAAAAACAACTTGATCTGATTATACACAATATAGGCAATGACTGTAGCCTATTTTCCCGTCATTTTCACGTGGTGGTTAAGCAAGCTAGGCGGGAGGCACTGATCCTTTCGTAGCATCCGACCTCATTTCTCTGGAAAACGATTGCATAGTAAACTTAAATTGCCAGTTTTCACTTTGTTTTTTTGCATTTGGTATAGAAAAAGGATTTTGATTTTATAAATTTGGTCGAAAGACTATTGATGGGGAATATGTATAAATTTATAAAACAAATCTTAACATACTGAATATGTAGTTGACCAATTTTAAATTTGCCTAAACTGTAAAAAATAAAATATTGCAGAATGCTTCGCGAGACATTCGGTAGTGTGCATAAATAATGTTGTCAAGAAATGAAAGGGATGAATAAATTATTTAAGCATGGGTCATTAAAAGTACATTAAGTCAAAAGTTTTTCCTGTTTTATTTTTTTCAACTCTTCAACAACTTTGTTTTTATCTACATGCATGTATTGAGAGATTTCAAACTGACCCTCTAGACAAATATATATAGTCATGCCTGACACGCGATGACGCATGAGCGTTACATTATTAGCCGGAGTTCCAGTCCGACAAGCTGTTTTCAGAATTTCTTCGTATTATTGTCAGAAATATACTATTGTCTAAATATACTATAGTCTAAATATACTATTGTCTAAATATGTTGTCAGTTTAAATTTGAAATTCTCCAAAAACTAAGGTATGATCCTTCATGCAAAGTATTTCCTTAACTTAATTTGATTTGGTAAAATACATTTTGGTCCATTGGGTATCTTTTCAACATCAGCTCGACTGACACATTTTAAAAGTTTAGTTTTAAAAATCTCCAAATAACATATTACATATTTGATGACAATAAATCTGAAAAATGCAACTATTAATATAATTCATTCAACGTGATTTCAAAACCATATACTACACATATTCATATTTAGAATATCATGGTATATGTTCTTGTAAAATATTTGTCATTTTAGATTTTAAATCATCTTTTAATGTCTCGTTTTGGCAGGTAATAATAAATTTACATGTATTAATGTCACCAAATTATAAGTAAATTTGATTTATACTGAGAAGTTTGAATCAGTTGTATTCAGTTATCCTGAACTTTAGTTATGATATTTCTTCGCCCAAAAGGTGTCCGAAAAATACCTTCAAAACTGACGCATGTGTCACGACAGGTGTTGTATGATAAAGAACCGTTACTGCACCAATAAATGGTAAAGTTTTGATATAATTAAAAATAGTCTTGACTAGGACATAAAACACGAATCAATCAATCATTTAATCAACCAATCAATCTTCGATTTAGATTACTGGCGTATTTTATTTATTTTTCGCTTCAAAAAAAAAAAAAAAAAAAAAAAAAAAAAAAAGAATACGTAAGTGCACGTTAAAAACAATTTGATATTTAATATTGTAAAACAAAATACCCAAACAGAATGCTTATCAATAAAAAAAACTTTAATCTATGTTCAAATCACAAGCTTCAAGCAAGGGAGACATTCATTGTAAATTCAGGCAATTTAAGTTAAACACTTTTACTTCCACCAAGTACTCCAAATTATGAGTCCCTGTGCCTCGTTTAGCTACCTACAACCGCTCAAGTGGAAGCACAAGTACAAAGATGTTTTTTCCGCATATTTGTCTTATGTGATGGTATAGCCGTGAAAATGTCGGTGCCAAAGGGCAAAAATATTACAAGTAGGAATTACCAGAATGGTATACTAGAACAATCAAGAAATAATAATAAGCGACATCCCGTGTCAGAACTTAAGCAAGTTCCTCTACTTAATGGTAATGACCCATCAAATACCTGCTGAGACTTGTAACGACTACCGTCTTGCCACACCCACCATACTCTCTAGTTCTAGCCTCATGCAACTTTTTCTTATTTCTAAAACTTTACATCTGGTCGTCATTACAAGTCTCAACAGGGATTGGACTCAGTCAGCAGTTAGTGCCGGAGAGGTCTACCTAAATCAGCGTACTGTCATGCATTTCAGATTGAACTTATGTGATGTTATGTTCTTTTCACTATTTGGGTCTAATGCTTTTGAGATATCGTACAATACACATTACATATTGAAAACCCCTCTTATTATATCCAGTATTATGTTTGACGCAAAAACCTCATAATCATTAAATATTTGTTATTGTCCCTTTGAAAAAGAAATCAATTGCACAATTTTAAAATAAAATATTCTTTTGCGTTTTTAAATTTTGCGGTTTTGTGATCTTTTGAATCATTTATCATTTCAGAAGTGTTTAAGTTACCACTGTCACTAACACACGAATTCTGCAAGTGATAATACATTTATATGATCTTAGTGTCACTCAATATAACAGTGCAGGCACATTTCTGTGACATATATTTTACAAAGACCGTATACTATTAGAAAATGCACATCAAATAAACCAAATGAACGCACACATACAGTGAAATTTACGAGTGAAATAAAAACAAAGGGTATTTATGATGTGTTATGTTAATTATCGTTGTAACATGCATCTGCATAATGCATATAAAATATATGACGCAAGCATTCTTTCCAAATCAGAAGCCATTGAGGCGCCATGCATTATACCTGTATATATTTTTCTAATTAAAAATTAAAAACAAAAGTAGTATGTTTATGAAATATTTTAATGTTTTTAAGATAGTTTTTAATATGTTGTTGCTTCTTCTCCATTTTTTTCTAAAGAGTTTCCCTATATAGTTTAAATTATGTTTCTTAAATACTGTCTGGTTAAAAATACGAGGGATGATCAAGGAAGGGAGCATCTGACAGTAATAAACTATCTATTTTGTGATTGAAGTCAGAGATAGTCAGATGTTTCAATATTAACAGACCCCTTTCCTGTTTCTATTCAATTGCCACGTGTCTGTCTCTTTCTTTTTAATATCAGCTTCTAGGTCATCCCAATCATGGTATAATTATATTTTGATTTGTTTTCTTCTTTCAAGTGTAAGAACTATGGTTTTTTAAATTTTATTTCTTTCAGATCATTTGAAATCCCCATTAGAGGACTATATGACACAGTTCGATAAAGTAAAGATTGTAAGAGCAACAAAGAGAGAAGGATTGATAAGGGCAAGATTACTCGGTTTTGCTGAAGCAACTGGTGCTGTAGTTATCTTTCTTGATTCCCATATAGAGTGCACAGTAGGTAAAAGACTTTACTCATTCTCAGTTTTCAGTCTCTATTTGTGCGTATAATGTATTGTGCATATTGGATGGAACATTATAAACAGGAGGTGCTTATCCTTCCGCAGCACCCGACATAACTTAATTTGCCAGTTTCAAAGTTTTTACTGTGCTTTGAGATCTGGACATGATTGTTTCTCGTGATTAAACGTTTTATTTCCATTCACCTTCAGATACTTCAGAAATAATTTAACACATTTAAAAATGAATTATGGTGGAAAAATTTGCAACACATTATGTATTCACCAAAAGCAAAAATACCAGTCCAAAATGTACTTTAATAAAACCGGAATATAATAGTAACCATGACAACGTACGTATAACCGAATACTATACCGGTAAGTCAAAATTCATGACCATATACATATTTTAATACACATGTTATTTAAATCCCAACCGACACATAACGGAAACAATGTATTACTGCAGATAATGTCCATGTACTTGTGTTGGTCCTTTACTGTGTCCTTTATTATTATTCTATTCCTTAACCAAACGCAAAACATGTATTATACAGTAATACTAAACTTGCTTTAATCTGAAATTTTTTGGTTTCATAATTTTGGTCCAAGCACTACTGGTGTGGAATTGTATTCCAAAACGGATGTCTAGTGCTAAAAATTAAAAGTAGTACTTCCACCGAAATTATAAAACCAAAAGTATTTTCAAGATTTTGAAAAGATACACGAAGGACAAAGATATATTTTACCAATTAAGCTAAGGAATTATTTATACAGTCCAACCTGCCTTAAAGGCCACCTCTATATAAAGGCCACCTGCTTATAAATGCTAGTAGAATTATATACCAATTGTTCTTTATTCATATTTATTCAATCTGTCACCTGCCCATAAAAGTCACTTTTACTGGTTCCCTTGGATAGCCTTTATAGACAAGTTTGACTATACTATGATTTCAAATAGTGAAATCGTTTAAAATATTATGACCAACACAACTAATCTCTTGTTTGGATATACTGTTTCTATATACAGCTAATACCAGATTTTTGTATATATTTTCTGCGGTCTGATGGTAATGTCATGATACTAATTAATGTTTTACATAATATATAAAAGTGTTTTAAGGCTTATAAATATTAATGTGTCATTTTACACTGAATGTCAGCTATAACATGACTTACTATTAACCCTAGATTTATTGTTATGCAAATCATATATAAAACAGGACACGGAAGAGGAAGAGTAACCAAATACAATTTAGATTAACTTTATTTGCCATTTAAAAAAATTGCAAATTTTAAAAGTTTTTTCTTTGCTTTTTGGATTGTGATGTGGACATGAAGTAGATTGTTTTTATTTGAGAGTGAAAAAATTGTATTGTGTATATTATTATGTTCTGATAGATTATGTTTAATAAATGCATTGTTTTTTAAATAGTAAAATCTTTTGAAATCAAATGTACTTGCAATAGCAGGACTCGCTTGTAAAACAGATCATACCATACGAAAAAGAGGAAAATTCTGAAATATTTTTGACCTGGTTTGCAAAATTATATGCTCAGCCGAATGATCTATATTTTTGAAAAAGCATGGCAGGAAAATTGCATGAAATCTGAATGAAACCGTATGAGAAAACTTATGGAAAAACTTTGGACTTTAAAAACTTTTAGTGCCGATTTATAATTAGTGATGTTTTGAAAAAGACATTGTAGCATATATATATATTCAAAATCATATTTAATTTTCTCAGTAAATTCTGTAAATAATTTATGGTATAGCTTATTCCCAATTTATGTATTTTATACAACGAGGCAATAAATTGTTGATGCAACGATATTGCAAGTCAAAAACATACCAATCTAGGTCCACGCCACAATTCCAAAGCAAAATAAAAAGTTTTTTTAAGCTTGCAAATTAGGTTAAACACGTGGACTTTCACCAGAGAAGTGAGGTCGGATGCTCAGGAAGAAAGGTAAGTTTTAGTTCCTCAGTTATTAAAATTTTGATGCCATTGTTCTGTCTCAAACAATATGTACATTCATAAAAAATCATCGATAAAGCGTACTTGTTTACGTACACTCGAACGTTGATTTCATTTTGTTTTATCTGTTTGCGTAGTTTTGTTTAATAGTATATTCTGTCAAAATATTTGTTCTTGCATACTCCAGGTTGGTTAGAACCGTTATTAGAAAGAATAGCTGTTAGCAAGACCATAGTTGCTGCCCCTGCTATAGACATAATAAACGATGACACGTTTGAACATGTCTACCAATCAGCAAAAGCGACGAATATAGGTGGTTTTGATTGGTCACTCACATTCAAATGGCAGATGGTTGGAAATGAGGAGAGAGAACGTCGAGCATACAAAGACCATCTTCCAATAAGGTAAAATAAGCTTCAAAATAAAAAAAAATGTTTTATTCAAGTAGTAGAACATGTGCCAATTTAATAAAAAGGTTCCTTCGTCAGATCTGGTAGGACATACTATTTTGTCAAGATGCAATGTTTTCGAATTTCGTTTTGATGTGGTGATAATGAACTATTCAATGATATGAATACTATTGGTCAAACATAATAAACAAGGCTATGTGACATTTTTATCTAATTTCTCAGGTGGAAATTTTGTTTTTTGCCGTATAAACAAATGTAATATAATCCTTGTTCATTTAGTCAAAATAATGTTGTTGCTACTGCAAACCAAAAGCAACTGATATGAATGATTAAAATTTTGATATATTGAGCATAAAGGAGTATAATATCCGTAGTTACAATATAGTTGGAAAAAAAACAAGAAGAGATACAAGTGTAAAAAAGAAAATATTTCAAATATATTTAAATGGAAGATTCTGAAAGCAGACTCGGGATGAAATCTTAAATGAAAGCAATTGCTTCCCAACTTGATACTTTCCATGGGCTAATGTATTGTCCTTTTTGATAGGTCCCCTACCATGGCTGGCGGTTTATTTGCAATAAGCCGGGAGTTTTTCCAATATTTAGGAACATATGATGATGGAATGGAATTCTGGGGAGGAGAAAATCTAGAGTTATCGTTCAGGGTAAGTTTGTTATTCCACTCTATACAGATGTCGTCATACAAAATGCTTGCAAATATATAATGTCGTTTTAAATAGGCAATTAAAATTGGTTTCTTTAAAGAATTTAACTTAATGAAATTGCGTTCTTTTAGCCATTATTTGTTCTGAATTTAAATTCATTTCTAATTAATTTGTAGATTTGGATGTGTGGAGGAATACTTGAGACTATTCCCTGTTCCCATGTTGGACATATTTTCAGAAAAAAGTCACCCTACACTTGGGAAGATGAACAGAATGTTGTTAAAAGGAACAACTTACGACTAGCTGAAGTTTGGTTGGATGATTTCAAATTTTATTATTATCAGAACATTAACTATAATGTGGTATGTACATAGATTGTTTTCAGTATTTTAAGTTAAGCATGATTTAAATTAAGAGAAAATATGTATATTCTTTATGCAATCATTAAAACAAAAAAGCCAATAATAATGGACTACTGATTTTTTTATTGTGAAGAGCATAGGTATAATTACGAGCAGTTCCGTTTGGGGTTTTTGTAGTATATTCTTGAAGCTTTTAATGACATTGCAAGCTAATGTCCTTTGAACTCTTTACCTGGTTTTGAGGTTCCACAAAAACGTATGCATTTAATGATTGAAATATTCACTTAATTACTTAAAACTCCATTCTACAACCAACATATAATATACAATTTGGACTATATTTTGATTTCAGATTTCATTATTTTGATTTTTTCAATTATTTAGTATCTCAGTGGTTTTATTTTACTAATCTATTATTGTACTAAATATCACATACTTTTGTATTCCAGATCGATTTTGGCGATGTATCGGCTCGTAAAGCCATAAGACAAAGACTAAATTGTAAAAGTTTTAATTGGTATTTAACCAATATATATACCAATGTTCACGTTCCAGCTGAGTCATTAAACTCGGGTGAGGTTAGTTATACCTGAATTATAAACAAAAGAAAAATATCATTGAACTTGAAACACAAAAGCAGGTCAACGTCAACATTGCTTTTTAAAGGATCTGAAACACACAAACAAGTGTTTAAGCATTTTTCTTGGCAATGTGATAATTTGTTAAATCGTACACGTCATGTCGCTAAAGATTCATAACGATACACGGATTTTATATTACAATGGAAGATGAACATTTCGTCTATGAAAACTACACATCAAATATCAGATCCTTGGTTAGCTGTTGCGAAATTATTATTTCACTGTTTGCGTTTCATCTATTCCAGATCCGGAGTAAAATAGGAGATATGTGTTTAGACGGACCGTTCCTATATAATAAAGTTGACCAACCGTTAAAACCTGTTAATTGCCATGGGAAAGAAGGACATCAGGTATTTAACAATAAAATGTAAGAAGAATTGATAGACCAGATTCTTAAATTAACCAGTTTGTCTTTTCTAATTAATGATTGATTTTTACCTAGAATGTCCTTATGAACAAATTTCCCCGGTGTTATGCTTAATTTATAGAAACAATGAAAACAAAGGTATTTGAAAATAGGTAAACAAAATACAAATAATAATACAATAGTTCCACGTAAACTAACCACCAATTCATCGGGTTGAGGGTACACTGACCGAACATTTTAACAAAACATTCATCATCTGGTTCCATGCACGGTAACTTTTTTTCAAATGGTAAAGTCATTACACGCCCAAAAAGAATTCGGATTCGAGCTCCTGTTGTTTGTTCTAGTCCATTCAGACAATCAATTAATTTTGGCAAAAATGGTCTAGATTGTTCTGGCGTTTTATTTGAAATTAAACTGTATTTTCAGTGGCATGAAGTTGCATACATTTCCAGTGTTTTCACATATGGCGGGCGGGAATATCTAACCCAATAGGATTATGCTTTCCCGCCCAGGACACCCAGTGCAACTTTTCTGGTGGACGTTTAACTAAAATTCCAGTTTCCAAGTTTTTACTTCCATTTGAACACAGATTAGCATTTGTTTTTGATTCATCAGCTTCAATGCTGTTCTCAGTTTTATGACCAAATTGTTCCTTAATATAATCATAAAGTATATCACACAAAACTTACAACCTACAATCCGACTCTTTGTGTATGTGTTGTATAAATCATTTCTTTTTTACAATTCTAAACGATATTTCTATTTTGTTCTATTATGTTATTTGTTCACTTTGTAGTTTTGGCTGTTTACAAGACGTCTAGAGATACGACATGACTACGGTTGCTTTGACTACAATGGCGAAATGCTACAAGTGGCAGGTTGTCATGGCCAGGGAGGCAATCAAAAGTGGGTATACAAAAACGTATGTATTTTCTTTTTTTACATTTTCTTTGTTTTTAATTTTTCTTACGCTGTGACTTGAAATGAGACATTCTCAACATATTCTCTGTAAATGGGGCCTGTAAGCCTCGGAGAACAGCGCATCATCACACACCGTATGTGACCTAAAGCAGGTCTCCTTACAATACCTGGAAAGTAACAATATTCGACGATATACCACAGGTAAATGTTGATCATTTCAATTCTAACATGACTTAAATAAAACCAGTTCAAATAAACATTGCGAACTCTTTCTTCGGAAGTATATTTTTTACTATCTATTTGCAAAAAGGCCCAATGAAACAATGCGGCTGTTGAGATTACCTCCATTGAAATAAATATTTTGATGAATGAAAATTACGTCACAACCATTGTTCGCGGAATATAACATGACGTCATAAGATAAGCAAGGGAGTACGTCATTAAAACGGAACAGCGATGGGTATATCGTGTGTTATACCACGGCTTGCTCTCTTCATGTTTCATATGAAGGAAAACGCAGGTCATGTTATAAAAAATATTATAATATTATATTATACTATCACACAATAAGCATAGTGTAAATTTCGCCCGGTATTAATTTTCGTGCAAAACAAACGACCGCAAAATTAGTAGACCGCGAAAAACTACGTTTACAGTATTCGCAAGGACATTTTAGGATAAGTTTTCTTGATAAAGTAATGAATGTGGCCACTTAAAATGAACAGCGTCCACGGATCGAGTGTAACTGTATATTGTATCTTTCTCCCTTCTGCCTTAAATAAATTAACTCGTATATTTTTCTATTTTACATTTCAGAATCAACTGTTTCACGTACCCACAAGTCTCTGTTTAGAATTAACAAACGGTGGAGCGTCTTTATCAATGAATAAATGCACTGGCAACATCGGCCAGATCTGGTTATGGAAAAATGAACCACCTTCAGGACCAGTCCGAGTTTGGAATTGATTCGATCAACTAAATAAGTCTGAGAAAACTGTCAGATTAAACTATCAAGCCGCGTGTACCACCCGAAGAACATATTCTGTCTTGGGGACATCGCTCTAAATAGTGTCAGTTTCTGAACGTTCAATAGCTTAAGACAATCAAAAGAACAATAATTTAGTAAAGAAAGACAATGTTAATAAAATATTTTGTTTATATATGTTATATTTGGTCTTCATTGAATGATATAAACTTAATTCATATGAAACTTAATGAAAACAAAAAAATAAAAACAAACCAAAATGTAACTACAATGTCGGTGAAGATATTTTATGAAGCGGATCGGAAGATTCATGACACAATTCAGATTATACAAAAAAGACTAGAACGCAATAACAATCAGGACGGCTATAGGTTTAATTTTAAAATTAAAACAAAACAGCGTATTCAGTCAAACATCACACAAAATCTTAAACGGGCCAAACAAAAAAATACCGATCCATGCTCAAATCACATTCATAATCAATGTAAACTTCAGGTATTTAAACCTGGTAGTGACAATGCCCATAGTCAAAGATACAAAATGTCAGTTAACAAATTGTAGCAAGAGAAATGTACTTTACACATATTCCGAAAGCATCAAAACAATAACAAAAAAAGAAGACAGCATTTTTATATAAACATATAGTAAGAAGTTCGGTCAAAATCAAGATTCTAATATCGATACACATTTATAACATGTATTCTGAACATGGGCAAACGCGGTACGTACTCGCACATTGCCTATAGGTACCATCACAAAATATAGGTATCTTGCTTTCCGGTTATGCTAAAAAATCTTATTTCGATACGTCCCTGCATTGTTGTTTTCAAATTATGCAATTCAAGGCTTTATAGGTAGGTTTGTAGCATGTCTTCCGATCCTCTGAGGGTAAACATATTTTGTGGTGACATTGTATACAGAGTTATACAAAATGACACTTCGATACTTAGGACGTGAGTTGTTTCCCTTGACTGGGCTTTCCTTCGACTTAGCAATGACGGTATCTCTAACAGTCACAAATCATAGTCATCTTTATGTTGGAATAAATTCAAATTAAACCAAAATAATAATAATAATAATAATAATTCTAATGTAACGATAATTTGGAGCATGTTTTCAAGCTCTGCGTGTGTGTATGCATTATTTGTAGTGACATTGCCTTATTGTATAAAAAAATCAGATTACAAAGTGGCACGTACAAGCTTTCGTATATCAACAACATTGTGATGATGGCCATAATTTTTTGAGGGCCTTGATAAAGTTCTTGCGTCAGCAATTTATTAAAT
Organism: Anadara kagoshimensis; assembly: GCA_021292105.1. NCBI lineage: Eukaryota > Metazoa > Mollusca > Bivalvia > Arcoida > Arcidae > Anadara > Anadara kagoshimensis. Next base: position 28,833,599 of record CM037872.1, on the reverse strand, counting down.
AAATAAAAGTGCACACTGGTGTCACTGTGGTAGCCAAGATTCGTTTTGCATTTTTATAAATATCTTAATGCGTGCTATTTATGTAAAAAAAACTTTATGTGCACACTATATGTTTAGCTTATAAAATAAATCATGTAGAAAGAACAGCGTTTTGTAGATTATATGCATTTATTGTCTTTCTTCATTAAACAAAAGTTATCGGTTAAAATATATTCTAGGAAATGGTAAAGGCCACCTGAAACACGAAACAACAGAAATTAAGACAAGATACCAACACTCATGGACATACCAATTTTTATACATGAATAACTTTCTCGACTACGGATGGAATTAGGCTTAATGACAACTCAGATCAGTATTAAGGATGATCTGGTGTAGTGTGCAATTGGTTACAAATGAATTATTAATCAAAGACAAAACAAATGTGCCAATCCATGTTAACAATCAAAAAACAAAGTTAAAACTTCCAAAATGGAAAATTGTTAATTGAACAATTGGAGTTCTAACCAGAGAAATGAGACCGGGTGATCCGGAAACGCAAATTGCATATTATTATGTTTGGCTACTTCCATTGTTATCTGATTGGTTATAGAAAATGAACTTACGGATATCATTGTCCCTTATCATCTAGTTTTAAAACTATGAAAAAGATGGTCAGTCCGCTTGCCCACAATAGATTGTTTTTTCCGGTCACTCGGTTTTATTCTACCATCCATAACTGATCATCCCAACATGTGTAATAACTCTAATTTTACGTTACACAACATTACTCCATGATACATACGCAAATAGTAAGTAAGTAAGTAAGTAAGTAATTATTTTATTAGAGTGGCATGTGTATAACATATACCAATAACATTAAGTTACAGTACATAGAAACCAATGTATGATACACCCGGCCCAATGGACCTAAGAGTCACTTTAATACATATAAATATTTCAATATTACATGCATGGCTTGAAAATAGTTTCTTTACGGAAATTAAATGCTGACAGAATGAATTTAGCTGATTGTCTCGGAAAGTTTGTAATTATGTAAGCAAGAATGCCATTATCATCCAGTGTCGTTGTACTTAAGATCAGGTAAACAGTTATAGATGGATAAAAAGCCAATAATTGTCCCAAACGCTACTGATATACCACGTGGTAGACAGCCGAGTCAAGTTAGATCAATCATTATCAATATAAGGTTGAATATCTTGGACAAAATAATTTTTAATATTAATATTTTACCTTTGAAATATCTACAGAAATTTATATAGGTGAAACTACTACAGTACTCAATGTACTTAATGTATTTCCATAAATTCAGTGCACATGGAAAAAGCAAGAATAAAGTCGTATTTTCCAACGAACTCACAAACAAATTGTCAAAACTTAATACAAAATATACTGACCTAATAGGAAAAATATTTTTCATTCATGAAAAAGTGAACTTAATTCTGTACATAGAGCAATTTTTTTTAACAAAACAACAAATATGATTATGTCAAAATTATACCTTCTGTACCTTCGTACTTGGAACAACTATAAACGTTTTGTCATAACTGGAATATTCATGATGAACACACATGGAAAAAACCCGAGCAACAATGACCTACCTAACCCTAAATCCCCTGATGTAACTTTGAATGAGGCCCAATTAGTGTATAAACTTGATCAAATTTCCAAAATTTTCGCAAATTTTCTCTTTGTAAACGTACAGGAGAAATTAAAAATATAATTTGGTTAGATCAGTGCATTTTAAATGCATTTTAATGATAGTTTTATGGAAACATTTTTAATCAAACGAAATAAAGAATAATAACCATACATGTGCACTCAATTTATGGAAACACAGTATATAGCTAGCTACAGCTAACAGTCTTACTCATGTCACTCTCTTGTCTTAAAACATTGTGGTGATGTTTCAAACACATAAAATATTAATATTTTGTTGTTCCTTGTTTTATAAAATAAAAAGCTAAAATACTGTTCATGTAGTATAGTAAGGTGACACAAGTTTTTTTATATGACTGTGTGTAATTTATATGACAATGACAGACCAGGTTATTCATCAAAAGGTTATTAGCCCGTTTAAATAACTCGCAAGTAAATTGTTTGATTGTACGAAGAAAACAACTGATATTGGACGTTTTACGGTAATCTCTCTCTCTCTCTCTCTCACACACACACACACACACACACACACACACTCTCTCTCTCTCTCTCTCTCTCTCATGTAACAGTGTATAGTGGGTGCATTGTGAAAGAAATATTGGTGACAATGTGAGATAAAAAAGTTATACAGTCGTTCATTTGCCTGCCATGTCGGGACTATTTATTTTTAAAGGACAATGTTCTGACATAACCTAATCTCTCTCACTCTTCTACAGAAATGATTTAAGACTGTCCATTATGATATGATATACGTTTTATTTAATTATGGAGTTGTATGGATTTGACGAGTGTTTTGTAAACTAAGGTGCACACCCAGGGAGAAAGCATCAGTCTGCACTTCACACATGCAAGACTATCGCGAGATATGTGTTTTGAATGTAAAACCAGTTATAGAGGAAAATGAAGTCTATGTTAATATATCATGTCACGTCTATCTGTATCACACTCGAAGCACCTCCTTCATTTCGTTACACGTTATAAGTCCAAAAAGGTATCGATCCCAACGTTTTCAGAACGAAACGATTTAGATAATATGTAATAGATATCAATAAGCCCGTCGGACCCGAAAACGAAACCCCGGTTTCAAGACCCTTGTCTGTATTTTCACCCGCGTTTTCTTCTTTCTACTTAATATAGAAATGAAATGATTTATTTTCTTTTTGCTATGACAGTATGAAAGAATCGGATATTTTGCACACTGAATAATTTGCGTAGCTAATCATCTAATTCTTCCATACTTCCATAACAAAAATGAAAAACTTTCCATGCCCGAATCACAATCAAGAATCAAAGTATAAAACTTTGGAACTGACAATTTAGGCTAGACACGTGAACTTCGACCAGGGAAGTGATGCTAGTTGCTTCGGAAGGGTAAGTACGTCCTGTTTAGCTAGCTACACCCGCCACGTGTGTAATCAAAATTGTGTGAAAGGAATATGGAACTATGGGACGTCAAATACCTGGACACAGATTCATGTACCCTGAGCCGCTGGCAAAGGTTACATTGATCTTTGACAGGGTACATGGGGCCGTGTAATCTGCCATAACCCTGTTTAACGTTTTTGTCACCCTTCCAAGCGGTAGTAGTTTGATCTTTAAACTTCGATTTTGTATTCTATGTGACTAATTATAATGTACATTGTCGCCATATTTGTTTACTGTAACTTGACGTTCGCGTATCCGAGTTACTTCGCTTTTACCACTAAACGTCGCATGCGTTTATGTCCAAACAAAGGTCTATGTACCCCGGCAAGTTAACCAATCGCTATGTGAGAAATATCTTTGAAGGGTGACAACAAACTTATAAACAATACTGTGATGACGGCAATAAAACTTTTTAGGGATTTGAAAAGGCTGGGCTTACAATATCGCTTGGTCAACAATTTATTTGAAAGCAGCCTGCTTCGTTGTACTAAGTCCCCGTAGTCTGTACAAGCTCTACCCATATCGTATTAATTGGAAAACAAATACACGAGAAGCAGGAGAAGCAGGTATATTGTTGCAATAAAATAGGAAAGTTGACAATAGAAAAATTGAAGTCATCACGTTTGTCATAAAGCTTTAGACATAGCCTTTCGTGACCGTCATAATTGAGGTATAAGTGTAAATATGAAGCAGAACCTAAGGAATCGGTCGTATTTTTTTTTTTTTAGTTCAAGCTCACTAGGATAGATGGCATTCGCATTTTGTAGGATTGTTAACAGACAGAACGTCATCTATATATCTGTATGTGGAGTTGAATGATTTTGCGAGAGTCCTCTCTCCAGATTCATCAAGGTTTTGTATAATTCTGCTTCATAAGAATAAAGAAAAAAATCGACAAGCAATAGTGCTCAGTTGGTATACGGATTCTTTGGTGGGAAATTATATTATCAAACACAACAAATATGTTATCTATCAAAAACAATAACATTTTGTTGATGGAATCTTCAATATACGTTTTTGGATTCTGTATGATGCATGACAAAATAACCAGAATCCATGTTCAGCACTAGATATTTGTATCTTGGTTTACCATTTTTTTTGTAAAAGAATGACAAGTGAAAAATTTCTCTAAGACATTCTTTTAATTTAGAATGGGGAAAGTGGTGTATAATGTAGAAAATTCACATGTCTTTATACATTTTACACAAGATAAAGTAATTCTTTAGTATTTTTATGAATCTACATTTGGCTGATGCCAGATGTAGAATAGATTTTATCTGAATTGGACTGAAGTGCATCTCTGACGACTATCAAAATTTGTGTTATAGTTACTGAAAATGATTTAGTAGTACATTTGGACGAACCTGCTATATGAATTTTTATTGAGTTAAGGAATCCAATACAAGTAAGAAAGGTCAAGTTCTTCCTCTCTAAGATTGATACCGAAAGACTCGAGAACTCCCCTATGTTTGGAAAGAACTTCATCTTTGGTAAAATTAGTTCTAGTATATGTAGGGTTATTTGATATGCTATCTAAACCAAGCTCCTTAATAAGGCATTCAAGGAAGATGTGCCTGTTAGCATTGTCGAAATTGCTAGATCCCTGAGTACTGAAGACCGTTAAGTACTCACGGGCCATTCAATTTCATTTCTTTTAATTAAATTTATAGACATTTTTTGACATCAAATCAACAATCTGCAATATTATAGCCGAAGCAAGTAAAAATAGAATCTTGATGGCGTACATGTAGGAATTCAAATGTCTCTGTGCATCAACTATAAAATAACCTTACTGAGAGACAGCCCGTCCCATTCATTCAAACGTAACAGGAACATTTGACTACTCAAAATGATTGAAACAAAGGAAAATTGAATTATTGTATGATATTGCATCTAAAACCTTCAAGTAAAAACAACTTTGAGGATAAACTTTTGGAACAGTTTATCAGATTAAGCATTAAGCATTGTAGAGTTAGACTTGTCAGTCTACTTTTCTTATTATTTAAATAAGTATCATAATTCCATGAAGGTAGCATTAATTAACTGTTTTCGTATTGATAAACTTGACAAGCATGTGTATTATAAGTTACATGGTTTGTAAGTATCCGGTACGGAATATTAATGATACAGGGTCAGTCAAAAAGATACCAGCTTCGGCTGCCGCCTCACCCGGTATGTTTTCTACCGACGCTGTATCATTCCGTACCGCACACTTACAAACCATATAACTTTTTACCCTACCGATGACCAGGCGCTATTAACACAAGTTTTATTATTTTAAAAAAATGCTAACGATGTCGATGAAAGAAGCGAACAAATAAACATCTGGCTGCAATATGCAATAACATACTGCTGTGACAAAAAAAAAAAAAAAAAAAAAAAAAACAAAAAAAAAAAAACAAAAAAAAAAAAAAACGGATACTAAAATTCAGCACACTAACTTAGTCTAACTAAATCCTGCAGTTTTCAACAGAAGGTTCTGCAAACCATTTATTTACGGTCGCCATTTTGATTGTCGTTTACATAAGAGACATGAGACGTAACTCTAACCCACCCGGTATGAGCCCCACCACTGACACAGTATTTTTTGCGCGTGCGGCTTTGTACGGAATGATACTGGGTTGGTCATGTGATTCAATTTAGCCAATCATTTCCATAGATTTTAGTCAGAGGTAGGGTAAAATGAAAATATAATAAACGAGCCGGTGGTTCCACTGCGATATCTCAGTTGGTAAAGTGCTCGCTCCGTAAATGGGAGGTCGTGGGTTCGACCGGCTCTGACAGAGGGTAGTGACTGTTCTTTCTCCAAGCACTCTGCATTACGAAATGAACGTCAAGGTTCTTTCAGATGGAAACAAAAAAAACGAAGTAGGCTTGACACGCTTATGAAGCCATCAGCGCAACGCACAGGCGAATTTCCTGCACCTTCGCTAATAGCTGGCGATATAAATGACAACGCCATTCTGAATGTATAAAATTAATAAACTTGAATTCGAACAAATAATGTACATAGAACAAACCTATAGATATATTTTATTCAATAGCGAACATCTGATGCTGAGATAACTGAAAAATGAGCGGCCAAGTAGAACTAAAATCAATGACAACACACGGACAGTCCGTTGTACATGTGCCCAGCAACAACGAAACACAAGCTGATTCTAACTATGGAAGCTTAGAAGATGTTGATACAGAGCCCAATATACGCCAGGTAAGTTCATATTGCAAAACAAGGTCATTACGTCACCAAACTGTGACTCAAGGAAGTGAATTCAAATAGCACGGGATGTAAACACACATGCAATCTATATAAGAAAGTTGCATATAATTGGTTTGAAAACGCAGTAGATTTAATTTTAACGTTTGTAAAATCAATACAATAGAAATACATACGTTGTAGATCACACGAAAAGATGCATGTAATGCTCTCGGATTCAGAAATCGCATTAACCAAAATTAAAAACAAACATACTAATCCATGTCCGAATCACAATCCAGAAGCAAAGTAAAAACTTGGAACTGACACGTTAAGCTAGACACGTAAACTTCCACCAGGGAAGTGAGGCCGGGTGCTCCGGAAGGGTAAAATGATTAAAAGGCATTGATAGTCAGGCGCTGATCGATATCTTTCCCACTGCGTTGCTCTCTCTCTCTCTCTCTCTCAACAAATATGTTAATTTAATTGTTTTTATTTTGTCTAAGGTTGAAATAACTAACAACAACGGTACTGAAACAGACACATGTTCACCAACGTATGACTCTGACGATGATCAAGAAATAGACAGTAAATATGGTAAATTCGTAAATAACATTCAAAAACAAATAGGGTGCTTTTTCGCTGACATCAAGCACCTTGTGATGATATTTTTAGTTTTGCTGTACTTCCTGTATTTCGGTTATGCCATGTACTTCCGGTTTGGAGATGAAGGTTCCATCAGATTGCTTGTGGGTACCGTTTTAGCTGGGATTGGAATAGTCTGCAAACTTATCAACATAATATGTCCTATATCAGGAAGTCATGCGTGTTTCCAGTCCCCGAGATTCTTGAAACTATCAAAATGGTAAGTCCCTAAATTCTTTTTATTTTGCTTTTATTTATTAACTTATTTATCATATTCGATTTTAGCCGTTGTCATTGTTGATGCTGCTGCGGCTGAAGGATGATGATGATGATGATGATGATGATGACTCACAATAAACGTTGTATTGACATATAATATACATGTGTATTTTATAGTCATTTTTGAATGATAAATCCCAAATGACATATGCCACATATTTTAAGGCTTAGGAAGACCAAAAGGCATAAAATTATAAGTTTTTTTTTGTTTTGCTAGTAAGGCTACCGGTAGATATTTAAACCTACAGATAATTATGTTGTATGGTGCGTTGCTTACAGTCCTTGTTATACCACCACAAACTAGTTTGAGGGGGTATGTCTGTCTGTCTGTCTGTCCATTTAAAATAGTGTCCGTACGCGTACTATATCTCATAATTCCTTTGAACGATTGTCATAAAACTTCACATGATTTAAATTTGTGTGACGACCTTGAAACAAGTTCATATAGGAAAGGTCAAGGATGCGGGAAAATATTAAATCGCTTTAGATGTTGGATGCAGGGAGTACATATGTATTTAGCTCTCAAGAGGCAGTTCTATTTTTAAATTGGAGACGTTATAGTAACCCAAAACATTAACCTATATGTAGCATTGACAAAATAAGGAAAATGACAAGTTTGAGAAGAGAAATATTTTTTTTTATTTATCATTTACAGGTTTGGGTATCTCCTACAGATTGTTATGGCATTCCTTGCCATAGTGTAACTTTTCCTTTATCTTTTCAGGTTTGGATATTTCCTACAGATTGTTATAGCAAGCCTTGCCATAGTGTACATAGTTATTGATATTGCTTTAGATACGCCAGAAAACCTTATTTCTTTGGCCGGACTAGTTGTGTTTGTGTTTTTATTCTACATATTTTCCGTCAATCCTGCACGAGTAAGTATAACATTGACAATTGTCATGTTCTTTTTTCAAAATCATTATTTTAAAAAAAATCATCACAATTCGTCGTACAACAAATGGAAAGTGACATCACTTGTAAGTTTTCATTATAGTTCGCATGCTAAAATCGATATCAATGGCAATTGCAAAATGACCTTTTTTGTATACACGTATATTGCGGGATTAGCTAGCGAAATAGGAGGTACTCATACTATATGGGAGCAAACCGCATTTCTCTGAAAAAAGTCAAAGTGTTTCACTTAAATTGCCTGTCAAGATTTTTCGTTGCTTAGGGGTTGCGATTTGGACATGGATTGGACAGTTCCCATTCATGAATTACATCTCGGGCTATTGAAAATTAAAACCATGAAATTCACATTTTTGACAGATTGTGTTTTTTCATAATTAATTTGTAAGATTTCAAAGTTTTGATTTTGTTTTTGGACTGATATTCTAACAGATACTGGTACGTTTGTGTTTAATGATTGCAATTATTTATTATTATTCAGCCAAGCACTGTTTCTCTTTGGTTTTAGGTAAAGCTTAGGCCAGTATTCTGGGGATTGGCTCTGCAGTTTATATTTGCCTTACTGATTCTAAGATGGAAATACGGGTATCAGATCTTTAAATGGTTAGGTGACAGAGTTACAGAATTTTTGGCATACGCCATTGTAGGGGCTAAGTTTATGTTCGGAGATCTATATTATGAACATTACTTTGCATTTGCTGTAAGTAGATATATTTCTTGAAAAAATAAGTGTTACATGTCTTTGTTGTGTCCAGTGACGATTACGGTAGCTCAATGTTAAAATCCTCGTTAGAATCCTCGCTTTGTATATGGAAGGACATGGGTTCAAACCCCGTCCGGGTCTGACCAAAATAGGTAGTGATTGTTCCTTTGCCAAGCACTCAGTATTTATAAATAAATATCACGGAAGTCAAGGGGTTCTATGACACGTAAAAAACCCCTCCGTGCACATTGCCCTGAGTACACGTATAATTGGTGACGTCGCGATATAAATGAATATTCTTGACTAGGACGTAAAATTGTACTCAATCAATAAGTCTTGTGTATCCAATCGGACCTCAACTGAAATATACAACAAACATTCGTTGAAATATGCAATGAATTCAAATCCCTTGATTTTTTTATGTATGATAGTATTATAAAATTTGAAATGAAAGGAACATTGCACAAAACTTTGTGTTTATCGTTCTATTCTTATTGCATTGAGTTTGTTTTTTGTTTTTTTTTTGTTTTTGTTTTTTGTTTTTTTTGTTTTTTTTTTTTTGATTTGGTTTCTTTTTCATTTCATTTCGTCTCAGTTCATTTTTTTTATCTTGTGTCTATAAGCGAAACATGTGATATAATAAATAATGAAGTTTCCTCAATTTCTTCCGGTCAATATTTCTGCCGCAAGCTTTACCGGAAAGTATTTTACAGATCCTTATGAAACTCCACAGGAACTTTTTAAAGGTCACCGGTCACCAAATTTCATTTTTGTATTTTGCACCCTATGGGTAGAATTGTCAGTATTAATTCGTCTGACGGTTTCCCACCTCTTACAGTTACCTGTAATACACTAAAAACTTACCTGAACGAACTCGGTGCTAATACTCGGTAGTTTCCGACACCGCTCGTAACTTTCCGGCCACCTAAAAGATGCGGGAGAGGTTTTTTGTATTTTGATCGTGCACATGTTTTTGGCTAAAATAGTTAGGTGTTCGTTAACCTTTTGTGACTACTTTAAAATGACTTTCCGTTTCAGATATAAATTTATTTGTATACGTCTTCTATTCATATTCAGGTTTTACCAATGGTAGTACTATTCAGTACTATAACAACGGTATTGTACTATCTCGGCGTTATGCAGTTTATTATAAAATATATAGCCAGATTCATAGCCATGGCTCTAGGGACCTCGGCTCCAGAATCTTTAAATGTTGCAGCAAACATTTTTATTGGAATGGTAAATATCTCATTGAAAAACTGTTATCCTGCGCTTTGAGATAATGTGTTTCACATATTTTATATGAAACATACTTTTTTATGCAGCTGTCTTATATGTTACTCCATTGTGTTTACAGATCACTGCAGTAGCTCAGTTGGTAGAGCTCGCTCCGTAAGTGTGAGGTCGTGGGTTCAAACCCCGACCCGACGGATCTAACCCAAGACTTGAAAGTGGGTAGTAACTGTTAGGAATCCGTCAGAAAAAGAGACGGATTTTGACCTTTCTGTTTGTACATAAAACATGTGTTCTCGGCTACGATGGCCGATATGAGCCGAGAAAAAAGTATACAAAAAAGTAAAATTTGTCTCTCAAAAATTTTGTACCAGGGACAAATTTAAATATAAAACAGTAAAATTTGCCTCTAAAAAATTTGTCCCTGGGACAAATTTGTATATAAAAAAGTAAAATTTGCCTCTACAAAAATTTGTCCCTGGGACAATTTCTTTTTTTAAAAAAAGGAAAATTTGTCCTTCAAAATTCGACCTATCATTTTTAAATTCCATGAATGTTTGTTATCGTTTAGGTCACTGTGAAATGCTAAGTGGTTATTGCCTTTGATAAACGTATATTATTTCACAGCCTTCAAGTGTGTTTTGGTATGTCTTGTAATAACGCGCACTCGGAGAGACTTTTACATGCTAGTTCACAGAGTGCGCTACAGACAAGCATACCATTCCCTCAGTCATATTATCCTGACACCGCGTGAATCAGTTGATACTCTGACCTCCAGAGCGCCAGGCGAGAAAGCAGTATCTCAAATTTAAGTTCTATATATGACCCGAGCGGGTTCGAACTCATTACCTCCCACTCTCGAGGCCGTCGCATCTACACTGAACCATCAAGAATAAATATGAGCATCACACCTTATCAGTAATGTGAATAATAATAATAATAATAATAATAATAATAATAATAAGAAGAAGAAGAAGAAGAAGAAGAAGAAGAAGAAGAAAGATAAAGAAGAAGAAGAAGAAGAATATCTCTCTCGAAAAAAAACGAATTTTCTCTAAAAAATTGTAATTAAATACACGAAAACATGACTGTAATTGAGGACTTTTTACGTATTAGTAATAAAACAAGTATTCAAAATGTTTATTATCATGTTAAATTATTTAGATATTTGATATAGTGTTCCTGTTAGTTATTATCAATACTGGTGACAACTTAATGTCGATAATGTGAGAGTATAATGTAAAACATCAACTTTCTGGATTTGGTGCGTTTTAGTTGGGTTATTGTATTACGGATCTTTGGTTGTAGGTTCAAAACAGCGTATAACTTCATACGCATTGCTATATTTTTGCTTATGTCAATCAATTGCGAGATCTTGTATAATTTCAATTTTTATCGTTGAGTTGTTTTTGCTACGCCCTTAACTTGTGAATCACTTCAAGTTTTTAAGTCCATATCCGATAGAAAATATTCCCTTATATAAAAACAAAGAATATTTTTATTTAATATTTCTTTGGGTCTACTGATATACAGAATCTTGATGATATACAAAAAAATAATAATAAAAATAAATAATTAAAAATACTATGCACAATTTCAATTTAAATTATGTTTAAAACTATTCACGTTGTAAGCCATTATATTATCTAATTAACTCTCTTCGTGACCTTAACGATAACAAACATTCCTGAGATTTTGAAAAAAGGTAGGTCAAATTTTACTTTTTTAATAAAAAAAATTGTCCCAGGGACAAATTTTTGTGGAGGCAAATTTTACTTTTTTGTATACAAATTTGTCCCAGGGACAAATTTTTTAAGAGACAAATTTTACTTTTTTATATATAAATTTGTCCCTGGTACAAAATTTTTGAGAGACAAATTTTAGTTTTTTTAATACTTTTTTCTCGGCTCATATCGGCCATCGTACTCGGCTCTGCCTCATAATTATGTATATATTGCGAGAACACGTTGTTTATTGTATTTGTTTAAATACGCAAATTAAACAAACCGAGTAGCTATAGAACTTTAAATTTTAGAACTATTTTGTTTGTTTGAGCAAATGCAGAACCCGAAAATGCACATGTTCAGCGATTAAAAAACAGTGAAATAGGCCACCAATGTTCATTGCAACGTGAAAGCATCGAGTTTTATAAATTAACGTATCTGATGTTTTGCTTCGCAGATTATGCAATTTGCACGTGCTTCACTGTCGTTTATCACCTCATAAACGACACAAAACAATATGTCAATTCCTAAGTAAATTGTTATTCGGATATCTGTTTACTTCTTTAACAACTCGAACTTTTCAATTTTGAAAGAATAAAGTCCTAATCGTTTAAGAACCAAAATGAAAAACCAAGAAATGAAGCGTCTATATCCCGGTTTTATAAACTTATGAAGGCTGAAAAACTCAGCTAATTAATCGATTTCATTCCCATTTTTGTGCTTTTATTTTCGTAATTATTTACGGGTTTGGTTGAAACTTAATCAAAAACAAACATACTACTCCATGGCTGAATCACAATCCATAAGCAAAGTAAAAACTTCCGAACTGACAATTAGGTTAGACACGTGAATTTCAATCAGGAAAGTGCTCCGGAAGGGTTAGCACTTCCTGTTTAGCTTGCTACTCCTGCCAATTGTGTAATCAAACTTTTGTGAAAGGAACATGGAACTATGTGACGTCAAATACACTTAGGCCAATCCTGGACACAAAGACATCAAACTTATCAACAATACTGTGATGACGGCCATAAAACTTTTTGGGGGCATTGATAAGCCTAGGCTTGCACTATTCCTGTGTCAACAGTTTATTTGCAAGCAGCCTGATTCGTTGTACAAAGGTACTATCTTAACTGGTATCAATGCATAACACAAACGTTAAGTATTGATAGCTTTTAGTTACCCGATTAGATACATTGCAAAATTATATTTTTATATTTTTAGACAGAAACGCCACTGCTTATTCGTCCGTTTCTACCGGATATGACGAAATCAGAATTGCATGCTGTTATGACTGGAGGGTTTGCAACTGTGGCAGGTCCAGCCTTAGCTGCATATATTATGTTTAAGGTAACATATATTATTCTGTATGGATGTATTTTTCTATCGTGTGTGGATCCCGAAAAGATAAGTACATATGCGAGTATGAGTAATGATGATGAACGTCCCAGTCAAGAATATTTCACTTATATATAGACGTCACCAGCTACAGGCAAAGGTGCAGAAATATTGCCTGTGCGTTGCGCTAATGGCATTATACAGCAGGGTATTTTAGCGTGCCAAGCCCACCGTGACACGGGACCTCGTTTATTTAAGTTCTCATTCGAAAGAACCGTGACTAATTTCGTAATGCCGAGTGCTTGGCGAAAGAACAGTCACTACCCACTTTCAAGTCTTGGGTCAGACCCGGCCGGGGATCGAACCCATGACCTCCTACTTACGGTGAGATCACTATACGAACCAAGATACCGCAGTGGCAGGTCCATATGCATTATCCGCATTCGCATTAAGTTACAATGATTTTATGTTGTTTTGATTTTTGCCAAACATATTTATATTTTGTGGCGTGTACATTTAAAAGAATGTTTTATATATATAACTTTAATATTTCGTGTTGGCTAATGTAACGTCCAAAAAGGACTATGTATTTTAGGTAATATGTGTAATTCGTGAATTTAACTTTATTTGCCAATTTTTACTTTGACTTTTGGATTGATTTGGACATAGATCAGTGTGTTTGTTTTTGACTAGATAGTTGCGATTAAATATTAATGAAAAAATGAATTGAAATATATTGATACAAACACATTACTTTATTGTTTAAATTCAGAATTTGTTTTTCATTCTAGGTACCAGCTAACCATTTAATAACTGCATCCATTATGTCAGCACCAGCAGCTCTAGCGATGGCTAAACTATCATATCCGGAGACGAAAAAATCAAAGTTCAGCGATGATGAAGTTTACAATAACCTACCAAAAGGGTATATTTAAATTCTTGTTTGCTTGTCTCGATTCATTTTCAGTTTATGAGCTCTGATTTTACTACTTTTGTTTAATAAAGACAAGAACGAAAAGATGTTTAACAGTTTTGCGACATTTAGATTACGATTTTCGTTTGCAAGAATTAATAAATTCAGCAAAATTAAACATTGCGGAAAATAAGTTATAAAAGCTCATATTTAAAAATTAATCCCCGCAAAATGGTGAGATTTCGTGAAGTCGCAAAAATTGCACGCGAGGAAAAGCACAATTGCAACATTGTAGAATGATTTACAGATTATTCAGAATAGTTAGTAGTTCGTTATTGGGTATACAGTCCAACCTGCCTTAAAGGCTACCTCTATATAAGGGACACCTGCTTATAAAGGCCAGTAGAATTGTATCCCAATTGATCTTAATTCATATTATTTGAACCTGTATATAAGCGCCATCTGCCCATTAAGACCACTTTTACTTGTTTCCTTGGGTGACCTTTTTAGTACATTAAATTTCACTATCAACATTGACAGGACCGAGAGGAACATCTTGGAAGCAGCTTCTGCAGGAGCCACACAAGCTTTGACTGTTATAGGTAATATCTCCGTAAACCTTATTGCATTTATATCGCTTCTGGAGTTTGTAAATGCCACATTAAAATGGTTTGGATACAGAGTCGGACTAGAAGCACCACACTACGAGGAACTCACATTTCAGGTAAGCGCGATGGCCGAATGAGTACTTAAGGCGTTAGATCGTAAACACACTTTAACACAATGTACCACACTGTAACTTGTTAACGTTTCAGGTAGGACAGAAGCCATGATGAGCTAGTGTTTATTCTTTAAGACCTTAGCTTTTTTACAGAATATGTTTTATTAGAACAAGTTCGATCGCTGTAAGAAGAGGCATACCTTGCCGTTGACCTATGCTGATTAAACTGGTATAGACTGTTTAATTGATTGAATGGGGCTTTACATCCCAGTAAAATATCATTTCACTTATATCGAGACGACACCAGCTATACGTGAAAAAGAAAAAATGACCTTTGCATTACGCTCAGTGACATGTGCAGGTAGGGATTTTTAACCATGCAACGCCTGCCGTAAAACCGGTATCGGTTTTAAGGTCTCTTTTTAAGGACCCGGTAAAAGAACTCTCTACTTTCAAGTCTTGGTCATACCTCAGCGTGGGATGTGTTAAGTAGTTTACAAAGATGTTGATTAGAAGTTTAGGTTTTACCGATATTTGTTGCTAAACATGTATTCAAGAATCAAGTACCTCTAAACATATGATAAGGAAAAATAAAAGTGAAAATCGGGAAAACTGATAATATAACTCTTGACTTTGGAGAGGCGTCAATATCGGAATACCTGTAATGCATAAACATTGGCCATTTAAATCGCCTGTTGTTATTGTGAAATTATTATTATTTAGAATACAATCCATATCCTTTTCAGTTTATATGTTCCTATGTTTTCTGGCCAGTAGCGTATCTGATGGGTGTGGCTTCTTCTGACTGTCGCAGGATTGGTGCGCTGATTGGTGTGAAGACATTTGTAAATGAGATGGTTGCCTATAAGAATCTCGGAGTTTATATAGAAAACAGACGCAACTTGACCTGGTATGAAAGTCTTGCCAATACCACCAACAACATTACTGGGATAGAATATACTGGCGACTGGAGTTTTCAAAATGGCGACATACAATATACTGACATGAATATAACACTTGTAGGAGGCATATTGCAGGTAAAGAGGCAGTTTTACGACGACAACGGCGACAAAAAATTGACTGATTTATACATTGGCTTGAACTTTTAAGCACTCATTCTTATTATTAAGAAGACTTGGCATATCTTAAATGTGTTTTATCCCTAATAATAGAATGCTGAATATCCCAAAGTCCTTACTGTTAGAGTGTAGACACTCTAGTACACATATTTACATTTGGATTTCCACATTTTAGTCCAAGCTCTACTAATAAGGAATTGTATTTCGAAACGGTGGTCTAGTGCTGCAAATTAAAACAGGTTTAGCAATAATTTATCATTCAATTGCAACGTTATTTCCGTAGTTGCATATAAATATATTGTAGTAATTACTGTGCTAACATACAACATTTAAACACTTGGCGTAATTTTGCATTTGAAAATCGTGAAAAACACTTTTCGTGCATATACGAAAAACAGAGGGACATAATGTGTAACAAATCCAGACTAAAGCTACCACAATCAAAACAATGCATACCACTATGTTTTTCATCGCTTGGTACTTTGTATTACATATTATACCAGTTTTAATTTTACAGCATTAGACGGCCATTTCGGAATACAATTCCTCATCAGTAATGCTTGAACCAAAATTATGAAACCAAAATTATTTTGAAGATGTTGAAAATACGAAATTATTGACTACTGAGTTTGTGATATCCTCGGGGCACCAGCCACCAGCAGAGATATCGGCTCAGGGGTTTAAATTACATATTATACCAGTTTTAATTTTACAGCACTAGACGGCCGTTTCGGAATACAATTCCTATCTTTTTTATTTTAATAGTATCTTGTATATTTTTCAAATTAAGTTTATATTTGATCACATTGTTATATTTTTATTTTAGGAACGTTCTGTTGTAATAGCAACGTATGCTCTATGTGGTTTCTCTAATATGGCATCAACAGGTATTATGATTGGTGTATTGGGTGGGTTGGCGCCTACCAGAAAACGTGACGTATCGGAAGTCGTGTTCAGAGCCATGGTGGCGGGAAATGTCGCATGTTTTATGACTGCTTGTATAGCAGGTAGGTATATGGTGTATATTTTCAACAGTTGGTCACTGATACACCAAAATCATGTAACTTTGGGTTTTTAATTGATTCGTGATTGATAATAGTAGATCTGTTGTCTCTCTGAACTCTGAACTCATTTATTCAGTTAACCTGTTCTTATTTGAACCAATTGCGTTCTCATTTAAAATATATTTTTTGAAAAAAAGACTGTTTGACAATTTTTGTCTAAGCACTACTGATGAGGAATTGTATTCCGAGACGACCGCCTAGTGATGTAAAATTAAAACTAGTATTATATTTGATTTCTATCCTTTCCGTATGATAAATAACTACTTACATGTACTTTTTGAACTACTAAATACTGTTTGTTGAAAATTGTTTTTTATTGTAGTTGCCCACTTTTCCTTTATCTTGCAGGTTTATTTTACAAGGGAGACTTGACATGAAGCCATCAGTAAAAAATATATTTCTTCAAAATCATTTATTGCGACAAACACGGCACATAATCCCTTTGGGCTTGATTTCCAAAATGTTCTATGTTATTCAGTCGTTAAGACCACGTTCTATGACCATGTGCTTTACCTACAGTTTATATCAGTCTCCGGTACAGACGGAACTCAAGTTTGTTTTACTGAAGCAACTCAATTACGAAACAGAAACCAGTATTACATGTACAAATATAAACTGGTTTGAAAAATTGGACTTGATAGAACTGGTTTATGTATTAAATATACTTTCAAATGTGTACTTTTCAATACGATAAAAATGTTCGAGAATATTTTAGTTATAATCGATAATGACGAAAATACATAAAGATTGCACTTGTCTGTAGATGCACACTTACGTAAATATAAAACAATGAGAATCTAGAATAATGGTGGACTAAAACAGTAAAACCTTAGAAATAAATCATGTGGATCATTTGTCTAAATATATATAAAGAACTCTCACTGTATAATGCCATCACTGCAAAACATGGGTAAATATTTCTGCACCTACAAGATATAAGAGAAATATTATTGACTTGGACTTTAAACTCCATTGATCAATGATCGATCAAACTTAGGACCGAGATTCAAACAGAAAGACTTTCCACTCATGAGCTTGATTTATCACCCAGACCACGTTCACCCATTATCGACCGAATTGAATGAAAACATCGACGAACGAACTTCTTTAATATAGCACAAAAAGAGTCAGTCTGGATCTGCGGTGCACGGCTACACCTCGACAATTAAAGAGATGAACGAATTTCGACATTACAGTTGATAGACATTTATCGATAAAGATATTTTGACCTCATCGACACTCATAGCTACCTGCGTCAATATTACAATTTTTGAAAAATAGTTCTTTAACTGGTTTAGATCCACTTTGAAGTCGAGGTTAAAAAGACGCACGGCAGTGTTCATGATGCAGGATGATCAGATGCAGGAAATTGCACCATTTGTACTGAAAAAAGCGAGATTTTTCTGGGGGAGCATACCCCCAGACCCACTAGGAGGTCTCGCCTTTGCCGCGAACTTGTGCCCCTCCCCTCTCATTCACCAAGACTTTGGATCCGCCCCTGTATACATTGTTACATGAGCGACATAAAAAATTAGATATTATCACAAGCATTTTATAAAATACCATCTTACTGAAATCAGTAATACTTTTTATTTTTGTGGTGAAATTTGTCGAGTTGAAAACAGCTTGTCTCATTCAGTATATTAAGGGCATATTGTTTGCATATGGTATGAGAGGTTGCGAGTTCGTAACCGTACTCCGGCCGAGGTCCACCAAAAATTTCTTTAGTCAAGCTGAGTGAAAGTCATGGGTCCTTCGGAAGAGACCTTAAAATTGATCATGACATACATGACACAGTGAAGAACACTCCCTGTAAAGACCTACAAAGGTCAACATTTCTACCATATCACCTATAGCTAGTGATGTCTGAATTTAAGTAAATTATTCTTGGCTGGGGGGTAAAACAGATTTAATCTATCATCTTTTCGCTACGGTAGATATTTGTCAAAAGTACTATTGAATCTCTTTATATTATTAAGAATTCCTTCTTCATTTAAAGGTTTGAAAGACGACGATAGTATAGTACAGATTCTCTATGTCCCTATCCTTGGTTCCAAATAGCAACTACCTGGCCCCGGTTTCACAATCATTCCTTAGCTAAGATTTTCATTAACTTAAATCTGGCAAAAATTTAAATCTTTATAATTTGGTTGATTTTTTAGATATTCAGGTTTTCAAGATATCATTTTTGAGATACTTATTGATTTAAACATTTGCATTTAGTTTTGACGAAAAAATTCATCAGTAGTACTAGTTCCAGAAATGGATAGCCAAATTTTGCAAGATTGAAGTTAAGGAAAATCTTAGCTAAGGAATGATTGTGAAACTTGGGCGTGTTACATACTACATAGAAATAGGACATTTAAGTTTAAGGGCTTAAAGGTATGGAATATGGGAGTAAGTCCACACCTTAATCAATTTCAGTTCTTGTTTTAGTTCGAAAAAAATATTTTTCTTGACGCGAACAAAATTTGAATCAAACGAGCGGGAAATATAATGTACAAAAAGAGGTATTGCATGAAAGAAAGAAAAATCACAAACTTAACTTACAAACCCATAAAAGCATATTATTACTAGAGATTGTAACTGGGATACCAGTTACGTATGATTCCCCACCATCCATAAATAATTTATGGCATATATCTGGTGAAAAGACCCTAGCAGGGTTAGCGCTGGGTTGTAAAAGTCTGTCGTCAAGGAAATCGCCAGTTGTAAAATTTTGTTGCCAATTTCATTACTGTGTCGCCAAAAAGGGTAAATCTTGTGATTTTCACGTCACATGCGTTTTTAATGTTGTGTATATATTGCCTTGATGAACAATTACATTTTAAAGGCAGTTGTGTATAAAGTACATTTGTACCGCGCCGACCTGGTAAACTAAAAAAAGCATACCTTGATTGCTTTTTAAAATTTCTTTGAAAATTAAAGTAGATTTGAATTAAAGTTTTCGGTTGAGAAAAATCGTACATTGGAAGGCCTTCTCGGCATAGGAAGTGACGTTTGCAATGAATTTTATTGAATAAGAAAACTCGTAGAACCCCTCTCAGGCCTCTGATTTGGCGTCGCCGCGTGTTACAATGAATGAACACGTATGGGAGGTTTTGCGCACGGCATCGTTAACATGGCGCTTTGCGATTTTTCTGGCCACAAGTTTTCAAAGTTCACCGGTATCTTGGTCACCAGTAATTAACAGGTGATAACACATTGAAGCCAGTGACGGATTGGCGAGTGTCACTGAATAAACACAGTAATTAACGACTGAGTTGATTAAGATCGTTCTAATGATGGGCAGGTAGCTAGATCCAAGTAATATTGGAGCGTGTCGACACTGCCTGAGGATATACCCAGGTGCCCTCCCGATGTCGTCAGACAGTATAAACACCGATGGACTCGGAATTATTGTAAAATCCAAAATAAAATATAATAAAAGTTACTCTTTGTGATGTTTATTTAATATTTTTCTAAAAAGTTTATTGATTAATAATCGTGATTCAATGCGCAATACATATCATAGGATGCCATCTGTTTGTATTTTAATTACGCGACTTATATCGGTATTCCTATATGTTTGAGGTTCATGATCATAACGATACATCTACTCAGTCAAAATAGTAAAAGACGGACATTTTTATATGAAGCATGTATGTTAATCGACGCTGTAATATATAGTCCGATTTAAAAGACCCCCTCTATTGAAAAAACGTACTTTTCAACACGTTGAGGTACATATTAGTTTAGGTGTAGTATACGGAATAAATCTCATATTGTTATTTCCAGCATCTAAAAGACTCAGATCTTCATTGCTCTATAGATTATTTAGGTGTTTTTGATGCAAAAGAAATAAAGTCGACTCTCGTTAATTCGAAATCGGTTGAATCGAAATTTCGCTTAAATCGAAATGATACAAATGGTCCCGTCAGATCGCTATGTATTTCTATGTAAATTTGTTAGTTAATTCGATATGCTGAATTTGAAGCGAATTTTCAGTCCAAATTACGAAATATTACGAAAATTCCCATGTTTAAATCGAAGTGAACTTTCAGTCCAAATTACGATAATTCCAATGTTTAAATCGAATAAAAAAGACACAAAAATTTTATCTTAAACTTGAACAATACCTGAAATAATTGTCCATCTCTTATTTGAAAAGTGTTAATAGTAACAGAGTGGCGGCTTACTCGGAAGATTCATTTCCGACTAAAACTACAAATTTTTGTACTCGACATACCGGTCATTAGGAAAGTGTCAGTCAGTAAAAGGAGACATTTCATTGGTATAAACTTAAAAAAGTGGGCAGTCTTCTACTTCCACAGTCAGTGATTAACAGAAAACCCCCAAGCCATTTGATCTATCAAGGCAAATTGTATACACCATTCATCTCATTGTGTAAGGTTTTAAGTACAGGCGTGTGACGTGACAAGCTGTGGTTTTAAAAATCGCCAAGTTTTTAACGGTCACTAATCGGATTAACTCATAGGTGAAAGCATTGACTTGGTATAATTAAGGTGTCGTAACCAGCTTACGTCCATTCAGAATTGGTTTCCCCGGGTATTTAACTACGTATTTTTTACACCCACCCACCCACCTTCAAGATAACGAAAATGAACGCGTCTTGATTATCTACACAGACAACAGATTATTGGTAGCAAATTTCATCTAAATCCATCAAGCCGTTCCCGAGATATGCGTCAGCATATGGTCTTGAGAGAAGAATAATAATAAACTAGAGATTGTAACTGGGATACCAGTTACGTATGATTCCCCACCATCCTAAATAATTTATGGCATATATCTGGTGAAAAGACCCTAGCAGGGTTAGCGCTGGGTTGTAAAAGTCTGTCGTCAAGGAAATCGCCAGTTGTAAAATTTTGTTGCCAATTTCATTACTGTGTCGCCAAAAAGGGTAAATCTTGTGATTTTCACGTCACATGCGTTTTTAATGTTGTGTATATATTGCCTTGATGAACAATTACATTTTAAAGGCAGTTGTGTATAAAGTACATTTGTACCGCGCCGACCTGGTAAACTAAAAAAATCATACCTTGATTGCTTTTTAAAATTTCTTTGAAAGTTAAAGTAGATTTGAATTAAAGTTTTCGGTTGAGAAAAATCGTACATTGGAAGGCCTTCTCGGCATAGGAAGTGACGTTTTCAATGAATTTTATTGAATAAGAAAACTCGTAGAACCCCTCTCAGGCCTCTGATTTGGCGTCGCCGCGTGTTACAATGAATGAACACGTATGGGAGGGTTTGCGCTGGGCATCGTTAACTGCGATTTTTTTCTTTAACTTGCGACAAAACACGGCGCTTTGCGATTTTTCTGGCCACAATTTTCAAAGTTCACCGGTATCTTGGTCACCAGTAATTAACAGGTGATAACACATTGAAGCCAGTGACGGATTGGCGAGTGTCACTGAATAAACACAGTAATTAACGACTGAGTTGATTAAGATCGTTGTCTTAGGTGCGAATGTAAGACCTTCTAATGATGGGCAGGTAGATCCAAGTAATATTGGAGCGTGTCGACACTGCCTGAGGATATACCCAGGTGCCCTCCCGATGTCGTCAGACAGTATAAACACCGATGGACTCGGAATTATTGTAAAATCCAAAATAAAATATAATAAAAGTTACCCTTTGTGATGTTTATTTAATATTTTTCTAAAAAGTTTATTGATTAATAATCGTGATTCAATGCGCAATACACATCATAGGAGGCCATCTGTTTGTACTTATATCGGTTATTCCTATATGTTTGAGGTTCATGATCATAACGATACATCTACTCAGTCAAAATAGTAAAAGACGGACATTTTTATATGAAGCATGTATGTTAACTCTGTGTATAGTGTGTTGAAATAGATCGACGCTGTATATATAGTCCGATTTAAAAGACCCCCTCTATTGAAAAAAACGTACTTTTCAACACGTTGAGGTACATATTAGTTTAGGTGTATTATACGGAATAAATCTCATATTGTTATTTCCAGCATCTAAAAGACTCAGATCTTCATTGCTCTATAGATTATTTAGGTGTTTTTGATGCAAAAGAAATAAAGTCGACTCTCGTTAATTCGAAATCGGTTGAATCGAAATTTCGCTTAAATCGAAATGATACAAATGGTCCCGTCAGATCGCTATGTATTTCTATGTAAATTTGTTAGTTAATTCGATATGCCGAATTTGAAGCGAATTTTCAGTCCAAATTACGAAATATTACGAAAATTCCCATGTTTAAATCGAAGTGAACTTTCAGTCCAAATTACGAAATTCCAATGTTTAAATCGAATAAAAAAGACACAAAAATATTTTATCTTAAACTTGAACAATACCTGAAATAATTGTCCATCTCTTATTTGAAAAGTGTTAATAGTAACAGAGTGGCGGCTTACTCGGAAGATTCATTTCCGACTAAAACTACAAATTTTTGTACTCGACATACCGGTCATTAGGAAAGTGTCAGTCAGTAAAAGGAGACATTTCATTGGTATAAACTTAAAAAAGTGGGCAGTCTTCTACTTCCACAGTCAGTGATTAACAGAAAACCCCCAAGCCATTTGATCTATCAAGGCAAATTGTATACACCATTCATCTCATTGTGTAAGGTTTTAAGTACAGGCGTGTGACGTGACAAGCTGTGGTTTTAAAAATCGCCAAGTTTTTAACGGTCACTAATCGGATTAACTCATAGGTGAAAGCATTGCTTGGTATAATTAAGGTGTCGTAACCAGCTTATGTCCATTCAGAATTGGTTTCCCCGGGTATTTAACTACGTATTTTTTACACCCACCCACCCACCTTCAAGATAACGAAAATGAACGCGTCTTGATTATCTACACAGACAACAGATTATTGGTAGCAAATTTCATCTAAATCCATCAAGCCGTTCCCGAGATATGCGTCAGCATATGGTCTTGAGAGAAGATAATAATAAGAATAAGAATAATAATAATATAATGAAGAAGAAACAGAACGAAAACAATATGATTCCCCACCTTCGGTGGTGGGGAATCATAATAAGAATAATAAAAATAATAATAACTAGAGATTGTAACTGGGATACCAGTTACGTATGATTCCCCACCATCCGTAAATGATTTATGGCATATATCTGGTGAAAAGCCCAATTGGTGTAAAATTTTGTTGCCAATTTCATTACTGTGTCGCCAAAAAGGATACTTTTTGACACATACAACATTTGACGTAATACACTAGTCAAGTCGGGTACCTGCATGTGCAGGTAGTCTTACATCAGAGTTACGTCCCTTCATATATGAATTACAAGATTGAATAAAACAATAAATGAACAAGAGATGTTGTTGTTTAAGTATTAATCAACAGGTAAATTTGTGATTTTCGCGTCACATGCGTTTTTAATGTTGTGTATATATTGCCTTGATGAACGGTTACATTCTAAAGGCAGTTGTGTTTGAAGTCATTTGTACAGCGCCGACCTGGTAAACTAAAAAAATCCTACCTTGATTACTTTTTTAGATTTCTTTGAAAGTTAAAGTAGATTTAAATTAAAGTTTTCGGTTGAGAAAAATCGTACATTGGAAGGCCTTCTCGGCATAGGAAGTGACGTTTTCAATGAATTTCATTGAATAAGAAAACTCGTAGAACCCCTCTCAGGCCTCTGATTCGGCGTTGCCGTGTTACAATGAATGAACATGTATGGAGGGTTTGCGCTGGGCATCGCCAACGTCGCCAATTGCGATTTTTTTTCAACTGGCGACAAAAAAACGACGCTTTGCGATTTTTCTGGCCACAAGTTTTCAAAGTTCACCGGTATCTTGGTCACCAGTAATTAACAGGTGATAACACATTGAAGCCAGTGACGGATCGGCGAGTGTCACTGAATAAACACAGTAATTAACGACTGGTCTTAAATAATGAGTTGATTAAGATCGTTGTCTTAGGTGTGAATGCAAGACCTTCTAATTATGGGTAGGTAGATCAGGTAATATAGGAGCGTGTCGACATTGCGTGAGGATATACCCTGTGCCCTCCCGATGTCGTCAGACAGTATAAACACCGATGACTCGGAATTATTGCAAAATCCAAAATAAAATATAATAAAAGTTACCCTTTGTGATGTTTATTTAATATTTTTAAAAAAAGTTTATTGATTAATAATCGTGATTCAATGCGCAATACACATCGTATTTTAATTTAGCGACTTATATCGGTTATTCCTATATGTTTGAGGTTCATGATCATAACGATATATCTACTCAGTCAATATATATATACATATATATATATATAATTTTCACTGAAAGTTTTACAACTTATGAGTGTATATACAATATAGTACAATATTTTGGCAATGTTCATGGAAATGGTACATTAAATTGAAATGTTTACAACAAAATAATTATCCTATAATATACAAAATGGTAGTTATAATAACTTAATTTTATTTACAATTTTTGCCTTAATTTTACGAGTATGATTTCGGGAAAAATAAATATTGGTGCCTCATAGATCGTGATCACGACTAAGGGAACAAAATAGTTTTTCAAAAAATGTTCTAAATTTCATTTCAAATTTTAATATAATTCTTATCTTATGCATCACCATAGCGTCAATTTTCCAATATATTTCACACTATATAAAGTCCGGTTAAAGGAAAAAACGACACACCGGTCATTAGGAAAGTGTCAGTCAGTAAAAGGAGAAATTTCATTGGTGTTAACTTAAAAGTGGGCAGTCTTCTTCTTCCACAGTCAGTGATTAACAGAATACCCCGAAGTTATTTCGACACGTTAACCTTCTTCGATCTATCAAGGCAAATTGTATACACCATTCAGCTCATTGTGTAAGGTTTTAATAACAGGCGTGTGACGTGACAAGCTGTGGTTTTAAAAATCGCGAAGTTTTTGATGGTCACTAATCGGATTAACTCATAGGTGAAAGCATTTGCTTGGTATGATTAAAGTGTCGTAACCAGCTTATGTCCATTCAGAATTAGTTTCCCCCGTATTCAATTAAGCAATTTACACCCACCCACCCACCTTCAAGATAACAAAAATGAACACGTCTTGATTATCTACACAGACAACAGATTATTGGTACCAAATTTCATCTAAATCCATCAAGCCGTTCCCGAGATAATCTGCAGCATATGGTCCTGACGGAAAAATAATAATAAAAAATAATAATAAAAATAAAAATAATAATAAGAAGAAGAAACAGAACGAAAACAATATGATTCCCCACCTTCGGTGGTGGGGAATCATAATAAGAAGAAACAGAACGAAAACAATATGATTCCCCACCTTCGGTGGTGGGGAATCATAATAATATCCTTTAAGATAATTACTATTTAATATAGGGGAGTTGCAAATCACAATACATGTGCTTGGAGTTGCTATAACAACAAACACGGACATAATTTAAGTAAGATTTTTTTTCTTACTTTATAGGAACAATATTTCTTTGCATGGTCGTAATAATAGTCCGTGGGCTAGGTGGATCCACCGTGTAACCCCAGGATCCTCCGACACCTGACGTGTAGCGTGCGCTACTTATTTTAACATTCTGATTTATCGATCTGATCTGATATTAGTGCTATTAATAGACTACCAAGGTTTTATTGACGATTTATGACTATCTTTGACTTCTTTCTGTTTAAGAACGTCAAACAAATTTTCAATTGAACTCATAGGAAATGAATTTTCCGGCCAGTCAGTGAAATTTCTTTGTTTCTTGTACGAACTTCATAGTGAAAATTCCTGCTCAAATTAATTTTCGGGGAATGATGTCATATAAAGGCCTAGGTGCAATAAAGAAGTTTACTGACACCTTAAATAATCAATACTACCAAACAAACATATTATACAACATATGATTTACAAATTCTTTATAAATGTTTGCTTTTTAACCGAAAAACAATGTCTCTTTCAGAAAACCTTGGTCATATTAATGCACCTTTATTGACGAAACAGTTTCTTGAAACATTCAACGTTTCTATTCTTGACAAGCACAGACATTTTCGAGATATGCCTTCCATTGAAAATTTGTGTCCTTATAACGAAACAAAACGATGATAGTCCTAAATTGTCAACAGAGCTTTGGTAGTTGTTAAATTTTATCTGAAATCAGAGTGACAAAATTTGTATCGCATAGAATCTCGTGGTGTTAGAGCTGTTTCTACAAAACACTAGCTGCAAAGTAGTTTGTTTTGATACAAAGCTATGCCAATGATTCTAAATAAATCAATTAAAAAATGCATTTGTATTTGTATAATTGTTTCTACTAATATCGCTTCAGGGGTAACATTTCTTTATGTAAGTTAAGGAATGATGTTTCGTTGTTGAATGAACTATACATGGCAAGCTAGAATGACTGATAAACTGTGAAAAGTGAGGTGGAGTGAGTAATGGTGTTTAACGTCCCAGTCAAGAATATTTCACTTATATGGAAACGTCGCCAGCTTTAGGCGAAGGTGCAGAAATTTTGCCTGTGCGTTGCGCTGATAGGATTATACAGCAGGGTTCTTTAGCGTTCCAAGCCCACCGTGACACGGGACTTCGTTTATTTTAAGTTCCCATTCCGAAAAAACCGTGACTTTCATTTCGTAATGCCGAATGCTTGGCGAAAGAACAGTCACTACCCACTTAAAAATCTAGTGTCAGACCCGGCTGGCTCCCACTTACGGAGCGAGCACTCTATCAACTGAGCTACTGCAGTGATAAACTGTGAAAAGCGGAAAGGATTACAATAATAATAAGTTAGTTTAGATTTGAATGTTCACATTTTGCAGATATAAAAGCATAACACATAGACCCGGGCTTTCAGAATGAATGGATAAAAAGGTAATGTTACGTTACATAAATGTTATATACAGTCAGCACTCTTTATAACGGCCATCTCTGTACGCAGTGATGGATTTGTTCCCAACAATTTTTTGCCGTTAACTGAATATGCCGTTATAAAGGGTGCCGTTGTAAAGAGAGTTGACTGTATTTATTCAATTTAAAGTCTGTTTTCTTCATTACAATTGGAGTGTTATACGAAATGGCATATGATTCTCTAGCAACGATTCTTAGGTTAGATTTGCTTTCGATACACTACTTTGATTCCAATGTAACTGATATTGGTAAGTGCTTCTTTAGAGTGTTCTACCTCAATTTTCCGACTTGTTTTCTGAAATAAAAAACAGTAAAAAATAAATAGTATTAATAAAAAAGCTTATTAAAGCTATACATAAATTATCTCTTAAAAGCTTAATCACCTTTAAGATTGATTAGACATTCATTGTATAATTCTTATCTTTCGCTATATTCGCGACCCAGTGTATTTCCGCGGAAATGAAACCGCCGCGAATTATATGGGTATTTCCAGGACAATAATCTCGCTAAATCAGTTTCCTTTAATCAGGTATGACACCGCGAGTACACTTGTCATCGTCAAACCGCTAAAATTTGACACCGTACAAATAAAGTAATATACAGTAGTCTGTCCTCAATTAAATGCAGTATGCACTTCACTGCATGTGTCTAAATGCTGTGTAAGTAGTTTTATATGTTTTATGGTCTTAAGTGTTTTATACAACCAATCATTTAATACACTACTGGTTTGACGGAGCGGATATAAGAACCAGTTCGCAATCAAGGGCTGTCTTGTGTATACGCTAAAATTAATAGCAGATTCTGAAAACGTTATGTATTGGTACGTGTTGTAAATTAAAGCGAGGTACCATAATCGTCAACAAAACAAACATATCGAATAATATTCAGTCCGTAAGTATAGTATTTCAAAGCTTTGAAAACTGGTAAATTACGTTTAACAAGTCAACCTGCATCAGGAAAACGTTGCGGGTAATTCACCACGCTTATCAACAACACTGACAATAGCCACAGAACTCCTAGAGGTCATTTTTTTTAAGTCTGACCTTACAATATCTAACAACAAACCGTAGATATTGCTACTTAAGTGGGAGGTCATCAGTTCGAACCCTGACCGTTTCTGATCCAAGACTTGAAAGTAGGTAGTGACTGTTCTGTCGCCAAACATTCAACATTAGGAATAGAAATCATGGTTTTGTCGGATGGGAACTTAAAATAAACGAAGGCAGTCCCGTGTTACGGTAGGCGTGGCACGATAAAGAACCTTGCTGTATAATGTCATCAGCACAACGCACAGGCAAAATTTCTGTACATTCGACTATAGCTGGCGACGTCTTGATATAATTAAAATATTCTTGACTGGGACTTTAAGCACCAGTACTCAGGTCAACTCATTTCTTCAATGCGTGCCTTACAAGTTGAGTAGCATTTTAAGGAAAAAAATTAAATCATTGTGGTTATTTTTTTTAACAATAGGCAGAAGTGCTTAAAAGTAAATCAAAGTCTATCTATTAATGAAAAACAACCCAAGCAGATATCCATAAATAAGAATTTTTTTATTTTATTATTTATAAAAAATAAGATCCCATTTTGCTAGTTTATTAACATGAACCTCATACAATTATTTCGCGTTTCATCGACGCAAGTTAAAATAGGTTATGCTAATCGTCTATACAAAAGCTGACAGGTCAATGTTGGCTATTGTTATCTGAAAAAGAATACAAATACATCAATTATTATGCTATTCAGGTCAAGATTGAAGTGATATTCAAAAACATATTAAATATGATGTTTCTAAAGACAACGTAACTGGATAAATGGCTCTGATTTTCTCATCAATCGTTTTTAAAACTTTTGAACTTTCAAATGTTAAGAATTATATTGTCAGTTGCTTAAAAATCTAGTGATTCTGTTAGATTCAATTCTCGATTAAGTGTAATATTATAATAAAATAACATAAGTAAATTGCTGAAGTGCCCAAAATGAACAATTCAATGTCTTAATTGCATTAAAAAATTCAAAATAACGATAGTATTAATTTGAACTTAACAAAATTGAATAATAACCATCGATTCCCTTATTTTCGTTTGATTCATTGAAAAAAGATAAAAGTACCAATGCTTGAATATAACAAATATATTGGAAAACTGAAAACTTTGTTTTGTAAATGTACCTAATATCACAGGGTCAAATTTTTAATTTTCGACTTTGTTTACATTAGAGTGATACCTGGCCGATACGAACTAGTCTTCGTGTATACAGAGCCATTGAGGATGTCCCAACCCTTTCCTAAAATGTTGGTTACTATCAAAACTCTATACATGGTTAATACAGAACATAGTATTACTGGCAGAAATACATATTTATGTATCTAAATACAATTTTCATTTCACGGTGCATTTTCATGCTTTATATTCGATTCTGACAGACAATCTTGCATTGGGAAAACTTTCAACAGGTTTGGTATTAAAACTTATGCCATTTCAACAGAAGCACACCAGACGAACTTCCGAATTTACACATTTCATAGAAATATCTTGCTTATTTTCTTCCGATACTAGTATTTTAGTATGGGAAAAACGCTGGTCAATTATTTTAACCCAAAGGCCAAACAAAATTCACAACAGTCGAAGCAACTTGCTTTATCTACAAAAACAGTTCCATCGGTATATCAGGATGCTGACGGTATTATATCTCCAACAGTGACAGACAATTAATAGCACATACTGTAAGGCAGTTACGGGAAAATATTAAACTCAGGTGCTGCATGTACTTGAATAAGAAAAAAAAATTAAATCAATGCCATTAAATTTGATTTGATCCTAAAATTTTACACACCCACATTAAAGATTACAGATGTTGCGTTGTAGTTGTTTTTTCTGGTTAAAAAAATAAGAAAAACAAAGAATTTTATTTTTCAATTTATCAAGGCCTATAAAGTAAAAATTCGGAATTAACATCTTTTTAATAGTTTTTGACATTATTCAAACGGATACTAAAATCTGATATTTAATTTAATTACAAGGCAGAAATTGTATATATACTGACTTATACCAAACTGTTAAACTATATACCAAAGCAGACTGATCGACGTTTAAAAGATACAACTAGCCTGAAGGTAAGAGCTATCCTCTCTCTCTCTCTCTCTCTCTCTCTCTAAAATATGTAGATATTGTACTTTCACCAAGCGCTCTTCATTTAGAAATAAAAGTAGTAACGGGGTTCTTTGGAAGATACCTTAAATTCGATAATACGTGTAATGACAGGCGTGGTACGTAAAAGAATCTACTTGCACATTGTCCTGAGCGCACTTTAAAGGTCAAAATTTCTGATACTTCGCCTATAGATAGTAATGTGTCGATATGAGTGAATTAATCTTGACTTGGATATAAAACCTATATAATCTCTCTCTCTCTCTCTCTCTTCTCTCTCTCTCTCTCTCCAATTGCTATCCATGCTATTTAGTGTCAATTGAAAATATTTAGATAATTTTATTTTACCGATTTCGTTTTCCATGTTTTCAGATTTTAATTTATTACACGCACGCAGTATTTTATTTTTTATTAGTTCAAGGGATAGTAAATTCCAACTTTTTAATTTCAATATTTAAATGTAATGAAATTTTCTTCTTAGTATACCTACAGACAATATGTCATACACGCTTTAAGACGGGACTTATTATGGTAGCTTTCTAGGACATTGCGCGTTTGTCCGTCCGTCCGTCCGTCCGCCCGCCTCCATTTGTAAAAACTTAGCAGCAAACAACGTTAAAAAGAATTGGTTAATTATGCATTTCAACCCTTTAATGTCCAAGTGCTAATATGAAAATCATCTCGAAAATGCAAAAAATGTGGGTTTCTAGTTTCTTATCTTATGTGTTAAATGTTCTTGTGTACGCAACAGGTCCAACAGTTTTCCATCATTTATTTTACAATTAAGACAACAGTTATAGTCGTCATATGAACATGTTCATATCTTAAAATGAAGACATTTTGTTACTTTTTACTAAAGTTATGGTTCTTTGAACGTAAAAATGTTATAAGACATGTTAAAAATAAACTTGATACTATATTCATTTAATTACTTTCAGATTCGATATTATTTTATAGGCAGCATTATGTTCTTCTCTTGAATTTTTTTATAAAATAATGCACGCATGTGCTTTTTTGAATGGACTTTTTTTATAAAAAAAAACACTTAAAAGTAGCACATTAACGAAGTAATAATTTATAACAAAAAATACGTATTTTGTTGTTTTTAAGATTTCTGAGTTAAGAGTTCTGAATTTTCGTATAGAGCCAGTTTCTGATTTCTGTGTTTGATTTTTCTGTGGATGCAACAACTTTCAACAAATTCTTTCGAGTTTTTACATTTGTGATCGGTATCTTATAAAAACACACAAATTTACAATATAATCTAAAAGTCGTGAAAACGGTTGAGGAGTGGGTCGTTAGTGATACCCTGATTTTTCAGTTTATTAACAAAAACCGTTTGGCTGTGTGCATCACACTAGAAGACAACTACAAAGGAAAAGAAGAAGTTAATTTCAGCTAGCTTCGCCCTCTTACTTTTCGAATAATCGCGGGATCACTTTATACAAAACATAACATTTTATTATACCTCTTATAATATTCTTGAATTTTGATTGGTCGTTTCAACTATTTTTTTTACTATTGATCTAAACTTATAAAAAATCTCTGTTTGGTTCGCTATCTATCAGGTCAAACAGGTCAATATTTTACATTGACTCTCAATGACGTTTAAATTTCGATACAGTCTTGATACGAACTAAAATATTTCGTCATTTGTCAGTGTTACAATGGGATTTTGTTATTCTTGTAACACTAACACTCTGCCGTTCTAAAAACATTTCTGTGTAAAAAAAATATATTTTGGCATTATGGGTTTAGTGATAAATCAAGGAAGGCTCATAAAGTAAAAATATAAAACAAAATGAATCTTAGGATTTCAAAATAATGTGGCGATAAGCAAGGTAGAACAGTTGTCAAGAAGCATTATAACCAGGTTTTACTATATTTATGAAGTCAATATGGTGAAATGAGGTCCCAAGATCTGACCTCTCGATGATCATGAACTCATATATAGTAAATGATTTTATAGTATTTTTTTTTACATTTTTCAGATGAAGGTTTTCATTGTTGCAGTTCTTATATCGGTCGTCTTTGTTTGTGAAAATGAAGGTAAAGTCTTTAATTATTATTCTAATAAAAATTATTCCAAGAGTTAAAAATCAACCTTAGTTATAATCGGTTACATATACAAATTATTTTTCAAAACCACTACAACAGCTCAATTGATAGAGTGCTCGCTTTGTACGTTGGAAGTCGTGGGTTCGAACCTCGGTTGGGGTCTCACCAAGCTTTTAAAGTAGTAATGACTGTTTTTTCGCTAATCAGTCGCCATAAAAGAAGTCATATTACTAATATCGCTCGCTCATTATCAGTAACCCAATATCACAACACTTTAGTCTCACGCCCAATATCATCACGTATACGTATGTTTCATACCCAATATCACCCACCATCCCACACCAACTATCTCGCTCATGTAAATATCACACCCCTGTCTTGCACCCAATTCCACACCACCTATGTCTAAATATATAAATATTGCATTTCTGATAGAGTGACATGCCACATTGTCACCCCAAGAAATGCCATTGTCTACCGAGGCAAAGCCCTGGGGTGACATTATGTACTATTTGGATATATATTTGTATATAGTCCACTATGTACTATCAGAAATGTATTATGTTTTGTATTTATTATACTGTGCAACACAAGTATACTGGATTGTTAACCATTATCCAGAGATTCAAATTCACACTCAGAAATTGTCGAAATAAGTCTACGCTTCTTTTCACGGCTCGTAGTTATTTTTGCATCTGTCAATTGCTTCAGCGTTTATGCACTTAAATATATGCAAATCTACTAAAACCATATTGTTAGACAGACACAGTGACAGCTGTCGTCTAGGCAATCTACTTATCAAGACGAGTGTAACAGTAGTATAACATTACTTTAAAAAAACGTTGTACTGAGCCGTATGTGCAATTTTTCTGCGCATGCGAATTTTTAGTAATGTCGACCGCTCAGTGTAATTTTATCTTGTGACGTAAGATTTTAAGAAATCCGAATGTGTCATTAGATTTACCCAAACCTTTATTGACCATTCAAATTTCGATAAATTCATAAATATAGGTATAATAAATCACATCTTCTATGTCTTACAAGTTTTATAACACCCTTTTGACCCATATAACTGAAACTAGATGTAAAAATGGGACCATTTGTCAAAATTAGGAATTAATGTACCTATTACCCCTTCTAGAATAAACTCTAAGCTAACGATCCCTGTATGATGTTGGAATCTGGGTTAATATGCCATATTCAAATAAAAAAAAACCATATTTATCCATGTCTGAATCACAATCCAGAAGCAAAGTAAAAAGATTGGAACAGACAAGTTAGGTTAGACACGTGTACTTCCACCAGAGAAGTGAGGCCGGATGCTCCGGAAAGGTAAGCACCTCCCGTTTAGCTAGGTACACCCGCCATGTGTGTAATCAAAGTTGTGTGAAAGGGACATGGAACTATGAGACGTCATATATATCCAGGGCAATCCTGGACACAGAGACATCAAACTTATCAACAAAACTGTGATGACGGCCATAAAACTTATTGAAGGCCTTAATAATCCTAGGCTTCCAATATCCCTAAGTCAACAACTTATTTGGAACCAGCCGGTCTCGTTGTACAAAGTCCCTGTAATGGGAACAAGCTCTGCCATAGCGTATTAATTGGGAAACAAATACACAATAAGCAGGAGAAGCAGGTATATATTACTGTATGAAAAGGGAGAGTTGACAATAGGAAAATTGAGTTCATCAAGTTTGTCATAAAATTTTAAATATAGACTTTCGTGGGCGTCATAAATCAAGTATATGTCTAAATATGAAGCAGAACTTGAGGAATCAGTCGTGTCTTTTATTTCCAGCTCACTAGGATATGATATTGATTTTACTTTGCTTTATTCTCTGTATATAACATCATCAGATTGGGGTTACTCATGGTAATATTGATACATAATTTTGATCTTTTTCATATTTGAAATATAAATTTCATTTGTTATTTTGTGAAATAATAATATTGTCACTTATGTACTGGTTATTTAAGGTAGGGCAAAGATAAAAAGAACACCTGGTCTTCAATTACCCACACAGTATAAAAGCAAAAGGACCCCTAGGCTTGAATATCCCCAGCAGTATAGAGGCATGAGTTTACCTGACATTGATTTGCCTGAGCAGTATGGACAAACGAGGTCAGTTGGACTTGAATCTGCCAAACAGTATAGACAAACGAGGTCAGCTGGACTAGAATCTGCCAAACAGTATAGACAAACGAGATCAGCTGGACTTCAATCTGCCAAACAGTATATACAAACGAGATCAGCTGGACTTGAATCAGACAAAAACAAGCATAGACAAAGGAAGTTAGCTGG
The DNA here is from genome assembly GCA_021292105.1 of Anadara kagoshimensis. Taxonomy (NCBI): domain Eukaryota; kingdom Metazoa; phylum Mollusca; class Bivalvia; order Arcoida; family Arcidae; genus Anadara; species Anadara kagoshimensis. Next base: position 28,798,337 of record CM037872.1, on the reverse strand, counting down.
ACTTGAATCTGCCAAACAGTATAGACAAACGAGATCAGCTGGACTTGAATATGCCAAACAGTATAGACAAACGAAATCAGCTGGACTCGAAAATGCGAAAGAGTATAGACAAACGAGATCAGCTGGACTTGAATCTGCCAAACAGTATATACAAACGAGATCAGCTGGACTTGAATCAGACAAAAACAAGCATAGACAAACGAAGTCAGCTGGACTTGAATCTGCCAAACAGTATAGACAAACGAGATCAGCTGGACTTGAATCTGCCAAACAGTATAGACAAACGAAATCAGCTGGACTTGAATCTGCCAAACAGTATAGACAAACGCGGACACCTGGACTTGAATCTGCCAAACAGTATAGACAAACGAGATCAGCTGGACTTGAATCTGCCAAACAGTATAGACAAACGAAATCAGCTGTACTCGAAAATGCGAAACAGTATAGACAAACGAGATCAGCTGGACTTCAATCTGCCAAACAGTATAGACAAACGAGATCAGCAGGACTTGAATCTGCCAAACAGTATAGACAACCGAAATCAGCTGGACTTGAATCTGCCAAACAGTATAGACAAACGAAATCAGCTGGACTTGAATCTGCCAAACAGTATAGACAAACGAAATCAGCTGGACTTGAATCTGCCAAACAGTATAGACAAACAAGATCAGCTGGACTTGAATCTGCGAAACAGTATAGACAAACAAGATCAGCTGGACTTGAATCTGCCAAACAGTATAGACAAACGCGGACACCTGGACTTGAATCTGCCAAACAGTATAGACAAACGAGGTCAGCTGGACTTGAATCTGCCAAACAGTATAGACAAACGAAATCAGCTGGACTTGAAACTGCCAAACAGTATAGACAAACGAGATCAGCTGGACTTGAATCTGCGAAACAGTATAGACAAACGAGATCAGCTGGACTTGAATCTGCCAAACAGTATAGACAAACGCGGACACCTGGACTTGAATCTGCCAAACAGTATAGACAAACGAGGTCAGCTGGACTTGAATCTGCCAAACAGTATAGACAAACGAAATCAGCTGGACTTGAAACTGCCAAACAGTATAGACAAACGAGATCAGCTGGACTTGAATCTGCGAAACAGTATAGACAAACGAGGGCAGCTGGATACCTAGACTAATTAAAGCCAAATACAAATACAACCTGACATTGTCAAAAAGTAAGTATCAAACTTTCAAATTTCAGGTTAAGATTCACTAACGGATAGGTTGAATTAATCCCTGGTTATCACAATTTAAGTGTATACTCTAAAGTTACATGTTGCTAGCGAACCTTCAGATTAGGTTACAGTCCCAAAACAAAGTACAGACTTTGAAAACCGAAAATGTTACTTAAACATGTACACTCCTAGCAGAGAAGAGGAATCAGATGCTCCGGATGCTACAAATGAAAAGCAAATTAAGAAAAAGATAAACATAGATTTGTTCTTGATCTTTCTGATATATACCACATATGTACGAGGGGGGTCAAACAGTTCATAGAACGGGGTATATATTGCCGCAACAAACCATACCTTTTATTATTTTCAATATAGTCCCCATTTTCCCCAATGCACTTAGCCCATTTTTTTTCAGACTATCTATACCTTTGAAATAGAAGTCTTCTGTTTGGTCCTGAAATCATGCCTTTGTGGCAGCCTTAGGTTCATCATCATAAGGAAATCTGATTCCCCGTAATGTGGATTTCAAATTTCTAAATAGAAAATAATCACTGGGTGCCAAGTCGGAACTGTAGGGTGGGTGATTAAGTCGTTCGAACTTGCATTCACGAATCGCTGCGTGTGCAATCCTTTACTTGTGCACAGTAGCATTGTCGTAAAGAAGCAATACCCCTCGGTCAACTTTGCCCTCCTTTTTAATTTAAAGCAGCTTTCAGTAGAAAATGAATTGAAAATTGTAAATTGTTTTAGGCAGATTAAATGGGTATTTCTTGTAAAATCAAAAACGACATTTTTAATTTTCCGGTACTTCTTGCGTAATTGTCTAATTAAAGTAGAAAAAGAAGAAATTCTTGAACATAGACTTAGCAGAACATATCATCGAAACATTTAACGTCTCTTGTTTACTTGGTGGTTTCATCTATTCATTTATGATGAATAAGAAAAAAACAAGCATATCAATCCATGTCCAAACCATAATCCCAAACTAATGTGAAAACAATTTGAAGCTGACAATTTAGGTTAAACACGCAAACTTCCACCAGTGAAGTGAGGGTGTGTGCTCCGGAAAGGTAGGTGCCTCCTGTTTGGGTTGAACATCCGCCATACGTGTAATCAAAAATTGAGAATAAGATAAAAGAAAATAAATAAACATGACACTATAGGATGTCAAATTTATACAAGATAATTTTGTATACAGACACCATACATATCAGCAAAATTGTGATGAAGGCCACACAACGTTTTGAGGGCATTGATAAGCACAGGCTTGCAGTATCCTTTCGCCAACATTGTTTTTGTAAGCAGCTTGCCTCATTGTATAAATTTGCTGTATTTGGAACAAGCTCTACCATGGAATATTATCTGTAAACAAATATACCATACGCAGTAGAAGCAGTTATATTTCTTCACAAAAAAGAGAAAGTTGAAAATAGAAAAAAAAATCATTACGTTTGTCATACAGTTTCTAATGTGGCCTTTCGTTGGCATCATTATTTTGGACTAAGTCTAAAGTATCAGTCGTATCTTTTATTTAAAGCTTACTGTGATAGATGATTCTACATAATTTCCAAAAATAAGATTGTTCATAGTAGCTGCGTCATCTATTTATCTGTATGTGGAATTAAATAATTTGGCGATATTTTTCTCTAGATTTAGCATGGTTTTGCATAATTTTTATAATATACACAAAGTGTAAGTCTATTCTAAGAAAGACATTGAATATTTAAATAGTGCTTTCATTGCGATTCGTTTCATTTATATGATTTTGATTATTATTATTATTCGTAACACGTTTTGTTTGCTACCTGACGTTTAATTTTTAATATAAATCTTTCCTTCTTACATATGTTTTTTGCATTCAAATAAAAGTCCGTGATGCACAGTGTCTCTAGACTGGGATTGCCTGAATATATTTGACGTCCATAGTTCTATTTTTCCTTCAATCAATTTTGATTACACATGAGCTAGGTAAGAGGTTCTTTCCCTCTGGAGCACCCGACTTCACCTCCCTTGTTGATGTGTTTAACCTAATTTGTCTTTTACAATGTTTTATTTTGATTCGGACATGGGTTAGTGTGTTAATTTTTTATATGTTATACATGTCATTCTAAAAAAATATAAATTCGTCCTTCAATATTATTATAATCACACTACCGGTCATTTGCTCAAATGTCAATCTAAAAGTGGGAATTTTCTAATCAGTTTTCCAAATTTGTATTTTGTAGTTTACATTAAATTATATTTAATGGAGAATTGAATATTTCTTCTTAATCAACGGACAATAGAATTTTAAACATTGGAATTTGTTTAAATATATATAAGATATATGATAAGAAAATCAGAACCAATTATCTAGTTAAGTTGTCTTTAGTTCATAAATATTACTTCAATCTTGACCTGAATAGCATAATAATTGATGTATTTGTATTCGTTTTCAGATAACAACCGTCAACATTGACTCGTCAGTTGTTCTATAGAAGATTATCAAAACCATTTGTAACTTGCATAGTTAATAAACTAGCAAAAATAAGATATAATAATTGTTATATAATAAAATAAATAAATTCATATTGTTTAATACTTGCATGAGTTTTTGCATTAATAGAAAGATTTTGTTTTACTTTTTCGGCATTTCTGTCTATTGTCAAGAAAATACAATGGTTTCATTTTCTTCCTTAAAATGCTTGCTCAACAAAAATGCATTGAAGAGTTGAGTTGAGTTGAGTAATGTTGTTTAACGCCCCAGTCAAGAATATTTCCATTATATCAAGACGTCGTCAGCTATTGCTAAATATGCAGAAATTTTGCCTGTGCGTTGTGCTGATGACATTATACAGCAGGGTTCCCCGCCTACCGTAACCTGGGAAATTGTAATTTTAAAATTTCTTTTCGATATAACAATGACTTCCATTGGTAATGACGAATGCTTTGGCGAAAAAAACAGTCATCACCTACTTTCAAGTCTTTAGTCAGAACCAGTCGGGGTTTGAACTCACGACCTTCCACTGACGGAGCAAGCACTCTACATACTAAGTTACCGCATTGGTTCAGACATTGAGGAGGCGTATGATTGTCTGCCATGTATGTGAATCGAAGGTTTAAGTGAAACTAAATTAAACCGAAAACGTTACCGAGTAAGCTATTATACATTATAAACCTTGTTCAATGTTTTAAAAGCATACTTTTAATTATTTATGTCAGTATGGGTTAGTGGTTGTGAATTGTGTGAAATGATTAGGAATTCTCCAACAAAATTGGAAGCCCGGTTGGTAAAGTGCTCGTTCCGTTTGTAGAAGTTTGTGGGTTAAACCACATTACGTGACCGGAAGTGACCAGTATTTGCTTCCAGTCACGAAAATTGTACTTTATCCTTTGATGAAAAACATGTTTGTTTAGAATACATACGTTCCATTAATTATTCTTATGGAAATATGAAACAGTCTTTAAATTGAAACTGGTAAATTCAAATTCCTTTAAATCGACCGGAAATGGCAACTCTTTGCTTCACATTAATCCTGCTTTCAGTTTACGTTAGTTTTGCTTTTACCATTTCGCAATTAATGTTAATAGTTTTGTAAAAGTGTGTTAGCTCACCAATTTTTAGGTATACACTTTGGTTATTCCCAGTTAGTAAGAAAACTCCATAGAAATGTTATAATGCAGTTAAACCATCTATTTATGACCAACGCTTGATTTACTGCAGTCAATCTGGAACTGGACAACTGACAGTCTGTTCAGTGGTGTTTCGGATCTTTCCCATAGATTATATGTTTCATGAAGGTCTTTCTTATTCTTAATTGCAACTTTAAAATGCTGTCTCGTAGTTCTATGCAAATATAATGTTTCTTCAAATTGTGTTCACCTTATTTGTATCTTTTAATCTATACCTATGTTGAATCAGATTCTGAATAGTTCTGATAATCATTGTCCTCTAAGCTTTAATTTCAGAAGTCGAAGTTGCGATTTAAAAAAAATAAATTACGTTCTCACTGAAGGTAATATCTACAGTCAAACCTGTCTATAAAGACCAGTAAACCAGTTACCAGTAAAAGTGGCCTTTATGGGCAGGTGATCCTTATATACAGGTTCAAATAATATAAATAAAGAACAATTGGGATGCAATTCTACTGGCCTTTATAAGCAGGTGGTCCTTATATAAAGGTGGCTTTTAAGGCAGGTTAGACTGTATTTAGTTGTTAATAGGCAGTTTCTTGTAGAAATTATACACGTTCTCAAATTGCAAGCCTAGGCTTATCAAGCCCTCAAAAAATTTTATGAACGTCGTCAAAATATTGTTGATAAATATCATGTTTCTGTATCCAGGGTTACACTGGATACATTCGATGTCCCATAGTTCCATGTTCCTTTCATTCCCAATTTTGATTACACAATGGTTTAGCTAACTAAACATGGTCATGATATGCTAAGTCGGTCGGTCTCACCTCCCAGGGAAATGTTCATGTGTAAAACGTAATTCTTCATTTTTACTTTTTTCGACGTGGATTGATATGTTTGTTTTTCATAATGAATGACAATTAGTTTTCTATCATAGCTACAAAGGAGTTGGTTACCTTTCCAGAGCACCCGGTCTTACTTCTCTGCAGGGAGTTTCTACTTTCAATTGTTTTTTACGGTGATATAATCTGACGGTTCACTAGCCATGAGTAACTGAAATTTGTATAATTTGCACTAAACTTATGTAGGAATTTGCAAGATTCAAAGTTTTTTCACTTTGCTTTTGGATTGTGGTTTAGACATGAATTGATATGTTTTTCTATTATTCATCATGCATGAATAGATGAAAACCTCCAAGTAAACAAGTGACTATTAATGTTTCGGTCTAATATATTAACATATTAATGTTGATGGAACGTTCTGCTTAATCAATTATTCCAGAATTCCTTGTTTTTCAAATTGAATTAGACAAATACGCAAGAAGTACCGAAATTATAAAAAATGTCGTTCCAGATTTTCTGAGAATTGATTCATGAAAGTAAACAATCATCATATTTTAGAAAAATAAAAATATATATGTATAATTAGTTGGAAGTAGTAAAACAGGGTTCCTAAACAAAATGCATTCGAATTATACTTGTATTTCAATGCCACTAATTATTACACAACCAGTGTTAATTTTGCAGCACTAGTCGCTCATCTCGGAATGATATATGATGTATATCTATGTTTATTTATCTTTTATTCTCAATTTTCATGCCAAACTTTGCCGGTGTAGATACCTACACGGGAGTTGCTTACTTTTCCGGAGCACAGGGTCTCACTTCTCTGCTGGAAGTTTACGTATTCCACTTACTTTCAAAGTTTCTACTTTGTTTTGTTACGGTGATATAATCTCAAGGTTCACTAACCATGAGTAACTGAGATTTGTATAATTTGCACTAAACGTATGGTGGAAGTTCTCGTGTTTAACCTAATTTGCAAGATTTAAAGTTTTTTTCACTTTGCTTTTGGATTGTGGTTTGGACATGAATTGATATGTTTTCTATTATTCATCATGCATGAATAGATGAACACCTCCAAGTAAACAAGTTACGATTGATGTTTTGGTCAAATGTTGATGTTACGTTCTGCTTAGTCAATATACCAGAATTCCTTTTTTCTAATTGAAATAGACAAATACATAAGAAGTACCGAAATTATAAAAATGTCGTTCCAGATTTTTGAGAATTGATTCATGAAAGTAAACAATCATTATATTTTAGCAACATAAATATATATTATATATATATATATATATATATATATATATATATATATATATATATATATATATATATATATAATATATATTTATGTTGCTAAAATATAATGATTGTATATATATATATGTATAATTAATTGGAAGTAGTTAAATAGGGTTCCTAAACAAAATGATTTCAGAGAAAGGAAATACGCATTCAATGTGCCGAAATAAATTAACGTATCTTGTTATTATAACATGTCCAGTGTTAATTTGGCAGCACTAGACGCTCATTTCGAAATGATATATGATATATCAGATAGATCATATTTATGTATATTTATCTTCCATTCTCAATTTTCATTCCAAACTTTGCCGGTGTAGATACCTACACGGGAGTTGCTTACTTTTCTGGAGCACAGGGTCTCACTTCTCTGCTAGAAGTTTACGTATTCCACTTACTTTCAAAGTTTCTACTTTGTTTTGTTACGGTGATATAATCTGAAGGTTCACTAGCCATGAGTAATCAAAAACAAACATACTTATCCATTTCCGAATCACAATCCAGAAGCAAAGTAAAAACTTTGGAACTGACAAGTTAGGTTAGACACGTGAACTTCCACCAGGGAAGTGAGGCCGGGTGCTCCGGAAGGGTAAGCACCTCCTGTTTAGCTAGCTACACCCGCCACGTGTGTAATCAAAATTGTGTGAAAGGAACATGGAACTATGAGACGTCAAATATATCCAAGGCAATCCTGGACACAGAGACATCAAACTTATCAACAATACTGTGATGACGGCCATAAAACTTTTTGAGGGCCTTGATAAGCCTAGGCTTGCAATATCCCTGAGTCAACAATTTATTTGCAAGCAGCCTACTTCGTTGTACAAAGTCCCCGTAGTGGGAACAAGCTCTACCATAGCGTATTAATTGGGAAACAAATACACCATAAGCAGGAGAAGTAACTGAGATTTGTATAATTTGCACTAAACGTATGGTGGAAGTTCGCGTGTTTAACCTAATTTGCAAGATTTAACGTTTTTTTTTCACTTTACTTTTGGATTGTGGTTTGGACATGAATTGATATGTTTTCTATTATTCATCATGCATGAATAGACGAACACCTCAAAGTAAACAAGAGAAGATTAATGTTTCGTTCAAAATGTTGATGTACGTTCTGCTTAGTCAATATTCAGAATTCCTTCTTTCTTCTAATTGAAATTGACAAATACGCAAGAAGTAGCGAAATTATAAAAATGTCGTTCTAGATTTTCTAAGAAATGATATATTATGTATATCAGATAAATCATATCTATGTTTATTTATCTTCCATTCTCAATTTTCATTCCAAACTTTGCCGTGTAGATAGCTACACGGGAGTTGCTTAATTTTCTGGAGCACCAGGTCTCACTTCTCTGCTTGGAGTTTACGTGCTTTACTTACTTTCAGAGTTTCTACTTTGCTTTGTGACTGTGATTAAATATGAATGTTCACTAGCCATGAGTAACTGAAATGTCTAGAAATTATAATAACTAGGAATAATATATACCTACCCGTCAGTAAATCCTGACCTGGATTTTGACAGTTTGATACTTACATTTTGGGAATGTCAGTTTATAGGATACCTAGCAGGCCGTGTGTTATGTACCATATTGTTTAGTAATGTAGCTCTCAAAACAAGAATATGAGTTGAGTGTGCAGTGCGAATTTTGAAAATTTAACTAGACACAAATGTTCACCAACCATATTACCATTGTTGTATTCGAAGCTTGGCGGTGAAGGTACTATGATCTACAGTCAAATCTGTCTATAAAGACCACCCAAGGGAACCAGTAAAAGTGGCCTTTATATACAGATTCAAATAATATGAATAAAGAACAATTGGGATACAATTCTACTGGCCATTATAAGCAGGTGATTATATAGAGACGACATTTAAGGCAAATTGGACTGTATATACTCTGACACTTTATAACATTCTGCTAGCAAGGTCTCATGCTAAGAAATTTGACAAATAGGGATATAAACACTGATGTACAACTTATTTTGTAAATGTTTTAGGATTTCCATTTATTCTAGGTGCCAGCTAACCATTTAATCACTGCGTTTATAATGTAAGCACCAGCAGCTTTAGCGATATCTAAACTCTCATACCCGGAAACGAAAAGGTCAAAGTTCAGCGATGATGAAGTGTAAATTAACTAACCAAAAGGGTGAAGTAAAAATTTTCTCTTCTAGATCTAGTTTCAAAATATCCACTATGTTTCCGTTAATTTTTCTTAAATAAGGATAAGAACAATTTGTGATCTTGTTGTAAACAAAAACGTTTATGTAACGTTGTGGTACGCCTTTTGACCTTTGCTCCATGGTAAGGAAAGGGAAATGTATTTCAAAATGTCCTAATCTGGTCGATCCTACCTGTTGTACTGTGTACCACGACGTTGTCTCCACCATAACAGAACTGACTAATTATATGGACAGGCTTCATGCTTTCGTACTCATTCCATTTCATTTCAATATCACGTAGTTTTAATCTACAGTTCTCTCTGTTTCAAGTGAACTCAATGTGTTTTATTTGCAACAACCCGGTATAAAACATAATGGTAATGATAAGAAGATAACAATATATAAATTATAAGTCAAATGGGAACTTTTTGGACCCCATGTTGATAATAAAACAATTACAATAAAATGTTAAAACTGTTAAAATAATGTTTCTAAGATAATAATGAAAAACAAAGCAGGTAAACTGTCTAAAATGCATCTAAATTTACATTTGATATAAAACAAGGATTAGGTAAATTAGTGGACTATAACCATTTTTGACGATAAAACAAATACTTCACTACAAGTTTTGTAATTGAAACATATTTGCAAAACAATAAATGAATATTAAATGTAGTAATGTCAGAGTTATCTCTCTTTTTCTAAACGATGAGAAAGTTGCTTGGGTAACGAAATGCAAATACAGTCCAACCTGCCTTAAAGGTCACCTCTATATAATAGCCACCTGCTTATAAAGGCCAGTAGAATTGTATTCCAACTGTTCTTAATTCTTATTATTTGAACCTGTATATAAAGGCCACCTGCCCATAAAAGCCACATTTACTAGGTCCCTTGGGTTGCCTTTATCGACAGGTTTGAGTGTACATGTATTTAATTTCAGTTAACATTTCAACCATACCAGAATCGATTTTTCTGTAATTACACAAATTTGTTTTGCTGATCAAAAAGGTCAAGTGTAATGAGTGGCGTATTCATGCAAATTGTAGCAGTCAAATTACAACCCTCATATACCATATAGACACCTCTTAGGTACAGTGTCCGCCTCGAAATTAGAATATCGTGGGTTCAAACTCCTGTTAGTTCATAGATGAGATAAATAAATGTTCCCTCTTCTGGTGATTGTTATTAAGAGGACAGAGTATCAACCGTTTCATCCAGTGACTGTATAATGTTACTGGAGATGGTATGCTTGCATATAGTGTACGCAGCCTGGAAGCACCTTATAGTCGCCCTCGAGTGTTTGCCAGTACAATGCAAACCATAGAACAACACTAACATATCTCACAAATCATGATTTGTGGGACATGTTTCAATAGTGGCATCAACACCATCATACATCCCGTTACATATATTGAGGACCTCTATATGTGTAACATCTTATCCATTAGGCCACCAAGACCTCTATTAGACTAATGGATAAGACGTCAGTCTACAAATCCAGGGTCTCTCACCGATGTGAACTGCTTTACTGGTTCACCTGGTATCAGTATAATGTGACTGGGGGAGTGGTACGCTTGTATGCGGTGCACTGACTATGTTAGTTAGCACGTTAAAGTCGCCCTGAGTGCGCGATAGTATAAGGCAGACCATACAACACACTCGCACTTCACTTACATACACGAACTTGTTCCTAGATTAATCCATAGAGATTAATCAAATATCTCTAATTGCGAAAAGCTGAAAAATTGCTGATGCAACGTTTAGCAACATTCATCCAACCAACCAACCAACAACTATTACATATGTTAATTATGAGGGGGTCTGTCCATCCGCCCGTCAGTCCGAAGCAAAAATGTTCGTAACAGTTTTCTCAGCATCTACAGAACACAGCCACTTGTGACTTGTATGCGAATTTAGAATGAGGTCCAATGCTGCAAGTACATCTTTAAAGTCTACTAGACAATTATTTTTACATGTTTACCGAGTTATTATTTGAATTTCGACATGATTTACAGTCAATGATTGAAGTGAAATTCGGGGGTATACTAATGAGCAGTACATCGTAGGTTTCTTGTTTGATCTGCATGTTCCTGCAAGTGTTTCAGTCGTGACTTGTTCCATTCACGCTTGTTACAACTGACGCACTACATCACAAACCGCTCGATTCGTTTTACTGATACTGATTGAAACGGTAGACCCTTGACAAACACACTTTCTCAAATATCGTCGACACAGTCGAAATCAGAGATGAAATGTCTTAAAAGTCATATATTGTAAACAATATGTACAAAGTCTTCTAAAATATAGGAGGTGATGAATTGGATTTGATATTAGATTTCAGTTAAGAATATACCACTAATGTCGAGACATTATCATCTATAGGTGACCTTTGCAGTGCGTGTATGACAATGTCTAGGGGGAAGTAATTGCCGTACTGTCGTGATTGACGGGGTATCGGTTTTAAGGTCTCTACCTAAGGACCTGATGACTTTCACATTTAAATGCCGAATGATGGGCGAAGAAAATTCACTACATATTTTCATGTCTTGGTCAGAGCTGACAGCGGTTCGAAACCACGACCTCGCACGTACAAAGCAAGCACTCTACCATCTAAGCTGCCGTAGTGGAGGTAAACTTGACCTTATCATTTTCCTCCTTAATATTTTTCTCGTTTAATCGTGTGTGATACATCATATCACGCTGATAATGACCTTGAAGTTTGACCTTTCATACTGAGTTGGCTATCACCCTCTATTATCAGTAAGCATATTTAGTGATGATTTAAAAGCCTTCTGCTGAAACAAACACCTGTTTTAATAAATCATCTGGTATCTGAATGAAATTTATTTTGGATATTTGTACGTTTGTTTCATTTATAACTAAGATATAAATTTTAACCATTAGTAAATATGTCATTACTCATAGTTTGATTTGTGAACTGACGTATCTGCGTTAATCTTTAAACTGAAATGAAAAATAGGCATCTTAATAAAAAAAACAAACATACTAACCCATGTTCGAAGTACAATCCAAAAGCAAAGTAAAAACATTTAGACTGACAGGTTAGGTTAAAGGTCACCGGTCACCAAATTTATCAATTTTGTATTTTGCATTCTAATGGATAGAATAGTCAATATTGATGTGTCTGACGGTTTCCCACGCCTTAAATTTACCTGTAATACACTAAAACCTTACCTGAACGAACTGCTAATACTCGGTAGTTTCCGACATCGCTCGTAACTTTCCGGCGACCTAATTGATGACGTACATGGTGTTAAGCTGCTGAGGAAAGACACATAACCTCTATATGTATCCATATATTACATGTGGGTTTGTGTGGTGTTTTGAAGGCTTTTAAAGTTTGATTTCAAGTCAAAATGATATTTTTTGTGAAGTTTGAATATAATAAAATCACAATGACCGATGAACATGTTTTTTTCCACAAAATTCAGAACAAATTGAAGCCAGATTTACACAGCTGTTTATGCAGCTTTTTAATTGTTTTGAATGTATTCAAATTAACAATTAAATTAAATTAAGTCAGGGAAATATGAGTGGTATAATCATTTAAGACAATTCAAATTATTATGAACGAATTCAGTCAAATATATAGATTTTAAACAATTTTAATTTTCAAAATTAATTTAATTCGGTTATTCAATCAGTTCACAAATTCACAAGTGGAAACAGAGACGTGTGCCTTGTTCAAATTAACAAATCTAATTTAACTTTAATTTATTCTATTTTCAGAATCCATCAAAAATGACAAATAATCAAAAACAAACATACTTATCCATTTCCGAATCACAATCCAGAAGCAAAGTAAAAACTTTGGAACTGACAAGTTAGGTTAGACACGTGAACTTCCACCAGGGAAGTGAGGCCGGGTGCTCCGGAAGGGTAAGCACCTCCTGTCTAGCTAGCTACACCCGTCACGTGTGTAATCAAAATTGTGTGAAAGGAACATGGAACTATGAGACGTCAAATATATCCAAGGCAATCCTGGACACAGAGACATCAAACTTATCAACAATACTGTGATGACGGCCATAAAACTTTTTGAGGGCCTTGATAAGCCTAGGCTTGCAATATCCCTGAGTCAACAATTTATTTGCAAGCAGCCTACTTCGTTGTACAAAGTCCCCGTAGTGGGAACAAGCTCTACCATAGCGTATTAATTGGGAAACAAATACACCATAAGCAGGAGAAGCAGGTATATTGCTGCATAAAAAAGGAAAGTTGACAATAGAAAAATTGAAGTCATCACGTTTGTCATAAAGTTTCAAATGTAGCCTTTCTTGTGCGTCATAATTCAGGTATAAGTCTAAATATGAAGCAGAACTTGAGGAATCAGTCGTGTCTTTTATTTCAAGCTCACTAGGATAGATGACATTTACATAGTCTCCAAATTTAGGATTGTTAAGAGACAGAACGTCATCTATGTATCTGTATGTTGAGTTGAATGATTTGGCGACAGTTTTCTCTCCAGATTTAACAAGGTTCTGCATAAATTCTGCTTCGTAAGAATAAAGAAACAAATCAGCAAGCAATGGTGCACAGTTTGTACCCATTGGTATACCGATTGTTTGCTGAAATACTATATTACCAAACACAACAAATATGTTATCTATCAAAAACTCCAACATTTTGTTGATGGTATCTTCAGTATATTTTTGTTTGGAATCCGTATGATGCTTGACATTTACGGGGTATATCATAAAGATATACGCACGTGTCAATTAATGTTGCATATTGTAAGGTAAACTCTGTTAATTACAGGTGGTAGATGTCTACTTCTTAACAGGATGTTTCCCAATGTAGCATATTGATAATCTCTTAATTACTGGTATGTGATGGGGTGTAAATCACACTTTGAACGATATTAATTTATTGTGAATAAATGAAAGAAAGTTTCACTCGAGTTTTGAGTTCTTTGTTAGTCGAGCGTAATCCCACTGGTATCACATTTCATGACGTTCTTTTCATCCCATTAAAATTAAGCGTAATAAAGTTATTATATGAATTTATTTTTTTATTTTATCATGGAAACATTAATGATGGTGATGATGATTATTATTGCAAATAAGAAATAGGAAGCTATTGAATTGAAATAGTTTTCATATTTATGTAATACTGGGGTAAAATATTTTATTTAAGGGACAATAACACCTTTATTTGATAATTTAGTTGTGCAAAAAACTACAGGTCTTGAACCCAGTTCTACCCGAAAACGTGTTTTTTTATTCATTACATAGGTAAATAATAATAATAATAATAATAATAATAATAAATCTTTGATTTTAATCTAAAAAGGAATTAAAAATTGGACAATTTCTAAAACAAATATGAATCAAAATTATTATTCCTTATGATAAATAGATAAAAAATATAAATAAATAAATAAATAAATAAATAAATAAATAAATAACGTAAATAATTAATTAATTAAATTAATTAATCAGAGATATGTAAAGATAATTAAAATGATATTAAATATTAATAAAAATTAATGTGAACAATATTTTAAATAAAAAACGGAAATTTGTGTCTTTTATTATTTGTTTTGATAAATAGATATAAATAAATAAATAAATAAATAAATAAATAAATAAATAAATAACGTAATTAGTTAATTAGTTAATTATTTAATTAATTAATCAGAGATAAGCAAAGATAATTAAAATGATATTAAATATTAATGAAAATTAATATGAACAATATTTTAAATAAAAAACGGAAATTTGGGTTCTTTCATTATTTGTTGTGATAAATAAATAAATAAATAAATAAATAAATAAATAAATTTCAAAAGAAATGTAAAATTATGTTTTGTAAAAATATGAGTAAATAGTATATCATACTTAGAGCAAACACAAATATAGTTTCTTTTTTCTTGATTTATTTCCTATTATTATGTTTATTTTTTATATATTTTTTTCTGCTGAAGGAAACTGAAATACCCTACGCTAAAAACAATAAATATATATATTAAAACACTAAAAGTTATTTACGATAAAACTGGGTATTAAATGCAGTTCACTATACAAGCTTCATTTCCTAAATAGCTTGGATAACACCTTCTGCGTCACTTCCGGTTTTGTGCCCTTTTACTACCAAAGGGAGATAATACAGATTTTCAACAGTTTCAGGGCTTTAATTTACGCCGTAGAAAAGGACAGAAATGATTAAAAAATGTTGTTTGTGGCTAAATCGACTTTTTATGATGTAATCTTTCGGAAAATAGTACTAAAAAAAATTCGGTTTTTGGTGACCGGTGACCTTTAAACACGTGAACTTCCTCCAGGGAAGTGAGTCCGGGTGCTCTAGAAGGGTAAGTACCACCTGCTTAGCTAGATACACCGGCCACGTGTGAATTCAAAATTGAATGAAACGAACATGGCACTGTTGGACGTCAAATATATCCAGGACAACAACTATGACGTTGTTGTTATGACATGACTATGCTCATGATACTTTAGTTTCATTTGAGGACTTATCTCCGTTATTTTTAACTGAAATAGAAGTAACTGAATATCATACTTTTCAATAGGTTCCAAAACCAAGGACACTGAGTTGAGTTGGGTAATGGTGTTCAATGTCCTAGTCAAGAACATTTCACTTATATCGTCCGAGGCGTCGCCAGCTAAAGGCGAAGGTGCAAACATTTTGCCTGTGTTGTGCTGTCAGTGCTGATGTTATTATATATCAGGGTTCTTTATCGTGTCACTCTTACCGTGACAGAACCTCGTTTATGGTAAGTTCCCATCCAAAAGAACTCATTTCATAATTTCGAGTGCTTGGCAGAGAACAGTTACTACCTACTTTCAAGTCGGGGGGGGGGGGGGGCACACCAGGTCAGGGATCGAATCTTTAAAAACTCCCACTTACGGAGCATGGTTGTGAAACCGGGTTCTCGTGCCATTGTATAGCTTCAAGGTTTTAATTAAGGGATATTGCAAGCTTAGATTTACCAAGACCCTAACAATTATGGCCATCATCACAATATTATGGTATTTAATATCTCATAATAAAATGTTCCATTCATTCTGAATTTCAATTTTACACGTGGTGTATGTAACTAGCTACACATGAGGTACATATCCTTCCTAAACACCCGGTCTCATTTCATTTTAAATTCTAAAAATTTTATTTGACAAGCAGCGGGCGTAGCTAGCTAGACAGGAGGTGCTTACCCTTCCGGAGCAATTCCCCCGCTTCCCTATTGGATGTTCACGTATATAACTTAATTTGCCAGTTTTAACTCTTGGGATAATAATTTGAACGTGAACCGGCAAATATTTGTTTGATTAGTACTTTAAATTTCATTTCATTCAGCACGGTTTCAAGCGCGGCGTGATTTCACAAATCTCCATATTCAACATTGCTAAATTGGGGATGATTTGGAATAGGAATAAACACGGAACATCAAAGCGTGCTTTACATTGCCGCTAATTGTGCAATTACAAGCGTTTAGTGTTGACCTTTGACCTGCTGTCTTAGACGAAATATTTCAGCGATGCTGTTGCACATGGCACATGGCTTTCGTATACAAAGGAAACCATGTGAAACTAATTTCGTATGATGGGATTATGCAATAAAATTCTCATGTAATTAGCTTTACACTCATTTGTTCATTAACTCTGATTAATTTGCGGAATCTTCACAAAGTATTTAATCGCCCAGACACAATAATAATTAGACAACATCAGGAAATAGGAACTTAAGCCAAACTGAAAGTAGAAGAATGAAATGAGCAACTGAATAAATGTAGTTTTCATTAACTGAAATAGTTCAATACAATACATGTCAGTGATAAAAACGCATATTGGAGTCATATGGAACGTCATACAAACACATATTGGAATCACAGTGATGAAAAGCCGAGTCTAAGTGGAAATCATGTCATGTGATGTTGTTATGCATAATACCGAGTCTAAGTGGAAATCATGTCATGTGATGTTGTTATGCATAATACAAAAGGAGGCGAATACCACATTATTTTACAATTTTTGGTTACGGTAAAAACTTTAAAGAAAGATTCATACTTACCTTAATTAGTCAATTATTTATTTATTTCTTTATTTCAAAGACTTTATTGGTCAAATTTAATACAAAAATATTACAAATAATAACAACAAACATACAATACCTTAACTTCCGGTTTGTCGATCTTCTAAAATGCATTGAAAATTCGAGACAGATTGTTTTGTTTAATGTCAGCTAGTTAAGTCGCATTTCATTTTAAAATATTAAAATTTAGTAGAAAAGTTGCGACGTATCTATGGAAATATACGGTAAGTCAAATACTTTATGCAGGGCTTGAACCCCTACCAGGACCCCCAAGACTTGAAAGAGGGTAGTAAATGTTCTGTCCCTAAGCACTTGGCAGTACAAAATCAAAGTCACGGTTCTTTAGGATAAGAACTTAAAATAAACGAGGTCCCGTGTTACGGTAGGCGTGGCTCGTTAAAAATCCTGCTTGTATTGTCATCAACGCAATGCACAGGCAAGATTTCTGCAACTTCGCCTATAGCTTGCGATGTCTCGAAATAAGTGACATATTTTTTACTTTGGCGTTTAACACCATTTCTCAATCACTCTTTCTTTCAAATGATGGCAAAATGGTGATTTCCTAAAAGAATAAAAGGTCTTCATTTTGAATGTAATGTTTAACTGAATACGTAAGAGACATGGAGTCAAAAGTCACCAGGTTCAGTAATATGCCAAAGATGGGCTCGTTTTTTGTGTGTGTGTGTGTGTGTGTGTGTGTGTGTGTGTGTGTGTGTGTGTTAAATTCTGTATACATTTGAGAGATTCACAAATACCACTACCTTTCCAATGCCTATCATACTCATAAATTAATATAATTTACTTAATGAATAATCTTAAATTAATTTTCTACGAACCAATTGTATTATTTGCCTGTGTGTTTAGCATACTTTTCATTTATGTGTCATAACGGTTACGGTTACCGTACGTGTGTTTGTAGTTTACTCGCTCTGTATGTGGTTCGAAATCTGGAGGGGTCTTAGAACCAACATTTGAAAATCGATACTTAACTCTTTCGCAAAGCTCGCGTCATAAACATTGAAAGTTACGGATAATTTGGTAGTTACATTAAAAATCGATGTTCCATGTCACAGTAGGCCTGACATGTTAAGTAACACGCCTTGCACAATGATCTGGTCGCAAAAGATCCAAATTTCTAGCACTTCACATGTAGCTGACGACGTCTCGATAATTTGAACGTAAAACCTCATTAATAACCCAAACTTTTTAACGTATAATATAGAAACAAAGAATCATAATATCAAAATAAATGTTAGATTAATATGCATTAAACAGCGTGAAAATGCTGAAATTTATAAATTACGGACAGTTTTTATAACAACGTCATTCATTTACAAAAATATTACATGCACAATAGGTGGTTAGCAATTAAATCTAAATTTGTATTAAATAGAGATAAATTATAAAAAGTGAATCTGAAATACATCAATATACTAACATTCGCCATTCTACTTTGGCACACATATAATTGTAGACTTAGTTGTCTAGAATTGTCAATATTTGTAAAGAATCACACTGGCAAGATGGTTAATTACTATTAACTAACGGGTTTAGGAATCATTCATCAATTTATCTTTATTCAGTTCATCGCCGACCGATCTCTCCTTCGTAAAATTAACATAAACATGGGTTCATTTTTATACTCCTGCAAACGAAGTTTAGGGGGTATATAGAAATCACCATGTCTGTCCGTGTGCCTGACCACCTGGTTGTCTGTTCCAATATCGTGTCCGCTCCATATCTTCCAGGTCCATGGATGGATAAGATCAAATTTGACACAAATATACCAACATGAGACGATGTGTCGCATACCATGTCAAGGTCAAGGTCAATGGTGGCGGGGGGTATTTAGCTCTCTGGAGACAGTTCTAGTTGAACTTAATCAATTGAATTGGTAACAAATGTTTGTGTCGTCGGGAATGTAACGTAGAGCAACACTCACCAAAATAAAACCAACCAATTTCGTAGAGTGACTAGATAATATACAAGTGATTTTTGCATAAAAGCCGTACACTTTTAATTACTGGCAAACTCTAAAGATACAATGACGTTTATCGACAATATCCAAGGTTGTCTTGGTAATGATATCAACATTGAAAAAATCCTAAGATCAGCTTTAACTATTTCTATTCTACATCCATCTCAGACGTCTGTGTATTTGTCAGTTATTATCTTAATGGATGCAAAAAGTGAAGAATTTTATGATTTTTATCTGAAGATTGGAAAACCAAGGATGAATGTTCGGACGATTTGCCAACTATTAGAATTGATAATGTCTATACCGCAGTGCTGAATGTGTTATCGACTTCGAATTCAAGTTACACTCCAAAATTACAAATCAAAAAGTGTACAAAATGTCACAAAATTTTGCAATACAGTGGTTTTACACCTTCACAGCATGGTTCATTCTGCATTGTTACATTTCCTGTTGAAATTACAATGCATTCCTTATGCGCTAAACCAATGAATAAGTGTTCAATATGTCTAAGAAATATGTAATTTGCGATTTGAAAAACACCTCTTCTTTTTTCTATATACGACTCATTCCCCGTTTTAAGATTTCGTATTGCATTAATTTAAAAAGTATATTCAACATGTGTTATACCAAACTGCTAGTTCTGGTTCGGATCTTTTAGCCCTGTCGTAAAAGGATTGTTTTTCACACAGGAGGCCCGGGTTCAATCCTCAGCCGGGTTGAAATGGGGTTTTGCCCTACTGTTAGAGATGTTTTAATTATTATTCAGTGTTCTTTCGTAAGTTGACACTTCTGGATCTTGGAATAGAGGAACCAAGTTGAAAATGCGAATAGTATCAGGACATTAATTTCTCTAGCTTTACTGTAATATGGGGTTTAATATTTAGGAAGAAATAAAAATACAAAGACAATGCATGTCAAGTCAACACTATAGTTACACATATTTAACTAGTTTCTATACTTAATTATTTACACAAAATGTTTCAAATTAAAAACAAAGATACCAGTCCATGGCCAATTCACAATCCCAAGAGTAAAATATAATTGAAGTGAGGCCGGGTACTGCGGAAGTGTAAACACCTCTTGTCTAGCTAGCTACAACCGCTTTGGTATACATTACATTACCAAAGATCTTACCAAATCAGTTTTGAATTACTTATGTTGCACATAATAAAATTTGCAAGATTTTCTTAATATATTTAGTGTTTTAAGATTACCGAATTTTTTAAGGCGTACTTGGAAATGTGGACTGGTCTCTTATAAATTGACTTTTACTAGGATCGGTACATGCATGTTTCTAGATGCCGAGATATACAATCGTTAAGATTACCGTGACAGAATATGTTCCAAAACATCATTAATAGACAGTGGACTTTATGGAGTTTTACACGTTCTTTTTGCAGAACTTAACCTAAATGAATTGTGAGGTAATTGCTTGTTTTCTTGTTTTTCTAGACCTATTTGAACTCTTCTTTTGCCAACTCTCAAAGATTTTATTATGTGATTTTTCTAGTTTTCAAAGTTTCTTTTACTTTGATTTTGTTACTATGATTTCATCATGGAACGACATGTTTGTGTTTAATGTGATCAGTGTTATATTCTCAAATATTCACATTGACAATGATTTTGTTGTATATATAAGACCAATGTTGTTTATATTAGCTATAAATTCCAATCATATGACTTGCTTATGAATTTACATGCGACATTATTCATTTAGTTGTTCCATTGAGTCGACATAAATGTCGTACACGTCAGTGTATCAAAGATTTCTGAAATCTTAATAACATTTATTAACAAATAACAAATTCGCTTAATATAAAGTTAACAATTGAACTGTTTTGAAATGGTGTTTTTAGCGGCATAACTTCCACTGCTGTGTAAACGAATCCATCAAAACATGTTAGACACATTTACAATTTGTTTTACGCCTTACGTTTTACTTATTTACAATTTGTTTTACGCCTTACGTTTTACTTTGCTCAGTCGGTTTCAATCGCTTTTAGCTATAAGCGTCCTCTGTAGCGGCCACAGGTGGCCTACTCTTTTTCGAACTCTACAGAAGTGTTTAAACGTGCATTGAGACATGGGATCTCGGTTTTTGAGTCTAATTCGAAAGGTTACTCCAGTATTGAGCTTTTAACAGCTTTAGTATGGACAGGAGATGAAAATCATCTCAGAAAAGTACGAACCGAGTAAGATTCGAACCCTCAACCCTTGACTTCGAAAACTAGTACCACTCGGCCATGTCCGCCCATGACGGCAATAGGAGTTAACAGCACTGTAAAAATCATTTCAAGATTGTTCAATGGTTAAATGCCCTGTCATTTATGTTTCGTTATTTTGGTTCTACACACTCTATTGCCAGGTGCAAGATTTTTAATGACAGTATTTTTATTCTACTTATTTTTACCTCGACCTTGACCTATTTTAAATTTCTTACTGGATGAGTGCAAAATATGGACTTTAAAACTGATCATCTACCATTTAATTGGCTTAAAGTTTGAAAAAAACCACCCCTTTTATTTCTTTATTGTGAGATATGCAGATTTATTAAACTTTGTGTGAAATATTGAATAAGAGCTATGTAACCATCTGTACTGTTACATAAAAAATTATAATGTTCCATACCTGTTTTCAGTCGTCTCTTCCTGGATCAAGTCAGCGCTTGATTAAAACATGTTATCAGTTGTACATATGCAAGCGTTATTGCTAATGATACTATTTACATTCAAGCGGCGTCTGCAACAACACCAAATAAAAAAAAAGTTAAAATAGCATGTTTAAAATGAATACATGTACCTTTCAAACGTGTTGGAGTTTAGATTCTACATTAACAAATCAACCAAACGAACTATCAAGCGGTTTGTATTTGTCGACAATTTCTAGGCCCGAGAGGCTGTGAATTTGAGTCATTACCAATTGATAAATTAGATTGGATGCACAAAATCAGTAAATAAAACAAATATTCGGTGTAATAAAGTAAGTTTTACTGTCGCCAAATCATTCAACTCAACATACAGATATATAGATGACGTTCTGTTTCTTAACAATCCTAAATTTGGAGACTATGTAAATGTCATCTATCTTAGTGAGCTTGAAATAAAGGACACGACTGATTCCTCATCTTCTGCTTCATATTTAGACTTATACCTGAATTATGACGGGCAGGAAAGGCTACATTTGAAACTTTATGACAAACGTGATGACTTCAATTTTTCTATTGTCAACTTTCCTTTTTTATGCAGCAATATACCTGCTTCTCCTGCGTATGGTGTATTTGTTTCCCAATTAATACGCTATGGTGGAGCTTGTTCCCACTACAGGGGCTTTGTAGAACGAAGTAGGCTGCTTGCAAAATAAATTGTTGACTCAGGGATATTGCAAGCGTAGGCTTATCAATGCCCTCAAAAAGTTTTATGGCCGTCATCACAGTATTGTTGATAAGTTTGATGTCTCTGTGTCCAGGATTGCCTTAGATATATTTGACGTCTCATAGTTCCATGTTCCTTTCACACAATTTTGATTACACACGTGGCGGGTGTAGCTAGCTAAACAGGAGGTGCTTACCCTTTCGGAGCACCCGGCCTCACTTCCCTGGTGGAAGTTCACGTGTCTAACCTAACTTGTCGGTTCCAAAGTTTTTTTACTTTGCTTCTGGATCGTGATTCGAAAATGGATTAGTATGTTTGCTTTTGATTTTACACTACAAACAATGGTTCCTCGAGATGACAATATGTACAGTCATCCTGTTAGAAATGTAACATTCATAAAGAGAGTTTACGTTGCAAACACAAATGCTCATTTTAAACATGCATGATCACCTAAAACACTGTACATTGGCATATAGAAATCAACCATGGGTATCTATATAAGCGAAAACATTCAAGGCTATTTTTCAAACTCTAGTCAATATTTTCTCAAATACTTCTATTTGGATTGATTGTAATCAGATTTTGGAACCGACTGTTTGATATGAGTTTGATACGACTTATATTGTTATTTTGTTCACAGAGATTTCTATGATCCTTTGATATACTTGTCAAGTATATTCCAGACGAGGTGGGAGTAATACCGAGCGATAAACGATCTAAACAGTGTTAATGTTGTCTAACTATTCGTACATTTTACAAGGCCAATCTCATAAAATTTGACATTAATGATAGTGTTTATCAAGAATGAACAGAGAGAGAGAAAAAAGAGAGGAGAGAGAGAGAGAGAGAGTTGCAGGGTTAGTTAGCTAGCGCCTTGACGAAATTTTGAAGTACTAATATTGCTCGGTTATATGTTTTTTAGGATTTTTATCTAAACAATCTGCACATTTTATTATTATAGCGAAGGTAATTGCACTAAATTGATAAATTGATTCCTCAAGTTCTGCTTCATATTTTGACTTGCACCTCAATCATGACGCCAACGAAAGGATACATTTTAAACTTTATTACAAACTTGAAGACTTCAATCTTTCTTTGTTAACTTCCTTTTTCTAACCAGGAATATACCTGCTTCGCCTAGTTATGGTGTATTTGTTTCCCACTATGATAGAGCTTGTTCCCACTACGGAAACTTTATACAACGAAGCAGGATGCTTATAAATGAATTGATGATCAAGAGATACTGCAAGCCTAGACTTATCAGGCCCTCACAAAGTTCTATGGTCGTCCTAAGAGCATTAATTGTTGATAAGTTTGATGTCTGTGTGTTCAGAATTGCCTAGGGTATATCTGATGCTCCATACTTCTAATTTCCCTAACCCAATTTTGATTACACATGTGGCGGGCGTAGCTAGCTAAATAGGAGATGCTTACTCTTCCGGAGCGCCCGGTCTCACTTGTCGGTTTCAGAGTTTTTATTTTGCTTCTGGATTTTGATTCGAACATGGATTAATATGTTTGCTTTTGATTGCAAACACATTTTGTCTTTTTAAAACCCTGTGTTAAGCAAAAGCCTGTGTAAAATAGAAACAAAATACATCTTAGGAAAACACACAAATAACGCATTATTACGAGACGTATGATTTGATACAACTTGCTGTAACTAATATATCAATGACTCTCGTATATTCCCCATACACTAAGAATTTTACATTGGCAAAATTAATATATTACATGTTACTGATTTCATCTTTCCCTTCTGATAAAGAGTAATGTTTTTTATATCAGCTTCAAGGTTTACGGTCTCTTTGAATAATTTATTTACATATTTCAATTTTGAACCACATAATTTTGAACTTTTCTACAACACAATTTATACGTTAAGGTATAATTAGATATAGTAAAGCATTATTTGTCAATCGTAACTTGACGTTCAGCTGAAGTTTGAGTAAGCTGTATAGTGTAAAATTTCCTCCACTGGATTACTCATTCCCATTCAATCATAATTAAGTGTACATCTTATATAAGCTTAATTATTCAACATCTTCCTCTTCACCCCTCTCTGTAACAGGTTCCTGATCGAATCCTAACAACAGAAAAAACAGAAATTCAATTAATCAAAAACAAACATACTAATCCATGACCGAATCACAATCCAGAAGCAAAGTAAAAACTTTGGAACTGACAATTTTGGGTTAGACACGTGAACTTCCTATAGGGAAGTGAGGCCGAGTGCTCCGGAAGGGTAAGCACCTCCTGTATAGCTAGCTACACCCACCACTTGTGTAATCAAAATTGTGTAAAAAGATCATGGGACTATGGGATGTAAAATATATCCAGGGCAATCCTGTACACAGAGACATCAAACTTATCAACTATACTTTGATGACGGCCATAAAACTTGTTGAGGGCCTTGATAACCCTAGGCTTGCAATATTCCTTGTCAATTTTTTTTTTTTTTTGCAAGCAGCCAGATTCGTTGTACAAAGTCCCTGTAGTGGGAACAAGCTCTACAATATTAATAGCGTATTAATTGGAAAACAACACACCAAAAGCAGGAGAAGCAGATATGTTGCTGCATAGAAAAGGAAAGTTGGCAATAGAAAAATTGAAGTCATTAGCATTGAATATATTTTGAATAGCATTATCTATGAGATTAATATTCACTTTCCGATGCTTTTTCCATCTTTGTTTTAAAAAAAATACGATAGAAGAAAAATTCACTACATTTGCCAGCTTTCAGTTTTTTACTTGACTTTTTTAGCTTATGATATGAACATGCATATGGGGCGCTATGCTTTTTGATTAGATAATTTCCATAAAATATGAATTAAACCAGGGCAAATCAGGATATCAACCTTACAAAATATGCCGAATTATCAAAATTTTGGAGATGCGGTAAATTAGTGCATACGACTAAGGCGTCATATACAACTGTTTTATCTTCTCGATATCTGGCATTTATGCACGTTCATAGTGTGTAACGGATATTAAAATGATAATTATAACTTATGTATCTTTTTCCTCTGACTGGTTTTGGAAGGAAAACGGTAAACCTGACAATATACACGTAGTCATAAACGTTACACAATCACTTTTTAACAAATTCAATGTTTATGCGGAACACTTATTTCCAATGGAATCGTGAAAGATGACGTTTCCAGCAAAAATTGTTAACGTTTTCTAAAACGCTCCGCACAAAGGCTAAGAGGTATTGATCACGTGGTTCAGTGGCGAAAAATACCTCATTAGCTAGGACCAACCACCAGGTGACGCTTTTGAATGTGCAAGGATACATGTTGCTAAAACTGAAGGTTTTATACATTCGGACGTGACTTTTAGGATGAGTGATTTCACTTTTGATATTTTGCACCAAACTTTACTAGACACTTTTATCTTAAGGTATAAAATTTTGTGATAACAGTATCATTCTATCGTAGTTTTTAATTTTTAAAATAGAAATTTTAACAATCACGATGCTTTCAGGATACAAACACGCATACTCGTTTCGCTTGTACATGCCAATGTCACATTTTATTTTATTAAAACGAAAACATTTCAGTTTAAACACTATTTATTAAATTAAATATAATACATATAACAAGATTACAAATAATAAATTGATAGAATTCTGGAACTAGAGAATGTCTCTAATATTAACCAGTCTTCTATATTTATAAAAAAACCCTTAAAAATCTAATAAAGGTTATAATCAATTGAATAATAATAATAATAATAATAATAATAATAAATTGTGCCAAAATAGTTTGATGGTCATAATGATATTAGTACGTTATTATGTACCATAATTCCACCCGTACATACAAAATGTCATATTTTTCATATATTTATTTATTTATTTATTTATTTTATTTATTTATTTATTTTGTAATAAAAATGTCGGCATCGATGTTTTCAGTAAGCAAACATGTATCCATATTTCGACTATACATGCCGATTTTAATGAAAATTAAAGTCACAAAGTATTTACTGAATGTGCATGTATCTAGATTACCCTCTAATAGGGCAATTTAGATTTATCGGCCATGGTGGTTTTAGTAAGAAAACATGTATCATTTTTTGCCTGTACAAGTCCATTTTATATTTGTTTAATTTTGAAAAAAAAAAACGAAAATTAAAATCACGTGGTTTTCACTAAATGCACATGATTTCACATTTCACCTTTTTACATGGCAATGATGGTTTGAGTTAGAAAACGTGTACATCCTCCTTTAATTTCGGCTGTACATGTGCTCATGCCAACTTCAAATTATTTTGTTTTGTTTAAATTTTTACCGGCTATAATGATCTCAATTCAGTAAATATACACTTGTCCACATTTCGCCTGGCCTTGTCAGTTCCATATATTTTGTTTTGTTTAATTGATTGATTCAGTAAATATACATCGTCTGGACATGTCCGTTTAGTATTAGTTTCCGTTGTCTGTCTGTCTGTTTGTTTGTTTTTGGTTTTGGTTTTTTAATTCTACCGGTCATGATGGTTTTAAATAATTACACAAGTACATGCATATGTCCACATTTCGCCTGGACATGTCCGTTTCATATTATTTTCGTTGTAGTTTAATTTCAACCGACCTGGTAAATATGACTACATCCTGCATCGTTCTTTCGGGTGTACATGTGCACATGCCAACTTCAAATTATTTTATGTCTAAAAAAATTACCGGCCATGCTGGTTTTAGTAAATATATATGTACATGTGTCCACATAACGCTTGGACATGTCCGTTTCATATTATTTTCGTTGTAGCTTAATTTCTACCGGCCTCAGTAAGTAAACATGACTACATCCTGCATCGTTCCTTCGGGTGTACATGTGCACATGCCAACTTCAAATTATTTTGTTTTATGTTAAAATTTGTTTACCGGCTAAAATAATTTCAATTCAGTAAATATACAGGTGCCCACATTTCGCCTGGCCATGTCCGTTTCATATTTTTTCTGGGTTTTTTTTTTTTTTTTTTTTTTTTTTTTTAATAATACACATCGCCTGGACATGTCCGTTTTATATGATTTCCGTTGTCTGTTTGCCTGTTTGTTTGTTTTTAAATCTATCGGTCATGATGGTTTTAAATAATTACACAAGTACATACATGTGTCCACATTTCGCCTGGACATGTCCGTTTCATATTATTTGCGTTGTTGTTTTATTTCTACCGGTCTCAATAAGGTAAGTAAACATAAATGTATACTGCATCGTTCCTTCAGCTGTACATGTGCACATGCCAACTTCAAATTATTTTGTTTTATGTTTAAAAACTTTTACCTGTCATGCTGTTTTAGTAAATGTCCACGTTTCGCCTGGACATGTAAGTTTCATATTATTTTCTTTGTTTATTAAATTAATTGTTTCAGTAAAATACATGTCCACATTTCTCCTGGACATGCCCGTTTCATATTATTTTTGTTGTTTTTTTTTAATTCTACCGGTCATGATGGTTTAAAAACAACATATGTCCACATTTCGACTGGACATGCCCGTTTCAAATTAATTTCGTTGATGTTTAATTTCTACCGGCCATGAAGGATTCAGTACGTAAACATGTATCCTCCTTTCGTCTGTACACATGCACATGTCAGCCCCATATTTAACGTCAATATAACCGTTAACAAAGCAGTTCATTCACTCACACTGGAGTTTTATATTCTGCTATTTTATCTCATGACCGAATTATAAGGTTATTTGATTTTATTATGTGTATATGTTGCTTCTAAATTTTCGTGTAAAGTTCTTGGCGCTGAACGTTTAGTGGGAAGAAACAGTCAACATTTTGTACTAGTAGTACTATCAAGGATATCAGTGTAATGTACCAAGATACTATTTCAATAAAGAAGTCTATAAATGACCACCTGTTAAAGAAAGAGAAAGAGAGCTTTATTCAATTACTTGATTCAATCAACCACTGCGGTAGCTCAGTTTGTAGAGTTCTCGCTCCGTAAGTGAGAGGTTGTGGGTTCAAACCCCGGTCGGGTCTGACCCAAGACTTGAAAGTGGGTAGTGACTGTTCTTTCGCCAAGCACTTGGCATTACGAAATGAAAGTCAAGGTTCTTTCAGATGGGCATTTAAAATAAAAGAAGTTCCGTATTACGGTAGGGTTTAGCATGCTAAAAGACCCTGCTGTAAAATGCCACCAGCGCAACGCACGGGACACATTTCTGCACCTTCGCCTATAGCTGGCGGCGTCTCGATATAAGTGAAATATTTTGACTGGGACGTTAAACACCATTACTCAACTCACTCTACTTTACAACTCCATTAGGCGTCGAAATTGTACATGTCGTTAGACTTCATTAGGTGTACAAAATTCATTAGGTGTCCAGACTTCATTAGGCGTCGAAATTGTACATGTCGTTAGACTTCATTAGGTGTACAGACTTCATTAGGTTTTGGATTTGGAAGCGACATCATTATGTGGAGTGATATTCAATTATTTGAATCAATCTAATCCAATCCAATCCAATTTACTATTTGTGGTGACTTTTTCTCAATGATGTCGATGTTAATCTCAGTTAAACGTGTGCACTGTGAACATTCTTTATTAGATGGTAGATATAAATAAGCAATATTGTATCATCACCAAAATCGCTGAAATTACTACTTTTAGGTCTAAAAAAATATGTGTGTTTCCGCTAACATAGAATTATTATAAAGGGTCGGTAGGTCGATTTTTTTTTCAATAGCATATGTTATGCATGTGTATGCAATGTATTATGTTAACAATAAATTATAAATGTGTTGTTTAAGTTATTTTAGATGATTTAGATGTAATTTAAAATAAAAAATATAACTAAAATACTTGTATCTTCTACATGTATTCACTGCTTAAAGTTTTGCTGACTTGTTTTTGATACAATAGAGTTTTAATTGAAAAACGAAAACGGATTTTTAAAAATCCGAAAAAAAAACTGGAGTCGGTCTTGTTTTAGTTGGGTCGGTCGTGTTAGCGGAAACACACATATTTTTTTTAGGCCTTACATAAAATTTCGCAACAGTAACGAATAATAATTACACTTGTGGTATATATATATATATTTACAGACAAACCTGTCTATAAAGGCCACCGAAGAGAATTAGTAGTAAAAAGTTGCCTTTAAGGGCAGGGATGGCCTTTATATACAGATTTAAATAATATGAATAAAGAACAATTGGGATACAGTTCTACTGGACTATATTAGCAAGTTGTCCTTATTTACAGGTGGCCTTTAAGGCAGGTTGAACTGCATGCACTATTAAGAAAAAGGGGTTGCTGGGGTATACAGGATGGTTGGTTGGTTGGTTGGTTGAATGTTGCTTAACGTCGCATCAGCAATTTTTCAGCTATTCGCGACGAGAACTATTTAATTAATCTCTATGGATTAATCTATGAACAATTTTGTGTATGCATGTGAAGTGCGAGTGTGTTGTATGGTCTGCCTTGTACTAGCGCGCACTCGGGGCGACTTTACCGTGCTAGCTCACAGAGTCAGTACGCTGCAGACAAGCGTACCACGTCTTATCCATTAGGCCACCGCGCCCTCAGGATGGTATCACTGTCCTGGATTTTGTATTTCACCGAGACACAGGTTTAGTTTCATAATCCGTTCATTACGAATGGACAGGTATGGACAGGTACTTCTGGTAAACACACATCTATGCTATCGTAATTTCCAAGCTTACTAAACAGATCGTTAAGACTTCAAGAAGGAGTAAAGTTTCATTGACGCACACTGAAGATTTACTAAGTACAACTCTGCTGTTTTTTATCTCGTGACCGAATTATTAGGTTATTTGTTTTTATTATCTGTATATAGATGTTTCAATTTTTGCATTTTCTGCAGAATGGTATGGATCAACGCCTTGCTCTGTTATAGTGGAAAATGTAGATAAGAGTTTGGAACATGGGCTGGTACTCCATGGATCAACGCCTTGCTCTGGTATAGTAAAAGATTTGGACTAGAGTTGAAACATAGGCAGGTACTCCATGGATCAATGCTTTGCTCTGGTATAATGACAAATTTGGACTGGATTTGAAACATGGTCAGGTACTCCATGGATCAACGCCTTGCTCTTGTATACTGAAAAATTTGGACTAGAGTTGAAACATGATCAGGTACTCCATGGATCAATGCTTTGCTCTGGTATAATGAAAAATTTGGACTAGGGTTAAAACATGTGCAGGTACTCCATGTGATCAACGCCTTGTTCTGGTATACTGAAAAAAAGAGAAATAGAGTTTGGAACATGGGCTAGTACTGTGTTTCCATTTTTTGCATTTTTTCAGCAAATTTGCATGGATCAACGCCTTGTTCTCGTATACAGAAAAGTTTGGACTAGAGTTGGAACATGTGCAGGTACTCCATGTGATCAACGCCTTGCTCTGGTATACTGAAAAAAAAATGGAATAGAGTTTGGAACATGGGCTGATACTCAATGAATCAACGCCTTGCTCTGGTATACTGAAAAAAAAGAAATAGAGTTTGGAACATGGGCTGGTACTGTGTTTCAATTTTTGCATTTTTTTCAGCAGATTGGCATGGATCAACGTCTTGCATCATGACTTAGGTTTTTGCTAATGGTTTTAGATTTAATATTTAGATATGTTCATTTATTTATTTATTTAATATCATGTATTTAGTTATTGTTATTTTTTATTTTAGTGGGTGTCAATCACGCTATTACAATTTTATAAAAAAGTCTTTGTCCATTTGTAAGTCTCTCATCGTAAACAATCACGGAACTGTGCTTTTTCAAAGAATAGCGTCTCGATATAAACGAATATTTGAAGTTAATACACTGCATTCTGTTCCATCTATATTAAAATGTTAGTCATATCAACCATCAATCTCTTAAGAACCTACGAATCCTAGTGGCATCTTAAACCTATTTTCCATAACACTTAGCCTCATCAATCAATAAATCATTGAATCAATCAATCAATCAATCAATCAATCAATCAATCAATCAATGAATCAATCAATCAATCAATCCATCAATCCATCAATCGATACTTATTGCAAGAGTTCCCGATAAGTTTTTATATTTTGTTAAACATGATCGAATCCTAAAGCTAACTAATGAAGAAGTGTAATTTCTTCTAGTGTAACTAACTGTTTATTCGGTAATTATGAAAATTACTCTATGATGCAACATAACATTGAGTTACAGTGCATGTGTACAGTCATTGCTTGTAGAATCTTCTTCACATAAACACATGTATACCAGCATCCATGTCAAGTGCCGTTCTCTGTATAACGAGATTCTCTATGTTTATTTAAGGTAAGTTTAACATCTTTTTGTACATTCATTTTTGAACTCGGGATATTTTCTTATTTATCAAAGATCTACAAAGATTTGAATACGTGTGTAGATTTATGCTTATATAGCAAGATTGATTGGTTGATTGGATTGGGTTTTATGGCACAGTCAACAATTCCACTTACATCAAGACGCCACCAGCTTATACATCAAAGATCTACAAAAGACTGTTATATTTGAAATTATGTTTTAATGGAGATTGGCTGATCGATTGATTGGGGTTTTACGTTCTAGTAAAGAATATTTTACTTTCATATATGACAGAAGTTATAGGTGAAATAGCAGGGATTTTACCTTTGCGATGCGCTCAGGTAATGTGCACGAATGGTTCTTTTACATGCACGCATGTAAATCATTATTTGCGGGACCTCTTCCGGGTCCCATGATTTTTATTTCTAAATGTCAAATGCTTGGCGAAAGATCAGTCACTATTCATATTATTTAAGTATTTGCCAGGCCCTGGTTGGGGTTCGAATCCACAACCTACTACATGCGATGGGAACACTTTACTAACTGGGGCACGATGACGTGATGGGTGTGATAGTTTGTTTGGTTTTATCCGTCGCATCAGATCATTTCCCATGCCATCAATGATTTAGTTTCCTGGTTTGTATTTTAATATCACATTCCTAATGTCAAACATTACATAATTAGCACATGTACTTCATTAGAAAATTATATTCTTCTAACAAAAATGAATTTTAACAGACAATCGTTTCTGACCTCCATGGCCATCCATTCCGGAAGTAGTAATTGTATACCACTTCCGGTATGTGTCCGTTCAAGCCGCTTAGGAAATTGATAATAGGCAGATCCATTATTGCTATCACATGCAAATTTTATTTACTATCAACGTTTTAAAATAACACAAACATGTGATTTAAATTTGGCCGTGCTAACATTGTGTTCAAGATTATTTTACTGAGGTGTTCAGATTTGGAATAATGGCGAAAATCGGAAAATCGAAACTGTCCTAACATCAACCTCTGACAAGCCAACTGATGCAAAAATCTTACGGAGGTCTGGAGTTTGAGTGATGCCCGAGGTTTTATTGAAGGCTTCTTCAGTATTTGCAACATCGTATAGTAACAAAGAAAAAACTCTTTCAACATATTGTTTATATACTAGTAATCTAATTATATCAATAAACATTTAATCGTATTAGCAATTGTTAGGCCCAGGGTTAATTAATAATGACCTACCAACCGAGCCAAAGTAGCATTCACTTAAGATTTAAAGGGGGTATTCTTAAAGGCTGAGAGAGAGAGAGAGAGAGAGAGGGAGAGAGAGAGATGCGAAATGATTAAATCAACAGTGTACTGTTTACATACAAGAAACTCGACACGCAAAGTGTCACTGGATACATATATACTTCAAAGGCATCTACCGAATTCTTAATGTTGCATTTCTAATGGTTGTTTACATGTGTTGTATAGCGGCAAGTTTTTTTTAGCTCACCTGAGCAAAAGGCTAAGATTAGCTATTGCCATCTATTTTCGCCCGTCGTGTATAAACTTTTCACATTTTTATCAACTCCTTCAAAGCTACTGGTCAAAATTGGATGATATTTGGCAATGATGATGTCTGACTTTCACAAATGAAGAAGTTATGTTCCCCTAGGGGGCCCATAAAGAGGAAATTGTAAGTCTTCAAAAATCATCTCCTCTGAACATACAAGAGATATAGATTAGATATTTCATGTAAAACATACTTAGGGCACACCTAGTTTCAGATTTGCACAAAGCATAGCTGTAGGGACCTAAATGGGGAAATGGTAAGGCACGTAAGGGGGGGATTGCTAAAATTTCTGTATTTATCAATATATCTTGAACATTTAAAACCTTATGTATCGACATGTGTATTAGAGTATTGTGGGTAATGACACAAAGATCATTTTGATATATGCATGAAGGTCATGGGTTCATAGGTCAAGATCACAGATGTAAATGAATACTGAAATGGCTAATTATCTTGAAAACCATAAACAATCTAGGTATGTAAATTGTAATATTGTATGTATTGGCCTAGCGATCATTTTGATATACGAGTGAAGGTCATGGGTTCAAAAGTCAAGGTCACAAATACAAATGAATGCCGAAAATGTTAATTATTTAGAAACGATGAACTTTTTTTGTAAAGGCATGTCCATTAGAATATTGTAGGTATTGACCTAACGGTCATTTTGATATACGAATGAAGATCATGTGTCCAAAGGTCAAGGTCAAAGATAGAATTGAATGCTTTATTAGTTAATTATCTCAACACCTATAAAACATTTTGTATAGGCAATTATGTTAGAAGATTGTTGGTATTGGGCTAACGCTAATATTTATATATAATTGAAGGTCATAAATTCAAAGGTCAAGGTCATAGATGCAAACACATACTGAAATATAAACTTTTTGTATAGGGATGTATATTGAACAAATCTTGTCTATGAGGTCGACATGGGGAAATTATAGTGTCCTTAGTAGATTATAAAAACATCTGTTGTACAATACATAGACCATGTAGCATCCTTGCAATGAGTACTAGTAGTGGTATTTAATTCACCACAGTGTAAGTTTCGAGTATCCAATTGGGAAAATTGTAGAAGGGCC
Source organism: Anadara kagoshimensis (assembly GCA_021292105.1). Classification (NCBI taxonomy): domain Eukaryota; kingdom Metazoa; phylum Mollusca; class Bivalvia; order Arcoida; family Arcidae; genus Anadara; species Anadara kagoshimensis. Next base: position 28,763,889 of record CM037872.1, on the reverse strand, counting down.
TCTATAAATGCCTGATGTACAGTAACTACACCTTAGATATTATAAATAGAGCACCCTTATAGTATCGTTAGTACAATTGATTCTGACTTACAATATATGAGGCTCCAAAAGGGGACTTTTTTAATTTCTGAATAAAATAAAGTCCAACCTGCCTTAAAGGCCGCCTCTATATAAGGGCCTCCTGCTTATATGGGTCACGAGAATTGTATCCCAATTGTTCTTTATTTATATTATTTTAACCTGCATATAAAGGACACCTGCTCATAAAGACCTCTTTTACTTGTTCCCTTGGGTGGCATTTATTAATAGGTTTATCTGTACAAGGCAGGTTATTCAAGTGAGCCATAAGCTTAAGGTCCACGTGCCTCTTGTGATTTTAATGAGTGTATAGAATCCGGAATGCAGTTTATAGATTCTGCTGACTACCGATTTCTCAGTAAATGGTCGAATTTTGATCACTTTCAAATTTTTCAACGGGTTACTACCTTATTCATGTTGTATAGACCTGTTTCTGTATTTAAATAATCGGTCTTCAAATCACGCACGACCTTTACCAGTATCAGCACTCAACCCAATAAATTTTAAACTGTACATAGAGCGAATCTAAATTCGTGAAAGATGTGTGTATTTTTATATATACAGTTTCTATTTTTAAATTCCCTAATTTTAGATGGTTAGAAATAAGATTTGAACTTTTTTTTAAATTACGGAGTTTGTGTCAAGGTATATACATGTATCTATTGCTTAAATTGAAGCTATTTATATATATTTATGATAAGAGGAAACGCCAAAACTAATTAATGTATATGATGTATACATGCAATTATGTATAGGGAGTTAAAAATTTAAATATATTTATAATTTTGTTGATTTTTAAAAATCATTAATGTTACAATTAATACAAAATGATAGGAGTCTGTGTTGTCTAAAATAAAAACAGTTGCACACACATATATGTTTACCCTTCCGGAGCACCCGGCTTCATTTCCCTGGAGGAAGTTCACAGGTTTAACTTATTTGCATTGAGGTTGAGATTTAGACGTGGATTGATGTGTTTGTTTTTGATATGGTGGAGAATTCTTGATGACAATGTTAAGCTGTTGTTGGTGCAAGTGTATATAATATTACTAAGTGGTTTGCCATCTGTATAACAAACCCCCTTCCTAAAAAATTAGTCACTATTAATGCGATGCGAGACAAAATGAAATTTAAGTGATTTCGCTCCAAACCAGATCCTTTCATTATATCAAAGTGGTAAAATTCAGGGATGGTGGAGGGTATCGGAGAATCCGGAGACAATTACTGAACTGTGAAAACACAGTTAAAATACTATCGAACTTGAATATACATGTACGTGTGTAATCAAGTGTGAAACTACGCGAGGAAATGCATTGTACTCCGTGAATTACACTTTAAACAACTTGTCATTAGCAAAAAATTAATAATTTGTACTTGTACATCATATGAGTCCTTGCCTCAGATTTATAAAATATAAAATCTCGTCGCAAATAATCGGATAAAATCCCTGAAGGACTCATTGGTTTGGTATATCTAAAGTGTCGGCTAACAAAATAAATGTATAGCGCCTCTAACCTTTTTCTTGGGTAGATGCTGGTGCGATCCGACTCGTTTAAGCATAAATAAAACAGATAATCGATGTAGGACAAAATGCAAGTAACGAACAGTCCATGTTTTACACTATATTTTGATACAAATCGGCTTATATTTGAATTATGCATACCTAAACTAAAATAGCTTACAAGGTCACAAACAATAAGAAACGTAACATTTGTCTATGAATTATCAACAATAACGTTATCACGCATATAAACTTGATGTCAAAAATTTACAGTAACACTTACGGCTTATTACGCTGCCAGAACGTATAGAAAATGTTCACCTTTTCACCAAATATTCTATCAGTTTGCTTGCTAAGCTAAATCGTTCTAGCGTAAAAGTAGCACGTTAGCGATGCAGGACAAAATGCGAGTAGTTTACGTATAGTCCATGTTTTACACTAGGGTATGATGAAAATCGGCTTATATTTGAATTATGCATGCTATGTATAACTAAAATAGCTTCCAAGGACAAACAACACAATATGAAACGTAACATGTGTCTATGTCTTACCGATAACGCTATCACGCATCAAAACGCATATCGTGATTTTCATCAACTTGGTGTCACAAATTACTAGTTACACTCACGGTTGATAACGTTAACGTTGCTTTCTCCGTTACAGGATTAAGAACACGGAGTTCTACAGAAAAGTGCACTTTTTATTCCCTAAATACAGTGAAATCACAAATTTTCGATGTGTACTAATTTTTGTTGTTTTACGTGGAAACGTGTGTGTGTAGAACCCCTATATATAGTAACTACATTATACATGTGAAATTTGCCATCAGGATAGAAATAAGAAAGATTTCTGTTGATACATGTGATGACTGACATAAACAGCATTTTTCTGCATATTATGAAAAATCTTTGATTTTGATATGTGTAGCTGGTTGGCTACGTAATACAGTGTTCAACCTTAAGTAATATTCTTATACAATTGTACAGTGATAAGCTTTTCACAAATCTAAGATTGAATATGAAATGTTGACTGTTATAAATTTTAAAAAGACGCAAAGTGAGGACATGTTTTCTGATATAGAAGTTACAACATATACAGGAGTACTACAACACCAAAGGCTCAACCAAACTATACTCCGAATATACTTCGAATCATCATTTAAAGAGTGACCACAAACCAAGAATATATCGCCCCACAAAATGCAATTTTTTCTCAGAACCACACCGTGACAACTGGACACCCCGAAAATAAAATATGTCACAGTACAGATACATAAGTTTTACTCCTCTGAAATATCAAAATTCTGATATAAAATATTTACAATAGAAAAATAAATTCTACGTTGAACCCAGTTTGATTTCTTTTTCAAGATTCGCATAAACATCGGTTTTTCACATCGCGCATGAATACCAATACTCCCGAGTCGAATACCAATCCGCAAGTCCAGATGTCGAGCACTCTATCGTCTATTAAGTCTGGTTTTTTTTAACAAGCTCTACCTTCAATAACTGTAACTTGACCATAAATATGAATATGTAATTTTTGTCATTGACTGAAAGAAAATTTGTTTGAAATATTATCCAAGATTGATGACCTATTTTGTTTCATCCAGACATGACGTCAAATGGGCGGGGCCTAATGTTTCTGAACAGCTGTTCCATGTCCAGGTCACGTCCGCCGTTAAAAATTCTTTTTCAAAACATTCGAATTTATTTCATTCAATGGAATTTGCAATTTTGCTCTCGTAAAGAAAGAATAAATTGTAAATATAAGAATTGAAAAATTAGATTTGCTAGTTTTAAAATCTGGTTCATTACTTGATGAACCAGGAAAAAATGACAGTCAATTTTTAAATGAATTCATAGGGAACAAAGATTCAAGGCGACGTTATTGAACTGTTTTCCCCAGCGTGAATGCAACGCATTTCGTCAATCAACTTTGTTTAAAATGGGGAAGTCATTGAGATCAAGTTCTGACTTTCCAAAAGTTTGATGCCATCCATACTTGCATGCTTATATATGTAATATAAAAAGTCGGCAAGATGAAATGTGTTAAATATTTACGTGTTGGGAAATGCCGATTAATTGTTAAGGGTGAAGTAGGTTAAATATGTACATGTGTCATGTGTGGAGAAATGCCGATTTTCTGATAAAAGGTAAATAGGGTTGAAATGTTGTGTACACAGTAAAATATAGACAAACAACATTCACCTGTCAGCTTGACCTTTACTTTAGATTTTTATTATGAGCCACAACATTTATTTACCGGCAAAACAGGTGTTTATTTTAGTGTATATCAAGGGACATGTGTATTGTTTGTGTATTAACTTCGAATCATAACACGACCCTAGTATCGGGGCGATCCTTTTATATGAATATGTCTAATGAAAGGTCAAGCAGACATGTTGATGTTGTTTGACTGTAAAAAATATATTATAAATGTGTTTTACTCGTTATTATATAACAGTCTAATGTTACTAATTATGTACTCTAAGTATACACAACTTGGCCTTGAGTTATGATCTTCAATCATTACAGGCACTCCGGAATTTACACTTTTTGTTCTTTCTTCTCATTCACAAACAACCTTTTAGCTTCCAGCTGAGACGATTGCGCTCTACAAGATTGTCTCGTCCTTGAATCGTGATCAGGAAACAAAATCTATTAGCACCGCCATCTAACATTTAACCTTGACCAAAATCCCGGTAAAATGAAAGAACCAAAAGCAAACACACACTAATCAATGTCCCAATCACAACCCAGAAGCAAAGTAAAAACTTTGGAACTGACAAGTTAGGTTAGACACATGAACAAAGCCATTGCTTTGAAACATTATTTCGAAACAGCTTCACATAAAATTTAATGTTTAGAGGAACAAAGAAAGTCTTACTATTTGAAGACAATTGATAATTTGTCCATTTTGTCCGTATTAACTTGTAAATGGCATGTGGTCTGTTATGGAAAGCAATAAGATGTATAAGATATTCCATATAAACGAACAAGATGGAAATCCCAAAATTATGTAATTTGTTGATAGGTCGCCCACGATCTGATGGCAAAGTACTCGTTGGGTCTATTTTAATAAAAGTGTGATTGTAGCGCATAAACTTCGACCCGGCGTGATTATACACTTACGGAGATGGGCTACTTACACCTCCTACATGGTCTGTTCGCAAATTCAAACAACGCTTATCTCCAATGCTTAGTACCGCTGCGGTAGCTCAGTTGGTAGAGTGTTCGCTTCGGAAGTGTCAGGTCGTTGTTTTCAAACCACGACCGTGTCTCACATTAGACCTAAAAGTGGGTAGTCTCTGTTCTTGCGCCAATCCCTCGGGTTTACGAAATGAAAATCGCGGTTCTTTCGGATGGTAACTTAAAATAAAATAATGAATCCTGATGTATGGTTTAATGTCAACAGCGAAACACACAGGCAAAAATATTTCTGCACCTTCGATTATAGCTGGCGCCGTCTTAATATTAGCGAAATTCTCTTGACTGGGACGTTAAACACCATTACTCAACTAAACTCTTGCGCCAATCCCTCGGGTTTACGATATGAAAATCGCGGTTCTTTCGGATGGTAACTTAAAATAAAATAATGAATCCTGATGTATGGTATAATGTCAACAGCGAAACTATTTCTGCACCTTCGCCTATAGCTGGCGACGTCTCAATATTAGCGAAATTCTCTTGACTGGGATGTTAAACACCATTACTCAACTAAACTCTGATGCTTATTCTTTTTCACAGTGAATGCCTACACAAAATCACTGGAATCTTGCATTGTACAATGTAAGTGACATTGCAATATACCGACAATGCTATTACGGACTGCAATGACCGTGGTTTACAAAATATCGTAGATGACGCTGATAATTTTCGGCAATACAAATGTTATATGTTCCAATCTAATGACCGGGCTGTACGATTTGGTGATGCTGCAACTTTCCGACAATTTTATGTGTCGACCGCAATGACCGGTGTGCGCATTGTGGGTGAGGTTGGCATTTTTCATCATTGTTACTTGTAAGCTCCAACCACAATGGCCTGAATTTACATTGCAAGTGATGCCAATATTTTTCGACAATGCCATATTCCGATCGCACTGACCGGAGCGAGTATTTGAGGGGACTCTTTTATTATTTGACAATACTACACTACGTCAACAATGCCCAGTGTGTGCCCACTTATTTTTCGAAAATGTATGTACTGATCGCAAAAGGGTTATCCGGAGTTTCTAAATTACCACTGATGTATTTAAAAAGCATGTACATAGGACTTTCCGTTCTAAAATTAGTTATGAAATTGAACAAACTTACATCCTTAATTTTTTATACATTTAAGCATTCAGTATTACACATTACTTATTTTATATGGCAAGTTTTCGAGAACATGGCACTTGTACCAAAACATGGCAAGTGTTACAAAATATGACAAGTGTTCCAGCACACAAGTGTTCCCAAAACACGACAAGTTCCAAAACATGACAAGTGTTCGAACTTGTAGCATCAGAAAAAAAAATTGCCAGCATATTGATTGGTTTCAATTCTATACTGTATGTATTTGAGCCGTTGGTACTTCGTATGTACTCCAACCCTTACATCTTTATTTCGGTGTGATGGGTCGGTACATATACTTTTGTTCTATATATTTTCATGACAAATGTTCGAGGTTGTAACATCTAAAAAAAACAAGAAAAAACAGCATATTGAATGTTCCGTACTATATGTATTTGAGCTGTTGGCAGTTCGTATGTACGCCACCCCTAACATCTACCGTATTATATGTATTTAAGCTATTGGGAGTTCGTATGTACGCCACCCCTAACATCTACCGTATTATATGTATTTAAGCTGTTGGCAGTTCGTATGTACGCCACCCCTAACATCTACCGTATTATATGTATTTAAGCTATTGGGAGTTCGTATGTACGCCACCCCTAACATCTACCGTATTATATGTATTTAAGCTATTGGGAGTTCGTATGTACGCCACCCCTAACATCTACCGTATTATATGTATTTAAGCTGTTGGCAGTTCGTATGTACGCCACCCCTAACATCTACCGTATTATATGTATTTAAGCTATTGGGAGTTCGTATGTACGCCACCCCTAACATCTACCGTATTATATGTATTTAAGCTGTTGGCAGTTCGTATGTACGCCACCCCTAACATCTACCGTATTATATGTATTTAAGCTATTGGGAGTTCGTATGTACGCCACCCCTAACGTCTTCCGTATTATATGTATTTAAGCTATTGGGAGTTTGTATGTACGCCACCCCTAACATCTTCCGTATTATATATATTTAAGCTATTGGGAGTTCGTATGTACGCCACCCCTAACGTCTTCCGTATTATATGTATTTAAGCTATTGGGAGTTCGTATGTACGCCACCCCTAACATCTTCCGTATTATATGTATTTAAGCTATTGGGAGTTCGTATGTACGCCACCCCTAACGTCTTCCGTATTATATGTATTTAAGCTATTGGGAGTTTGTATGTACGCCACCCCTAACGTCTTCCGTATTATATGTATTTAAGCTATTGGGAGTTTGTATGTACAAAGCCCTTACATCTTTATTTTAGTGTGATGGATCGGTACATGTATACTTCTCCTCCTAATTATTATGAAATACATTAAGGTTTGTTATTGTTCCGGTAAGAAATAATGTATATGCGTTTTCTCAAGTTATGTAAATAGAAGTAAAAGATGAAAAAGTAATTTAGGACCCTGTTACCTGTTACACACAGTAAAAGTATCGCTGTGTTCTATTTTAGAACATTGTACATGCCAGCATTTCTAAATCTGTCAAACAAAAAATGTTGCAGTAGCGAATTTAACTTAAGAATTTGAATAATTTCGCATGTGTAGAGTCTGCACTGTGGTACTAGCCATCTGTCTTCAATCACATTTTATATGGGATCGCTTGGTATGTTTATGTTTTTTGTTTGACTCACAATTTCAATATATTCCGAATATATATTATATTGCAATACGTATAATTCGAATACGAAATATTTTTTCAAGTTCACCGTTGTGCACGGTTCTTCTTGTTACATTTTATTGAATCAAACATATATATACGACGTCACAAATGTATATGATTATACATGTATGTAACAAGGAATTATATTGCTCTTTGAAGAAACACAATAATGTTATATTTTATTTCATTTTACCTAAATACCACGGTGGCCGAGAGGTCTAAAGCGCTTTCTGATCCGAACGCCTCTAATTGCCTAGACTCAAATCCCACTCAGAACTGAGCATTGTGTGAGAAATTTGTCAATCCGCGTAAAGGTGATGGAAATGGGTTTGACCGACCTAATTTCTATCACCTTCTCTTCCTGGCCGCCTTGATGAAAGTGAAAAATATATTAAGTGGGAAGGGGGATCCTTTATTCCACTCCTTTCATTTAAAAACATGAAATAATTGTTTAACTGGAATTTCTTTCTTTGAATGAGTCATGTGGTACAAGACAATAGTATTGCAATTAGCGTGACTGCCAAACCACGATTCGTCACAAAACAATATCTTAGATTGCCAAACCGCAATTCATCATTTATGAATCACAATGAACAATTTATCATCTGTTACTTGTAATAATGACATTGATTATATTGTTAACACTCTTTGTCTAATTCAGTCGGATATCATGAATCATGCAAAATAAAAAACATGTAAACCAACTTATGTCAAACCATTATCAAACCATTAGCCACTGAGGCCCTGTATCATTGTTGTGAACTGACTTAGAGTTAGAGCTGCAACAATATATCGGTATGTACATGTAAAACCGGTTCCATGAGCTGTATTGCAGTTTTTGCAATATGACTAACAAATATTGCGTTTCGGCAATACAAAGAAAAATAAATTATTTATACAGCTTGCCAAGTAAATCTACAAATGTGAACTTCCACTCATGAGAAGTGAGACCGGGTGTTCGGGAAGTGTAAGCACTTACTCCTTAGCTAGCTACACTTGCCACATGATTGTAAATTATTTTCTCTGCATCATTTATAAAAAATATGTCAGACGAATTGTTCGAAGTATATGAATATCGAAATGATGTTTTCTTACTGAAAACATAGGTAAGATTTCTAACAAAGCAAATATTTGTTGGAATAGATCTACAGGTGAATAATCCATCTTGTCGGTCATTATATAATCTCCAATATACGTAAGTGTATGCCATACCAAAACTCTCGACGACGTCCCTAGCCTTAAGCAATACCGTTAAACGCATATCTGGAAGCTTTTTCCTGAACACCCCATTATCAAACTGTAGACAAGACAGAAATAGGAAAATAATTTTTAATATTTTAAATTCCTCATGTTTTTTTAACCGACCTTAATGTTGTTTACCAATAACAACAGCATGATAGTATAATAGAAAATTTTAGAAATTTGCCGATGGTCATTATAGAATCTCCAATTCACATAAGTGCATTCCATACCAAAGTGACAAACATGCAAATTGTACAGATTGTAAGCGAAGGTTTAAATTATTTATTTAAAATTATCTTAAAGCTTTAAGGAACACCTTTCTATAATAAACTTTAGGAAAGGTGGACACTTCTGTTAGAAGTGCGTCTAGTATTCGCTGGGTCCAGCCTGTTTTAACATATTTATAATATCCTGACTACTATGTATTCTGATTTCATCCAGAGTTAGATGACAACAACCATTGCTACCTAAATTGTTGTTTCTTTTCAACTTGAACTATTGCATTAGTTCCACCCACGCTCTTTGCAATGTGTTACACCAATCCCCTAAGGCTTATATGCTCTGTTATAGAGAATTGCTTCATTGTTACTTTATCAGTACACTGACAACATTTTACAACGTGTTAGACAAACCAGACCCAAGAGTTGTCAATTTTGAACATAAAACTACATGTCTTGTATGTTTCATCTTTGTATCCTACAGGGTCCTTCAATAATTATGACACGATTTCACTATTATAAAGCATTTGTTAGATTTGCATACACACACAGCAAGATTTTTAACCCCTTAATTTAATATTTTAATATTTAATTTAAATATTCGTTTGAATAGTGAAAATTCGCTTTCTTGTGGTTATTATCATGAAATATTGTAGCTACAATAATACAAAAAAATACCATTTAGCATTGTGTTAAATCTATTTAGTTTTTATATCTACAGTGCAGACCTGTCGAAAGCTTATTGCTGGGCTTATGAAAAAAATCAAATTACATCTGTCGTGTTGTCAAAATATGGATAGGTATTGTCTAAAAAGCTGTCGAGAGATAGACGACAGCTGCACGATATAGCTAACAAGGGTCCGAGATCAACTGCAGATTCTGTACCAATTCTGTAGCTTAGTTTTAACGTTTCGGCAGGTCTATAGTACAAATGTCGTTCATGAAGTACGTTATATTTTGAATCATACTGTATGCACTTGCAAAGTGAAGAAGTTTTGGTGCATATCATATATTCTGTTTCTCCCGCTATTACTAATGTGGGTGTATAATTATGAGCAGATATTTTTGAACGTCATTCAATAGTATACCAACATGACCTTTGGCAAGTTTTGACTTTTCCAATAAGAGCAAGATAACTGTTTAATTTTTTTGTTTTGAAGAAAACTCCCATTTCTCTATTTAAGCGAATTTTTCTTCATCATTTGTATTCTAATGCTTGGAAGTTGAAGAGGTAATTGGAGATGTTTGCTCTAGTGATTGAGAGAGGAAGGAGTAATTGATGGTGTTTTTTAGCGATACAATCTACACTTGTTTTGAAAACAGTTATTGCAGCCAAAGTGTAACGTAAGTTAATGTCTAAATTATCTGATTTGCTTGCATCAGTTGTATTGTCTGTATCGTAATATACAAATAATGTTTGAAAAATATTCATTCTTTTTAACTTTGTTTATGTGTTTTAAGACAAATAGTTGTAAAATGTGTGATAGCTATGGGGTCCATCATTGCGATTGAACGTCATTTTGATTAACTATGCTCTCTATTCTATTGTTTCGTTACCAGTTCTGCTTATCATTCACGGGTATAGATAGTATGGTTGTCTTGAGATGAGGTTTTTAAATATATGATACTAACATTATAAGTGATTTTTCTCAATAAAACCGGACATTGTTAGGACTTATTTTTATGGCTCAACAAATATACTTTACGACCATGTATATTCCTATCACTGCGCTTTGATGAAATAAATGCATTGGAAACTAGCACAAGCGACAACATCCTTTAAATTCAGAAGTTGGGTTGAGTACATGTTTACGTCCCCGTCAAGAGTATGTGACTTACAAAAAGGCTACATGAAGTAACTTTGAACATTTCTAAGAATTTTTTTTCAGAAATTTTAATGATGTGTTGTAACAAAGAACTAATACTGGAATCGCCCCGTTATGACTTAAAAAGTACCTAATCTATCTTTTTTGCGATTTAAAAATTCGAGAAAATTATTTGTAGGTGAACACATTTCTTAAGCAGTAGTCAATGCAAATCACAAATGAACGACATAAACAAGAAATGTCTTCTTTTGGAGAAACACTTTATCTTATACTGACAAACTTTTAGGATCCCTTATCAATAACTTTTCCCTAAATATGCATTTACAATGATAATAAAACAATAAAGCGTATACGCTTATGGTGATCATGTATACGGTAAGAATGAAACAGCCAAGCACATGCGCTTTTGACGAGAATAAGGCAATTCAAATGTTAATGGGTACACAATATACAAAAAACATGATACCATTTGGTGAAGCTACAAGAAATGATTGATGAGAATGTAAAAGATATACATATATTTGTACTAACAGAAGGTCAGGATAACCTTATGGCTATAGTGCTGTAAACATATGACAAGGTACTATAAGAACAACTGAGTATATATTTGCGATACTTCTGAATTTAATTATATAATGTGACATTTTGAAGATCAATTCAAGCTTATAATATCTGCATTTATTTCTTTAAAAATTAAACATCCATACTTCCAAAAGAAATTGAGGAAAATCTTAGTTAAGAAATGATTGTAAAACTGGAGCCAGGACAAGATAAAGCGAAAATTTTGCGTCTTATCTGACGGGTTTAATTTTTCTTACTCATTTTTTGGAAATTTAAGGTGTCATTTTAGAGATCATTTCAAGATTATGATATATCTGCATTTTTTTCGTGAAAAATAAACAATCATACTTCAAACAGCGATTGCCAAAATTTGCTCAATTTAAGTTAAGGTAAATCTTAGTTAAGGATTGGTTGTGCAACTGGAGCCAGGACCAGACATAACGGGAATTTTTCCAATGCGTCTTATGTGATGGGTAAAGGAAGTTTAATTTTCCTTACTCATTTAACACAACATAAATCCTAAGTGTTAATGAGGCATTTAAAGATTACTTAAGGAACCCGAAATTTAATTGACCCTGCTGTTAGTAAACAGATGTGTTTACGTACAGGCACCATATTGCTTCTTACATATTGTGAGTGTTTATATTTTAAATCTTCATTAAATATTTAAACAATGTTAAGAGTGAAGTAAAGTAATGCAGTTTTTAAGCCAAGATTTTTTTAACTTTCATTATTGATGGGTTTAACCGAAAAAACCACCGACCTATTTACTTTCTCGCACTGAGATCTATCCCGAGTAGGAATCAAACCTAGTCTGGTTAAAGACGTTATATACATAAGCACGTGATTAAGACAGTGGTCTTGAAGGCCCACAAGACAATGTTAACAGAAGAAAACTAATTTGGGGATGCCAAAACAACACTCAAACGAAATAAATACAAAAAAGTCAAACCAAATACGAAATAATCTCTATCGAATTCTTTATTGTTTCCCCGCTTCGAAGAAGAGGTGGATATATGCGTTTACTTCTTCCGTCCGTTCATCAGTCAGAAACAAAAGTTTTCGTAACAGTTTTCTCAGCAACTACCTAACACATTGACTTGAAATTTTGTATGCGAGTTCAGTTTGAGGTGAAATGTCGCAGGTACCGATTTCCAGTCTGCAAGACTTCTACTTCCTGTTTACAGACTTAGTTTATATTTTTCGACATTAACGGACAATGGTTGAAGTTAAAAAAAACTGGGGTATAGTAAGTGAGCAGTAGCTCACAGATTTCATGTTGTTTCGTGTTCTACATTACATTGACAAATCAGGTACAACATGGCTTATTTCCTCTGGTCGAGACAAACCTATGTCGATATTAATCTTTTATTCGGTTTAGTCTTACCCATAGTGGTGTTTAAGATTGTGCACTTGTGTATCATTAATTTTATTTATTTGTTCTTATTTTTGTAATTTCAGGAGCTGACGCCATGAATCACTTAGAACGTTTTAAAAATTCCAATATGATTCTATTAACGTGTTCATTCATTTTGATACTTCTACCCAACAAATCAACAATGGAGTTTGTATTTCCGACTGTGATACCAAAATCAGTGATGCAGAAAGAAATCATTAAACACGAAATTTTAAGGAGACTGGATTTGAAATTCACACCAAATATGAAATGGCCTCTTAAGTCAGGAAACAAAAATAATACAGTTATAAACAGTTCTACGTCGACGGTTAAACCACCGGAAGGGAACAATTTAGCTGATATACAACAAGTAATAAGTCTATCTGAACCTCCACGTATGTATTATATGTGCTTAGAACTTATGATCAAAAACAAATATACTAATCCATGTCCCAATCACAATCCAGAAGCAAAGCAAAAACTTTGAAACTGACAAGTCAGGCTAGACATGTGAACTTCCACCAGGGAAGTGGGGCCGGGTCCTCCGGAAGAGTAACCACCTCCTGTTTAGCTAGCTGCACCCTTCAAGTGTGTAATCAAAAATGTGTGAAAGAAACATGGAACTATGGAACATCAAATATATCCAGGGCAATCCAGGACACAGAGACGTCAAACTTATGAACAATACTGTGATGACGGCCAGAAAACTTTTTGAGGGTCTTGATAAGCCTAGGCTTACCATATCCCTGAGTCAACAATTTATTTGCAAGCAGCCTGCTTCGTTGTACAAAAAGTTTGTTTCTGTTTTTCTATCGCTATCATGGTATTTTAAGTATTAAAAAGCTGAGCAGTTATATTTGTAAAACTTGTTTTTATATTATATAAAAATATAACCATTTTCAATGAAACTAAAAATATCCATCTTGTCAATAAATTTTGATTAGGATATTTTTGTTCTGCAATATTTCTGGTTTGGCAACTTGGTTTCAGAAAAAAGTTAAAGAGAAAAAACTGTTATTGATTGTATTTACTATATAGCTATTGAATAGCTTATTAAAAATCCATATAATCCTATAATTTTTATCTATCGCATCTTATTTCGCTTGTCGTTGTCCCATTTGTTCAAACAACGTTTTTTTTTAATTTCCAACAAGTTATTCCATCTTTTTGCTTAACATTTTCTTGGTGCATTTTAAAATAGATTACTTTGTTTTTAATTTACAGAAAATATCTCAAACAAAAATGTGATACAATTCCGAGTGATACGAGACGAACATGGAAGAAAACTGGAAGTTAGAAGTGCAAATCTTCTTGTAAGAGTCAAATATCCAAGGCAACCAAAGATCAAAGGACACAAAAGAAAGAGAAATAAAAAGAGGAAAATAAGTCTTTATTTATCGACAATAAAAGACAATGACAAACCTGATCAACTTATCACATCTATAGAAAAAGCAAAAATAAGGAAAACAACCTGGTTTAAATTAAAACTCCAGAACATCTTATTCAAAGCGTTTATGATTCTGATCAGAATTTTTTACGTCTTCATATTAGATGCAAAGGATGTAAAAAAGGCGCCAAGCTCGTCCTAGTTCAACGAAACAGACGACCTCGGATTACGAAAAATCTCCGATTTCTAAGATTAAAAGGACATCTTAAAAGTAAAAAGAAAAAAAGCAGACGAACAAAACGGACATTAAGCAGAACACGTCCATTCTTAATCTTACATACAAAAGTCAAAACACTTCCGAGACAAAAACGCCAAGTAACCGCGGAAACATCCGGGTGTTTTAATCAGGAAGTTAGATTCACGTTTGCAGAATTAGGAATGGACGATATTATATTATCGCCAGTAGGATTTGTAACAGGAATATGTGGGGGTCAGTGTTCTGAAGAAGACAAAACTCAATCTGATATATATAAAAATAAGTTTTTTATGTTTAAAAATAGAACTAGTTCTATGACAACAACATGCTCACCTGCAAAGCTAGGCCCTTTATCTCTTATTTATCAACATGCCGATAACACGGTTAGGGAAATCACTTTGGACAATATGTTAACTGAAAGTTGTAAGTGTATGCATTAACAACCTTTTAGGAAATCTGTGCCAAATGTTTACCATGATATCCGTTATAATTGTTCAGAACCAGCGTAAGTTTAAATTCTATTGTAAACTTGGCGATATAGCAGGTATATACAGGTTTGGTTTGAACTGTTTTCAAAGTAAGTCTTTTTGCAAACGTGTGCAGAATGTTACTCATGAAAGTTATATCCGTTGATATGTGTGCGAAACCGCAAGTTAACGTTTAAAGGAGTATAATGAGTGAACGATTACCAGATGGTTTATGTGCAATAAAATTAAACGGATATTATATGATCACATGGTGTATAAGTCAAATCTTTTGAAATTCGCCAAACTATTATTCTTCTTTTGACCTATTGTTTGTCGACAAAAAATACTAATTGGATATTGTTCAAATTAGAATGTCGGATTACATGAGTAAGGGACATGCTCCTTCTGTTCGGATTTTGCATTTAGCCCTTGGTATATTTTTTATGAAAAAACTCTTGGAATCTTTTTCCGATCTCCAATTGCTTTCGATTAAAAATGATGTATTCTCGTTGGCACCTGGTGTTTAAAACACTTGTTAGCGCTATCACCTATCATATACTCAAGAGTGGTTCGCGAAAAAAATTGTGTCACATATCTAGAAAGTGGTCGACCCTTAAAACTCAAAGTGATTTCTTTGAAACCTTTAAGTGTTTATTTGTACAATCAAAGACATGCATTTAAAGACTTGGCCATAATTTAAGGAAATCCACCACGGTAGCTCAGTTTGTAGAATGCTTGCTCCGTATGAAGGAGGTAATTGATTCGAAAGCCGACCGGATCAGGCCAAGACTTGAAAACAGGTAGTGGCTTCTCTTACCAAGAACTCGCATTAAGAAATAAAAGTCGGTGGTGTTTTTTTTTAAGAACATTAAGCGTGGCAGTTAACCCTCCCTGCACATTGCCTTGGACTCACTTTAAAGATCGAAAGCTCTTGCATTTTAACTTAAGGCGGTATGTCCGGATAAAGTGAAATCTTCTTGACGGAAATGTAAAACCTTATCCAATCAATCACTCTACCAACTGAGATACCTTTGTGGTATAAATGAACAGTCCCTTTTTATATAGATGTTGTTATAGAAGGGATTCCAATTAAATTTCAGAAAATAACAAGCTTTTCCAGAAACTGCTTTTTGGTTTCGGATAACCCGGTAAAATTGGTCTTATGGCTAAGTGTATATAATGTCCTCTTTGAATATCCCGGTGAAATGTTTTGGTCCTATAATAATGAGTTATGTCTGTGATGGATGATACTAACGATATGTAAATGATTAAAAAAGTTGAATTGGTTGTTTTCAATATTTTTTTGTTTAATTTCCATATGTTTATTTTTAAATACAGGTATGTATATTATGAGTTAAGGTGCCTTGGTGGGCTTAAGGTCTATTAACCAGCTTGCAGGTCATCTTGCCTTGCTCTAGCATTCAAGTTTAGTTTGATCAGTTTGCTCGACGACGGTAGGTGGATTTTTCTGGGCATTTTGGTTTCCTCCATCTTGCTGTCCGCCTCGATGTCAGTGAAGTATTCTCAATCTAAATCTGTAAATCGCTGATGCGATGTAAAGTAACAAATTCATTAATTCAACCACAAAACCAGGAACATGTTTTCGAGTAAAACAGCCTAGACCGACATCAACATACATATTTAAACACAAAATTATTATATGTAAAGATTGACCCTAGATTGAGAAAGTATGTCTTGTTACAAATGTCTAAGAACTACTCTCTATTTTATGAGATCAATTATTATGCAATAAGCCAAAACTATTTAAGAAATAGAATTTGCAGATTTCTGCATATTGTTCATTATGGACGCACATTTAGTTAAAAGGAATTCACAACCAAATGCCCACTTAACAAAAGGTTGTGTTTTCGCTTTGTAAGAATTTACAACGAAATGCACTTTTTCCTGTAGCTGTTCAATAGGAATTCACAACAAATGCAAACTTTACATACCAATATTTTTGCTTAATAAAAATTTAAGAATTCCATACTTTACATGACTGTAGCTGTTTTTGCTGAATAAGAATTAACAAAGAATTTCACACTTTACATGTGAATGTAGCTGTTTTGCTGAAAACAAATTACTAAGAATTCTACACTTAACATGCTTTTTTGCTTAATAAGAATTTACAATGAATTGCACACTTCCAGTGAACTTTAACCAACTTGTTGCTAATAATGTCTAAACCTATTTGTTTAACATTCAAATCGCTTGTATTATTTCATCAATTACGAACACAACGAAAGAAATTACCATCCAAAATAGAATTAACTAAGCATTGATTTATGGTATTGATAATAATCACATGCACATTTAATATCCAATTTTCAGATAAAAACGTTAATATTACACAATATTGTAATTGATACATAGAGTGCGCTGGAATTTGTTTTTATCTTTGTTATCCTGTTTAATATGATTAAAAAGTCGAAATGTAAGTTAAGAAATTATGAAACCAATCACCCAACTAAAATTCAGTTCGAAGGTGTTGGGAATTCATTATTGGATGCAAATACTTTGCAACGGTCGATTCAACAGGAAAGGGCAATCCTTCCTTCCAAGGTACTTGGTTGAAATTCGCGTGCCTAATATAATTTTTCACTTTTCAACACGTACAGGTATGTTTTGTTCTTATAGCCGTTAATATAATATGACGTCTCTGTATCGAAAATCACCCTGGGTATATTTGATGTCCCACAGCTCCATCTCGCTTCCAATCTCAATTTTGTTTACAGACATTACGGATGTAGCTAGATAAACAGATGTTTTTAAATACATATTCGAACACAAATTTAATATCTATATATATATAAAGATTGACCCTAGATTGAGAAAGTATGTCTTGTTACAAATGTCTAAGAACTACTTTCTGTTTTATGAGATTACCTATTATGCAATTAGCCGAAATTATTTAAGAAATAGAATTTGCAGATTTCTGCATGTTGTTCGTTATGGATGCATATATAATTGTTAATGTTAATAGGAATTCACAACCAAATGCCCACTTAACAAAAGGCTGTGTTTTCGCTTAGTAAGATTTTACAACTAAATGCACTTTTTCATGTAGCTGTTCAATTCATTAAATTCATAGCAAATGCACACTTGACATTCCAATTGTTTTGCTTAATAAAAATTTAAGAAGAATTCCATACTTAGCATGACTATAGCTTTTTTTGCTGAATAAAAAAATACGAAGAATGTTACACTTTACTTGAAAATAGCTGGTTTTTGCTTAATAAGAATTTACAAAGAATTACACACTTCCAGTGAACTTTGACTAACTTGTTGCTAATAATGTCTAAACCTATTTGATAAACATTCAAATCGCTTGTATTATTTCATCAATTACGAACACAACGAAAGAAATTATCATCCAAAATTGAATTAACTAAGCATTGATTTATGATATTGATAACAATCACATGCACATGTATAAATCTTCCGATGAAAAGAGTTAATATTACACAATATTGTAATTGATACAGAGAATGTTCAGAGATTTGATTTTTATCTTTGTTATCCCGTTTGATATGATTAAAAAGTCGAAATGTAAGTTAAGAAATTATAACACTGATGCTAGGAATTTGTTATTGGATGCAAATACTTTGCAACAGTCGAAGCAACAGGACAATACAATCCTTCCTTTCCAAAGTACTTGGCTTCACTTTTTCTGGTTGAAATTCTCGTGCTAAGTGTAATTTTCCACTTTTCAACACATACAGGTATGTTTGTTCTTATGACCGCATCATAATATGATGTGTCTGTATCCAAAATTGCTCTGATATATTGGACGTTCCATAGCTCCATGTTCCTTACATTCTCAGTCAAAAACAAACATACTAATCCATGTCCAAATCACAATTCAGAAGCAAAGTAAAAACTTACTGACAAGTCAGGTTAGACACTAGAACTCTTACCAGGGAAGTAAGGTCGGGTGCTCCGGAAGGGAAAGAACCACCTGTTTAGCTACCTACACCAGCCACGTGTGTAATCAAAATTTTGTGAAAGGAACAGGGAACTATGGGACGTCAAATATATCCAGGGCAATCGATTTTGATTACACACTTTATAGGTGTAACTAGCTAAACAGACGGTGTTTGCCCTTCCTGCTGAACACTCGGCCTCACTTGCCTGGTTAAATCAAAGTCCACGTGTTTAATTTTATTTGCAATTTTTTTAGCGATTTCACTTTGATTTGGACAATCCATGTGAATTGAAAGTAAATTCTTTGTTTTGAATTAATACATATTGTATAGAAGTGGACTTTAATACAGGTCAGAATGTAATTGATTAATAAACGAAATTATTATACACATTTGAATCAATAAAACATTATGGTAAACCGATACAATTAATTCCAAGTGACATTGACAACCACATTAGTTTAATCAATTGCATATTGTGTATAAAACAAGTCTAGAGATTCATTCTATCGCCAATAACAAACGAATAAGGTTATTTTGTAATATCAATTAAGCAAATTATCATACAAGTGGTACTTTAGAATTTTTCGGAATTGATTGTGCATACGAGAGTATTTTTATTTGTCATTTATCATGTTACTCATATTGGAAGAGAATAGAGAGTGATTTATTACAAAGCGTTTGTAAGACTTATGACGTCCGTATTGGTTACAGAAATGTTTGGATTGATGATGTTTTAACATTCAAAAATGATTCATTAGTATTTTAATTGGTTTAAAAAAAAAAAAAAAAAAAAAAAAAAAAGAGAAGAAAGAAAATTTTTACCACTGCCAGAGTTATATTTAAAAAAGATAGACTAATCAAAAACAAACATACTAATGCATGTCCGAATCATAATCCAGAAGCAAAGTAAAAACTTTGGAACTGACAAGTTAGGTTAGACACGTGAACTTCCACCAGGGAAGTGAGGCCGGGTGCTCCGGAAGGGTAAGCATCTCCTGTTTAGCTAGCTACACCTGCCACGTGTGTAATCAAAATTGTGTGAAAGGAACATGGAACTATGAGACGTCAAATATATCCAGGGCAATCCGAGTCCAAATTACAATCGCAAAGCAAAGTAAAAACTTTGAAACCGACAAATTAAGTTAAACATGTGAACTTCCACCAGGAAAGTGATCCGGGTGCTCCAGAAAGGTAAGCACATTTCCTGGTTGACTAGCTAAACTCGCCATGTGTGTAATCAAAGTTTAGATTAAAAAGACAATTTCTGCGTCATTTAAGATTCTTTTTAATATTAAAATAATGTTAAATTTTTGGAAAAACTATAAATTCCAGATTTTGAAGCATTCTGTGACAAAAACAACACAGAAATGCTCATTCTATCTTTCATTGTGGACACATGATAGAATAGAATGCAAAACATCCTGAAAGTTTTCCGATTTTGTGTCAAAATTTTAAAATAAGCGGTAAAATCATTGCTTCATTGCTGAAAAATTGATTTAACGGAAATTTAAAATTTAAATTTATCCGTTTCATCTATAAACTTCGGTATTTCCAATAGTTTTTATGTTGTCAGACTCGAATATACCATGGCATTACAGGAACATATAATTCTCGAAATTCAATGCCTATAAAACAAAATTACCAGAAGTAAAGCACAGGAGATTTCACATTTCACGAAAACGCAGATCCCACACTATTGTTGTATGGAAAGTGCAAATTTTCATATAAAATCACCAATCAATTTACACATTATTGTTTTATACATATGTTGGGAACAAACGGGAGATGTAACAAACAACTATGTTTTGTTTTAGACGCTTATTGGCAAGTATGGTCCAAAATAATGAATTTTTGACATTTTCGTATTTTTGGGGTAGGGGAAGAAGATTTATTTGCTACGGTATTGAGGTTTCATATTTCCGAATTTGTGTAACATTTTTATCTACAGGACTACCAAGGCTTTATGAAAATATGTTTTTGCCACAGAATGCTTCAAAATCTAGATTTTTTTTTAGTTTTTCCAAAAATTTGCAAAAACTCATCTTCAAAAACTGTTTCTGATTGGAAAATCGGAACGATTTGACGCGTAAGAAATTGGTTTTATAGTAACTAGAGACATTTTCCTACAAGAATCAACCTTCAAACCTTTTGGCCTTGTTCACTCGGAATTTAGTGCGTGATCTCTTGGACTTGACCTACAGTACGGTTTAAATATTGACTTTATGTTTGCTTTGTACCGGGTCCAATGCCTATTGTAACTGACCGTGCGTTATACCCACTGCTTTTCAAATGGGTGTCGATGGTTATCATTTTATCATTATACCAAATGCATGTCCAAAATCGAACGTTTTAAAGTCAGGTAACCTTATATTATTTTTGTATTTTTTGCTATTTTGAGTGTATGGACAAAAACTGGAGTTTTATAATCAGTGGTATTTATATGTGTTATTCTTATTTTATTATTTTTTTCTTTTCTATATCTAATGTCAGCTCAAAGTCAGGAATTTGGTACCAAGTGGTCACTTGATATGATTTTATCTTGGTTTATTTAGTTATATACCTTTTCCTGTCAAAAGTCGGTAGTCCTATGATTAGAGTATTATCTGTATTTTCGTTACTTCAAATCGAAATTTAAAAGCTATTAAGAATGATAACATCTGGTACCAATTTTTCAAAGCTTGATTAGTTTAATCAATGAATAAGGCAAATTTATAATATCAATATGTTTTAATACTGTAAAATTCTATCCAATTTTTATATTTTCAACTTTAAATTCACAGCATATTAAATATCGTCCAAATTGATCTGATTAAACTAATCAAGCTACCAACAACTTGCCTCTGTTGCCATCTTTTTTAGAGCATACCTAGATTATACAACAATCACTGTTTTAATATGTTTATTTAACTTTAAGCACAGCTGTAATGTAAACGACATGGATGTGGTACGACGGCATTAATTACCCAGTAAATGGTTTAAGTATTAACCCACAGAAAAGACCAGTCTAAAGTTTAACACAAAGCTGACGAATAAGAACTGAACCATAAGCTCATCTCGGCCCTTCGTTAGCTACATTTTTATAGCTTTATATTCAGCAGATGCTATCTATTTTGCGTCACAATATCGGTCAACAGCTATCCGTATCTCGTCCACTTCGGCTACCTTTTTGCTCAGTGTTTAATTTTTAACAGGTCTGTACTGTATGAAATACTTTTTAAAAAGCTTCGTCATCAATCAATGTCGGAAACCACTCTCATGTCCTTGAGCTAGAAAGGTAAACAAATCCCTTCTTGATGAGTTAACACAGCATGATTATATAAACGAAATGAAAAAAAGTTAAGACACAAATGTTGAACATAAAAAAATAAACAAGTGCTCCAATAGCGGTGTAATTTTCCCTCAGAAATAATTACATCTAGACCTTCACCTCCATACATTGCGTTCTGCTGCATACCTACGTATGTAAAACATCTCATATAGACCACTGCGGTAGCTCAGTTGGTAGAGAGCTCGTTTCATTTGAATAAGGTCGTAGTTTCTAACCCCTACCGGTTCTGACCCAAGACTGATCGTTCTTTAGCTAACCACTCGGCATAATGAAATGCATGTCACGGTTCTTTAAAATAAACGAAGACCCGTGCTATGCCTTCAAGTATAATGCCATCAGCCCAACGCAGAAGCAAAATGTGTGCACATGGAGTTGACAACGTCTGTAAGTAAAACATTCTTGACTGAGATGTTTAACATTGCTATTCATCTCAACTCAAATCCTCATATTTAAATTTCACCAAATTTTAAGCATTATACAAAAAACAAGGAAATGGCAATTGACATTGGAAAGGGTAGCCCATTATGTGAGAGTTTGTTCACGTTACCGGGTATCTTACCACTCTGACTCGATCCCAAATAGTTCTGCGGGTCCAATTAATTTCGAAGATATAGGTACACACCTGTTACCTTTATAGCCCGCGCTCGACATTTTGTATCTCTTGAAAACGCCAATTTTATATATTTATTTTATTCAAATCCTTGCTTATTAGCTAATTAATTGGAATTAAGAGCATTTCATTTCTTTTGTGACATCAGGTGAATAAGTTGAGTTGAGTAATGGTGTTTAACGTCCCAGTCAAGAATATTTCATTTATATCGAGACGTTGCCAGCCATAGACGAAGGTGAAGACATTTTGCCTGTGCGTTGCGCTGATGGCATTATACAATAGGGTTCTTTAGCGTGCCAAGCCCACCGTGACACGGGACCTCGTTTATTTTAAGTTCCCATCCGAAAGAACCGCGACTTTCATTTCGTAATGCCGAGTGCTTGGCGAAAGAACAGTCACTACCCACTTTCAAGTCTTGGGTCAGACCCGGCCGGGGCTCGAACCCACAACCTCCCACTTACGGATGACTAATAATAGATAATTTAAGCTAAAATACAGTAACATCGTTTTTTACGTTCTTAATATTTTTCCACTTCACTTCAAATGAACTCAGCCAAAACTTGAAAACTCTAACAAAATCGGTATTATTTTCGCCGAAGGTCGATAGTCTGATTTTCCCAATCAATCATGATTTCTGAATGGACTTAAAACCTTATTACATCACTACACTTCAAATGATCGCGGCCAAATATTGAAAACTCCAAAACAGTCGGTATTATTTTGTTTTTATTGTTATTCAAACAACATGTTTTACAGTAATGTTTATTTTTTATGTATAATACTGAAATACCCGAAAATTTCTTTATTTTGCCAACTGACACCACATTGCAATCATCATGAATAACGGCTCACAGTGTCCGAGCAATTGTTTATAAAATGATAATACACAGTACAGTCCTGTCGAAGGTTTAACATCCATCTAACAAAAACGTGTTGAAGCTTGGCTTCAGAGATATGGATAGCTAGGGGCAGTACAATAGCCAACGAGGGGCAAAGATGAGTTGTCAATTCGGCACTAATTCGTTAGCTATGTGTTCAATTTATACAGGCCTGCATTGTATAGATCGTTAAGTAGAACTTTGGACAACTATTTTATTCTTGATAGATCAGTAGGTGTTTTGTATTGGTCAGCCTACAATACAGGCCTGTCGGAAGTTTAACACAAAACTAACGAATTAGTGTCGAGTCACCTCGGTCCCTCGTTCGCGATTTCTCAATAGCTGTTTGACACCTATCCAATATATCACCAAACAGCTCTTCAACGACTATCTATTGATATCTCAACTGAGTTTCAACTCCTTTTCGTTGGCTTAGCGTTAAACTTTCGACCGATCTGTACTATACCGGTATTTAACATACAAACCTCTGGAACGTTTAACACTAAATTCAAGAAATACTGTTTATAGATATATCTCTATCGCTTTTCATCAGCTGCAATAACGTAACTGGCTGCGGCTTTTCAGCCACTACCTATCGATATATCGGTCACTAAGCAACCAGACGTCGAGTCGTTAGCGTCGGGTTATATTTTCGACAGGTATATACATGAGTGAGGTAAAAAGTTAAAAATAAATACTAAAAATAAATATCATCGGGATTACAAACCTCACTTATTAGATTATCACAATTGCTCCTAAAATTTTGTTTAAAACATCACCGGGATCATACTTATAATCAAGTCTATGCACAACGTAAACAATGACAAAAATGTTTCAAATATTAACGGTTTTACAATACACATTTACATCCGAATTAATCCCCCCCCCCCCCCCCCAAAAAAAAAGAGAAAAGAAAAAAACTTGTTTCAAATGTAACCGGGTTTATAATCCACTTTAATTTTATAATCAAATTGAATGACCCAAAAATGATATTTTTGTTTCAAATGATCCCTATAATCAGATTCAATGGAAATTTTCTCTCTAGGTTTCTTAATTGTGTCAATGCACTATGTGAATTATTTTACATAAGTATAGTACGTCAAGTTTGATCTTGCCATTTGACCTTTAATTAAAATATTAGATTAAGCTAACAGACTGGGAGATTGAGGTAAGACAGTATGTTTCATTACCAAAAAACCCAGTACCCAGTTTAACTTTTATCTATTCTTATATATCAACTTTATATAGCCCCTACACAATGTATATGTCTGCACATGTTTGAGTACTCACATTAAAGGTCAAACGGCCAGGTCAAACTTGACGCACTATATCTGTATTGCAGACATAACATACATGTATCTTTCATATTGAAATGAATATATTGTTGAAAACACACGTGTTTTCTATACGTTTTCTGTTGATCTTTATTAAGTGCCTTCTGGTATGTTTTCGATATGGTGGCCTTTTCGAAATGATGACAGTGTTCTAAGATGGCGGTCTGCCCTTGCTATTTCGTACCACTAAGTTCTAAGTTCTGCAACCACATCTAGTTGTTATCATGTTTGGTAATGCACTTCTGATAATCGTGTGATCGTCCATCTGGTAAATGATCCGTAATGGTTTCTGTTTGGTGGGCTTACATGTTCGTGTTGGCGATGTCCTATTTCGAGAATTTTCATCTTCTTCTGGATCTGAACGGCTATTCCGCCGCCGTCGAGTACACTCTCCTTTGCATACACCTGTTGTAAATTGCGCTGGAGATAAAATCCAGTCGTCCCACCCGAACTCGGCAAAATTAAATACTATGTTCATTTTACAACACGCGCTAGTCTCATTGTTACCGCAGTTTCTAACCCTGCGTTTAGATCTTAAATAAGTCTTCAGTTTTGTATGTAAAATTAAAAACGGCCGTGTTCTACTCAGGCCGCGTTGTTTTCTTCGCGGTCTTTTCCTGAATGACTTCCGGCGTCGTCTGCTTCCGCGCACAAGTACTAATTTGACGCCTTTTTTACAACCTTTACACTTGATATGGAGTCTAATTAACTCTTGTTCTGAATCTAAGATTTTCTGTATAAATATTTCGGGTAACTTCAGTTTGAACCACGTCGTTTTTCTGATTTTTACATTTTTGATAGCGGCTATCGTTTGATTTCGTTTTCCGGCTTCTGTAACAGTTGACAAAATGATGCTGACTTTTCTCCGTTTGTTTAGTTTCCTCCTTTGACCTTTGACCTTTTTCCTTCGATATTTGACCTTGACCAGTAGATTTGCACTTGTTACTTCAAGCTTTCTGCCTTGAGCATCCCGTACAACTCGGAACTGTATAATGTTGTCGTTGGCAATATTAGCTGGAATTTGAAATAAAATTGACAATAAAATTCATGGTTTTATAAACAATCGTTTTAATGAATGGGTTATTTGTGCCAAAATGAGGAAAAATCAGCGAGCTCACATATCCATATCCCTGCTGCAATATCAAACGGCCTCAGTAAAAAATATATCATATTAGGCAAACAACATTGACCTGACCGCTTGACCTTTATTGTAAATATATATTACGGATCAGGAAATTAATTTATAGGGTACACAAGAGTTAATTTTGTCTACATCATGAGAAATACTCACTTTACACGTGCATAATGAATGCACAAAAAACGTATTTATTTTCGTGGTGTACTAATTTTAGCTTATTTCGCGGTCGCTTGTTTTACACGACAATTAATACCGCGCGAAAATTATATTTTGCTCATTGTGTTTTAGTGCAAATATTTCAAAAACTCGAAAATTTACCCATGCGGATATGTCTAAATTTCTCAAACCGCGAAAATAAATACACGCAAAATTAAATACGTTTACAGTATTAATTTAAATCCTAGCACTACCCATGTACTGGTTGGATCCTCCTTCATGAACATTCCTTATTAAAGGTTAACCGGACAGGTCAATTTTGTTTGTCTGTAATTTTAAGTATGCAAGACACCATTTTGTTTCCTTCTTATGTGGGGCGTGTGGGTCAAATCTGCGAAGATAAGAAACTATACAAAAATGGTTTACATTTGTACCAATTTTCTTTAAAATTCACACAGAATTCGAAAGGTAGGAGATACAGATACATATTCAGACATTTTATCACTTGACATTGATCGTTGACCCACGTAGCTAAACGTGATCAGTGATAAATCTTTACATCCTGATTTACATTTGCATTTTTAGAACAAAGCCGTAAAACCCTATGACTCGTACGCGTGTCACGGCACCTGCACATTGCCCTAAGAGCACTGTCATGTGAATTTTTTTTTAAAATAACGCATTCAAAAGTAGCACATGAGCGTTATTTTATAACAATTCAAAAGTAACACATGAAAGCACTACGAAAGTAAAAATGTTTGTTACTACACCTATAGATGGTTACGTCTCGATATAAGTCCAATATTCTTGACAAGGGCATAAAACACCATTCAATCAATCTATATTATACTTACTTGGCGCTTCGGACAAGCTAACTACATCTTTGATTTCAGCATAGTAATTTTCACCGCCAGGTTTCGCTGTGGTTACCGGAACTTCGGCAGCTTCATTTGTGAATATTTTCCCAAATATATTTTCTTTCCTCTTACTTGGTGAATATTGCATATATGGTCTATGAGTCAAATTAATTTTCCTAAGAAATTCACTTTTAAATATTTCTATATGGAATTTAGCTGGATCAAACATTGGAAATCCATTCTTCAAATTAATTGTTAAGCATAAACACGGAAACGCCAATATCAACATTGAAGAAAGAACAACATTTACACCACATCTATTTGTTCGTTCCATTTTGATCTGAAAGAGAAAAGAAACCGTAATTAATAAAGACAATTATATCGGTGACATTTATAACTGGGAAGGAGCTTCAAGCACAGAATCACAACACAATATCTCGCATGATTCAGTTTGTTTTGAACATCAGTTGATGTTATACGAGCGTACCGCTTTAAAAGGAATTCCTAGTAAGTTCAATGGTCACCCTTACGGAGCACTCGGCCTTAATATCATTGAGAAAGTTCGTGTTCTGTAACTTAATTTGTCAGTTTTCAACATTTTCACTTTGCTATTTGGGTTATGATTTTAGCATGCACAGGCACGGGTTTTTTTTAGATTCGGTACATACATAGCAGTGGAATATCGCGTGAAACGCCATACACCTCTTTCTGAAAATGTTAAATACCAAAAGTAGAGGGTATCTGGATATTGCAAAATTTATTTTTATTTTATTTTCCTGGTACAAGAACTATCAAGGACAGATATTTTAAGGCATCGGATATAACGGGTGTAAATTAATCGTTTTAAATTGAAAAAAGCGACACACCAGCGAACAGGAGAAATCGAACATATAGGAAGCAATACAGATGTGGCGCCATGTCAATCAGCATGTCACCATACAAATGAGAAGTCAAGTCAACCCGAACAGTCGAAACTATCTAAATTACAACATACTTACATTAAACGTATTAATATTCGCGATGTATTATTTTTCGCTTATTTCGCGGTTCTTTTGTTTTGCGCGAAAATTATATTATGCTTATTGTGTTATAGTGCATGTTTCAAAAACGCGAACATTTAAGTATATGGATATGTCTAAATTTCCTATACCGCGAAAATAAATACATGCGAAATTAAATACGTTAACAGTATCGATCTTATAATATAAAGTAAAGTTGATCGGTCGGACAGTCGAATTGACAAAAATGAGAGACAAAATATCGATAAGATGTGAAGTTGATTCGTTTGTCGCTGGACAGTCGAAATGATCAAAATGAGGTGCCATATCGAGTCGATCCGTTCACTTCCTAGAAAACAGGCGGGCAATTGAAACTACTAATCAAAAACAAACATACTTATCCATTTCCGAATCACAATCCAGAAGCAAAGTAAAAACTTTGGAACTGACAAGTTAGGTTAGACACGTGAACTTCCACTAGGGAAGTGAGGCCTAAACGAGACGCCATATCGATCTGAAGTAGCATCGATCCATTCCCTGCTATGAGAAAAGCTACTAAACGAGACGCCATACCGATCAAGTCAAACCGATCTGTTCGCTGCCATGAAAATAGGCAGGCAATCGAAACTACTAAAAGAGACGCCATATCGATCTTAAGTCAAGTCAACCAGTTCGCTGTTGATGTTTTTATATAAAAAACCAAACGTTTTTTACAAAATGGTTGTATCACAGCCAAAACCAAATAGTATTATCAGTATCTTGACTATCTTCTAGAGAGTTTTCAATTTAACATCATTATGCTGTTGGTCTAGTTGGCAACCTGCCGCAGCAATTTGTACAGTAACTTCCTCTTAGTAATTGGCTAAGTTTAAGAGGGATTTTATACTAACTGGAATAAAGAGGATCCAATGATCGGATTATGATTCTAAGTATGAAAGAAATTGTCTGTTGCACTTTTATTTTTCAGTACAGGCCTGTCGAAAGTTTAACACTAAGCTCATAAATTATTGCCGAATCGGTAGCTCATCTTTGTCTTTCGTTACCTAAATCTCGGCAGCTGTTACCTGTAATCCAAGACCGTTTAGGCCACTAATTATCCCTATTTTGACCACTCGGCAGCCAAACATGGACCCCTTTTTCGTGACTTCTGTGTTAAACGTTCGACATGTATGTACTGTATATATATTGGCAGATACGATTAGGTTGATTACTTATATATCCAAGGCTGAGATTATTATTATAGTTATGAGTGGCTTAAAAGTACATTTGAAATACAAAACGTCTGTGCCGATTGCTTTGTCGGTTACTTACAAATTGAAACATTTTTCCTTCGAAAAATTCACTCTCTTTTTTTTTCTTTTGATCTTAAGAATTTTTTTTACATACAAACGGCCTCGAACACATCGTGTTGATTGGTTAATTACTTGGTTTGGATGGTAAAATAGAAATTTAGTAAATTATTTTATGCATCCAAAATTCTTCTCTCACTTTTTAAATTTTGATTCCGTTACATGGTTTTTTGTTCAGTTTCCACTTGTGCAAATTCATTTTGTGAATAGACATGGGATTAGAAGTTCGATAAAGCAGAAAGCAGAACATGCATTTGAAAGAAGGGGTATAAATTCGTCCTTCTGTCCGTCTGGACACTTTTTGTCCAAAGTAGTTAACTAAAACTGTTATGAACTATTTTACGAACTTGGTCTAAAGCATCAACATTAAAAGGAGATGGACACCATAAATCCTGAGGTGGTTTTGCTCATTTGAGAACGGGGTAACATAAACTTTAAACATAAGCAAATCTTTAAAAAAGTATTTTCTGGCGGAGATCTAGATTCATTGGAGAAGATTTTCAATTGGTAACTATTTCGGAACGCAATGATTTCTCATCAAACGTAAGGAGTTTGTCTTTGTTTTTTTCTAAAAGATTTTATATAAATATTTAGCGCGTATACATCAAAAGCGGAAGTTCATCATTTGTCTGTCAACGATTTTTAAACACGGAAGTAAACTACATAATGCACACAGAAGCAGAGCAATTAGATAGCATTAACGTTTTTTGGGTGGCAATTGAGGGAGATTTTGGAACACAAAAATGAGTATAACTATTATACATGGAAATGTTGCATGGATATTCAATGACTTCACACATACACAAGCCGGAAATACCAACAATTCTATTCTTGAATATGCAATGTGAATTTACATGACATCAAACGTTTTGGAGATAAATGATCTGACATATGATTATGTTCAGACAATAGTTTATCTGTAATCTCGATGTAGAGAAAGTACATATCACGCCTACATAATCCTACAGATATTTGGAATGTGTTAACTTTCAGATATCATTAGTCAGAAGTAAGGGATTCTATTGTTGTTATCGCTCAGATGCTGTATACATACACAACGACCACCTCTGTATAAATACTTTTTATTAAAGTATCGTATTAAAGTCTCTTTAACACCTTCACCAATTAATACTGTAGCTCAGTTGGTAGAGTGATCGTTTAGTATGTGGGGGATCGTGTGTTCGAGTCCCGACCGGGCCTGACCAAGAATTGAAAGTAGATAGTGACTGTTCTTTCGTTAATCAATCGGCATTTAAAAAGTGAAAAGCACAGGGTCTTTCGGAAAAGACCTTAAAACTGGTCATTGTCGTTTTACCTCGACGAATTAACCATTCTTTTATAAGAATATTTATCTCAGAGACCTTGGCGTAAACCTTTATTACCTGTTAATTGATATTTTGTTGAATGTTAATTCCTGGCAGAGAAAACTATCGAATTCGAAAATCTTATTGACAAACGTTTTAAGCCCTAGGTTCTGATCTCACTGAAGTTTGAATCTGAACTGTGAGCATCGCACTTATTTATCAGCCCGTGACAAAGCCAACTTGGTTACCAAAGCAAAACTTTTATTAACGGAAAGTATGTCTAAGGTCATGACAAACAATGTGCTTTATACCTTTTCGTGAATGTTTTTGTGAAGTTTAGGAATCCAGTATAATTAAGGAAGGTAAAGTTCGTTCTCTTTTAGGTTGATACAGAAAGACACAAGAACTCCGATCCGTTTTGACTCGATAATTATCGCTTCAAGTTCTTATTGTAACAAGTATTATGCGATAACACAGTAATATTTAATATGTTGGTTTTTTTTTAAATTTATTTCAGCTGTTTGAAATCGAAAAAAAACTAATTGATGTATAGGACCAAAAATATGGCTGCGTTACAAATTCAATCTGGCAATCTGGTTTTTTAAAACAAAATGTTTGTTTACTTTACAAACGTGATGCATGTGATGTTAATTTTGTTTTAACAAAATGTTTAAATGCCTTTGTCGGTCTCAATTACAACAGTAACCGTAAGAGTTGTTAATCTGTCCCCCAAACAAAGTAAATATTTTTAGCATTTTCGGAATACCAATTTCAATCATGACGGAACCGCATCAGAGTACAGACAAAGACAATGAAGTACTCATTCCCCTCAGGTCATTTACAGTACAGACCTGTTGAGGAGCAAAGATGCGGATAGCTAGTTATCGAAAAGCTGTCGAAAAACGAATGCAGTTGCCAAAAAAACTACCGAGTTAGAGCTATCGAGGGGCTTCGATTCGGCACTATTTTGTTAGCTTAGTGTTAAACTGCCTACAGGCTTGTACTGTAGAAATGCATCCCAATTTCCATTAAAATAAGAAGGCGTCGGCGACGGAGTTAGCATTCTTCTAAGGCATATAGTAATACATCTCGACTTCCATTATAATGAGAAGTCCACAGTGGCCAAGTGGTCTAATAAAGCCAAAAATAGATTTCGTATTCGCTTATCGAATGCCTTTGATTTTCCTCTGCTCTCTTCACTATTCCAAAACTGACACAAAAACAAAATCTCAGCTAGAAAACAACAAGTAGCACGTAATTACAAATGAGAAGGTTTCAGTGTTTTCTTGCCGAAATATTGGCTTTTCCGCGTGTTTCCTTTACCATTACAAAACCGACAAAACCAGTTAGCCCAAGATTTCAATGTAATCTATAGTAATAACTCAAAAAGCCTCTTTTCCACCTCTAATCATAATCTCATTATACATCTGTGCACTCTAATTCAAAACATATTTGTTGATGATTTGTTGTTTTAAAAGAGTTTTAAAATGTCGGAAACTATTACACAATTGACATTATGAATGGTTTGTTTACGTCATAGAAATAAAGAGGTAAATATTTTACTTTTTAATTTTCAATATTCATAATGTTTGCACAAGTTGAAATTGTTGATGTTTATTTTAAACTATTCATTTTTTATCCAGAAAACACGTGTTTTAAATTAACTCCCTTGACTAGTTTCGCCACAGACAGAAGAATTTCATTTGGGAAAGGTCCTAGTTTTTTAACGTTTCCTTACCAAAAGTCTGAACCACTGCGGTAGCTCAGTTGGTAGAGTGCTCGCTTCGTAAGTGGAAGGTCTTGGGTTCGATCCCCGGCCGGGTCTAACCCAAGACTTGAAAGTGGGTAGTGACTGTTTTTTCGCCAAGCACTCGGCATTACGAAATGAAAGTCACGGTTCTTTCGGAGGGGAACTTAAAATAAACGATGTCCCGTGTCACGGTGGGCTTGGCACGCTAAAGAACCCTGCTGTATAATGCCATCAGCGCAACGCACAGGCAAAATTTCTGCACCTTCGCCTATAGCTGGCGACGTCTCGATATAAGTGAAATATTGTTGACTGGGACGTTAAACACCATTACTCAACTCAACTCTTACCAAAGGTCTGGTTTTCCTCGGGTACACTGGGTATCATATACCCGACTTCCGTGTTATATATGAAATTATTGACTGCGACGTAAACACCATTACTCAACTCAACTCTTACCAAAGGTCTGGTTTTCCCTCGGGTACACGGGGCGCGCATCATATACCCGACTTCCTCGTTATATGTGAAATTATTGACTGGGACGTAAACACCATTACTCCACTTATCTGCGCTCAACATATACTAGTAGTGTGTCAAGTTTGACCTGGCCGGTTGACCTTAAATTTCAATATCCAAACAAACATATCTTTTGTATAATTTAGGGCTATATTAAGATAGATGATATAAATACTGGATATCGGTATATTTCTAAAAGTGTGTATAGTTATTAAACATTATGTTTTATTTAAATCACACCGTCTATTGGCCCAATCTTATAATCAAACTAAATTAATTACACGTTGATGATTTTTGAAGGGTGACAATTTTCGATGTCAACATATTAAAACAAAGCATATCCTGTAATTTTGCGAGTTCTCTCCCCTTGTCCAAGGATTTCGCAGGGTGACAATGGGATAGATTGTCACATGCTGACGGTAATCTCATTTGTTACATTCCATATGGTAGGGAACATCCAATAATGTATGAGGGTATATTGATATGGTATATGTGTTTCATCAGAGCATACTGCTAAGTACTTCTACACTCATTTTGTTGTTTATGTTGTTTTTAAAGTCATATATATTAAGTATATTTAAACGTCAGAACCTATTATTACTTTAATATCACGGATTCCTAAATTCCTGCTGTAAAAATGATAAATGATGTAACAATGTCATAAACAGTATAGACCTGTCAAAGTTTAAAACGAATAAGTGTCGAAACGGCAGTTGTTCTCGGCCCTTCGTTATCCACTGTAGTATATATACAGGCAGCTTATTGACAGTTGTTATCTATCTCTAGGTGGCTTTGGAAATAGCACTTATCCATATGTTGACAGTCAAACCTATACCTACTTTCGTTGCCTCAGTGTTAAACTTTTGACAGGTCTGTAATGTACATTGCCGATGTACCGATAAAATGGCAAAAAAGTACCCAATTCAAATTTGAGCATGTTTACTACATACACAAAGGTTAATCTACGTCAATAAATAATCATATAAGTAAACAATTTTTTGTTTATGAATATTAATGTGAAAACAGTGCTATTGAAAATTTATTTATTTATTTATTAATTTATGTGTTTATTTATTTATTTATTTATTTATTTATTTATGTGTTAATTTATTTATTTGCGTGTTTATTTATTTGTTTGTTTATTTATTTAGCCGTTGTTAAAGATCTCGTTATTTTACGCTAATTGTACAGTTTTAATATTGCTGAAGTAGTGATATATATTAATTATGATTAACGCACTTATATCGAGACGTTCAACATGCACACGATGCAATACTAGTGTATTTCATAAATGAACAAGCAAATTCAGTGAATTATGATCTCGCGCCAGCAAGTTCTTTTTGTGATTTGTACTTCTGATCAAAGAACAATAACTCTCAGGAAAATAAGCAAACCGACTCGGGTTAACTATGTGCGCATGTCCTGTCAATGCCGATGTTTTAATTTGCACCAAGTTCCGTAAAATAGTGCTTCATAGTTTAGGAGACACAGACAAGAATTTCATATCGACGGGTGGACGGACGGACAGAAACTAGAGTTGAATACCTCCCTCTTTCTTCGAAAGCAGGAGGACAAAAAAGTCTAACACTGACAGACGTTCCATATATTCCCTATATGGTCGCTATAGAGCCCTAAGTATTACGCGTTTTAGTTAATTAAAAGTCGATGCAAGATGACGATAAGTACAAAATAGGACGCTGTTTGAAACCTCTGTATAACCGGAATTGTGCAGTCTAAATATTATAGCGACTTGTGAGCTTATTATAGAACACTAATCTAATTAAATCCACTACGCTTCTACAATCCAAACATACTTTGACATCAGTGGATCAAATGGTTGTTAATTTTTGTCAGAAACTGCAGTAAATTTACTAATGTAGTATACCGACAACCCAGGAAATGTCCAAAGCAATTATAACATCTTTCTACGAAAAGTGTATAAATTTATTAAGTTAAAACGTTAAAAAAGTTAAAATTACAAAAATTTACAGAGTTTTAAGTAGTGGTGTACTAAAATATAACATGCATTAGTTGTGTAAATAAATATATTTATATATAGATCTACAAGAAATTAAGAAATTTCAGAACCAATTATTGCTTCGATGTCAATGCTGCTAATTCACACCATGAGGATGATAAACAGATACAGTACAGACCTGTCGAACGTTTAACACTGAAGGAAAGAAAAGGGGTCGAAGCTCGGCTGCTAAGTGGCCAAGTTAGGATATAATAGTTAGTGACCGAAAAGCTGCGGATCTAGAGATATGTTGCCTACTCATACCATAACAATGATTGAACATCTAAATGGTCATTTTAACTTTAATAGTTACAGTACAGGTCTGTAGAAAGAACTAACGAAAATGAGTCCAAATTTGACTAGTTGCCGAAGTCAGGATAGTTACTGGTCGAAAAGCTATGTCGCAGACAGGCCTGTCGAAAATTTAACGCTTCGAATAGGAGTCTAAGCTAGGCTGATAATGGCCATGTTAAGATATAAGTGGCTGAAAAGCTGCAGAGATCTGAGGAGATATACTAATAGTTAACGAGGGGCTGATATACTGTCCATTCTCTACTTTGTGTTAAACTTGCCGATATAACGATAAATCACACACACACACACACACACACACACACACACACGTCAAATAGTTTTTGGCCAAATTAATCGTTTAACTTGTATGTTTGCCAGAGTCAGGTACATGATACGATGCATGTTGGAAAGATACCGTAGAACAGTCAGTATGCAATCTAGAAGGAACTTGTGCTCTGTTGACCCTAGAATAATAATTTGGTCTCACAAAAATATTCCTGGCCAATCTTTTTAGTCTTCCAGTTTTAAAAAGGTCCTGGTCTACCTCTTTCTCATTTATATTTGTTCATTAACTTTAAACTGACCTTTTCAAATGAAATGCAGTAAAACTTTGATTCATCGCCACCATTTGTTCAGTCAAATTTTGGCGTTATAAAGGGGTTTGGCGATAAATTGGGGGAGGCGAATAAAGAAAAACATAAACAAAATGGATTTTGGGACTTCAAAATAGTGTGGCGATTAGCGCGGTGGCAAAGTTATCGAGGGGCATTATAATAAGGATTTACTGTACATTGAAAAATCATATACGTTATAATGTGAACACATGATCCGCGTTTTTTCAAGCTTGAGGAAGGATGACCCCACAAAAAAGAGAGGGTCTCCTTAAAAGTAAAAAACCCTGAAAAATGCTGTTAGATGTAGGCATAACTGTTTACATTTTTTTTACTCAAAACACAATTCTTTCGAGATTTCCTTGAGAAAGTTTTACCAATGAAACCCTATGACAACCGTATTGATATTTTACCTCATACTGGTATCGGTTCTGCTTACTAACGAAAAGACCTGTTATCCAGGTGGCAACGTTTTTTATCACTAGACCATGGTTACCGACTTTATATAATCAAAAAATGAAGATACCGCGGTGACCTAATGGATAAAACGTCAGTCTTACATTCGAATAGCTGAAAAAATGCTGATGTGACGTTAAGCAACATTCAACCAACCAACCATATCACTATTCCAAAGCAAAGTAAAAATTTTGAAAGTTGCAACTTGGAAGTGAACCCGGGTCCTTTTGGAAGGTAAGGATCTCCTGTTTAGCTATAATAGTTAGATACGCCATGTGTGTAATCAAAATTGAAAACGGAAGGAATGTGGATCTATGGAACGTCAAATATAACCTGAGTAGTTTTGGATACAAAGACATCATGCATAAACAATTAAAACGATAGAAGTGTAGATTCACACGTTCCATCAAGCACGAGTGGTCTAATGCCCGTGTTTACGGTTCACAACGTCTCGCACCGCCTTGGCTCGAATCTCAATCGTGACAGAACTTAATTAATTTAGGAAAGTTTGTCAGATCGCTTGTCGAAGATCTAAAAAAAAATTAAAATCCTTGTTAGATCGCAAAATCCATTATTCCTTTTGTTTTTGAGTGTTATTTTAATCTGTAATTGATAGCAACTCAAAGTAATGAAGTTATGCCAATAAATAAATATCGTGAA
Source organism: Anadara kagoshimensis (assembly GCA_021292105.1). Classification (NCBI taxonomy): domain Eukaryota; kingdom Metazoa; phylum Mollusca; class Bivalvia; order Arcoida; family Arcidae; genus Anadara; species Anadara kagoshimensis. The sequence goes on along the minus strand of CM037872.1, from coordinate 28,726,784 downwards.
ATTAATTACATCACGCCTACACAGGAAGCGAAATCAATTTAATTAAAAACACAAAACACAAGATGCTGTCTAATTTACTCAGTGATTACGTCATCGAGCCATTAATCAAAATGCCAAGAAAAAATCGTCAGTTTAATTTGCAAACTTATAACCTGATTGATTTTCTTCCATCCATCGTTTCTTTAAAATTAGAAAAACGAATGGGTGAGCGGCTGATAAGGGAGTTCATTGGAGTGAAGTATTGAGTTTTTTCGACCCATTTAAGAATCTTTCACTTATATCGAGGCGGTGTTATGGCGGAAATAAACACCGACCTTCGGCAAGCGAACCGACAAATTTTCTAACATTGAGATTTATCCGGGCCGAGAGGGATTCGAGGCGATTAGAGACACCTGGGGTTGTAAGTATGCGCTTTAGACCACTCAGCCACATGGAATTTAGAAAAGAATGTTGGCAACTGGTTTACCAAATGATTGGGTGTGAAATGTACATACGAAAGTATCATATTAAGGTTATATATTACTTAAGCACAATGGTTAGGCATTCGATCTTAAAGTATATTGCAAGCTCTGTTCAGTACATACCAAGCCTCTGTTTTGAAAATCTGATACCCAGAAAGAACAATAAACAATGATCTTTAGTAGACGATAGGTTTTCATTCCTTGTTGGAAAGAATAAAGAGACACAATAACAGGAGATGCTCAAGTTCCGGAACACACGTCCTCACTTTGTTGGAAAGGATAAAGAGACACAATAACAAGAGATGCTCAAGTTCCGGAACGCACTGCCTCACTTTGTTGGAAAGGATAAAGAGACACAAAAACAAGTTAGAGATGCTTAAGTTCCGGAACACACGGCCTCACTTTGTTGGAAAGGATAAAGAGACACAATAACAAGAGATGATCAAGTCCCGGAACACACGGCCTCTCTTCTCTGCTGGGAGTTCGATTCTTTAACTCAATTTGTCAGTTTTCAAGGATTTTGTTTTACTGTTTGGGATTGTGATTTGAACATTGACCGGTATGCTTGAGTTTGATTCGAAGTTGTTGCAGTTTTATGAAGCATTAACAGGGTCTGTAGCAACTGCTAATGACGTCCAACGCCTTATGGAGCCAGGAGTTAATTGGGCGTCGAAATTGCAAAGCCTAATGAAATACGGATTTCATTAAGAGTTGGAGTCCATTAGGAGTTGTTACAAGGGTCTGTCTTATAGCATTTTTGCACCATAACATAATTTTTATTACACTTGCTGATTGCAAAGTAATCTTTTACGCTATAAAATTATCCATTGCATCTTATGTAACTTTCAAACATTAAGATTACAAAATTTAAAAATAAAGAACCTAAACTATGTGCTTACGTCATAAATGCTTTTTTGTAAATTAATTTGTAGATATCACATTTTATCAAAACCAATTTAATTATGAAACAAGATCTACTGTTTTATATTACAACGCTATTAGACCTTGTGTTACGTTATTCGAACTTAAGTACGTACCAGTCGAAAGTTTAACAAATAAGCCAACGAATTTGTGCAGTATCGGTAGTTAATTTCGGTAGTTTATTATTTCGGTAGCTACTGTCTGTCTCTCGTAAGCTGTCGGTCTCTACCTATCTATATCTCTGCAATCGACAATCAAGCTTCGATTTTCTTTTTGTTAGTGGTACACTTCCAACAGGTCTGTACTGTTCATTGGTACCATTATTACTGTAATCGTTTTTAATTTCGCCCGTATTTATTTTCGAGGTATATCAAATTTAGACATATCCACGTAGTTAAATTTTCTAAATTTTTAAATATGCACTATAACACAATAAGAATAATATAATTTTCGCTCGGTTTTAAATTTTTGAGAAAAACTAACGACTGCGAAAAGCGAAGAAATGTATTCTTTTCCAAAGGTGTATATATACAAGCATTTGAGTAAAACCATAGTATCATGTTCAAGTTAAAAACTTGACACGAAGAATGTTGTTTGTAGTTGACAATGTGCACTTACAGTACAAACCTGTCGAAAGTTTAACACTGAACTAACAAAAAGGAGTCGAAAATAGGCCGAGCGCAACGGAAAAAACAAGCACTCCCTGCTTGGTCAGCACCATGCGTGCAATGAAAATTGAGAATAAAAGGAACATGGAAAAACCGGATGTCTAACACATCTAGAGGAACTTTAGACACGGAGACTCTATACTTAACAACAAATGAACCGAAGTATTTATTTTGTTAGGGATTCTTATTTGGACATTGTTTGGCATGTTTGTTTTTTTTTATTTTAAATCAAACATGTGTACAACCATAACGGTCTTCACTCAAATAACAACCCCCAAAAAGTTAATACTTTGGCAAGTGGAAACTTGCCGAACGAAGAACTCTATACTTAGCAACCAACTATTGAAATGAAGATTTTATTTAACTTTGGGATTGTGATTGGGACATGGTGTTGCATGTTGCAACCATATATTTTCTCAAATTAAGTCTGCATGCTTTGAAATTTAAACCTAAGTGACGAAATTTTAATACGAAGGCAAACCATTCAGACCTCTTTGGGTACCTAGAGTCCAATTTCTTTATTCAAGTCCACGATTTCCAATATATTTTTGTCAAATACTTTCACATTTAAAAGTTTGGGTGATATACTCCTAAATTATATTACATGCAATCATTTGGCACCCAGAGTCCATTTCATGATTTCCCATATAAAATTTATCTCAGTAGGATTGCACTTGTGTTCCTTTTTTCAAATACTTTCACATTTGACAGTATGGGGTATTACAGGCCAACCTGCTTTAAAGGCCACCTCTGTATAAGGACCACTTGCTTGTAAAGGTCAGTTGAATTGTATTCCAGGTGTTCTTTATTCGTATTATTTGAACATGTGTATAAAGGCCACCTCCCCATAAAGGCCACTTTTACTAATTCCCTTGGGTGGCCTTTATAGACAGGTTTGACTATACTCCTAAATAAAATGCAATTCAGCCATCATCATCCTGACCTCTTTTGGCACCCAGAATCCAATTTGTCTATTCCAGTCCATGATTTCCATTATAAATTTTATCTCAGCAGGGTTGCACCCATGTTCATTTTGTCAAATACTTTCACATTTAACAATATGGGGGATATTCTCCTAAATTATATGTTATTAAACCATCATCATCATGACCTCCTTTGGCACCATCAGTTGGTAGAGTGCTCGCTCCGTAAGTGGGAGGTTGTGGGTTCGAACCCGGCCGGGTCTGACTCAAGACTTGAAAGTGGGTAGTGACTGTTCTTTCGACAAGCACTCGACATTACGAAATGAAAGTCGCTGTTCTTTCGGATAGGAACTTAAAATAAACAAGGGCCCGTGTCACGGCTTGGCACGATAAAGAACCCTGCTGTATAATGCCATCAGCGCAACGCACAGGCAGAATTTCTGCACTTCGCCTATAGCTGGCGACGTCTCGATATAAATGAAATATTCTTGACTGGGACGTTAAACACCATTACTCAATTCAATTACTCTTTTGGCACAAGAGTCCAATTTCTTTATTCCAGTCCATGATTTCCAATATAATTTTTTCTCAGCAGGGTTGCACTTGTGCTCATTTTGTCAAATACTTTCACATTTAACAGTATGGGGGATATACTCTTAAATTACATGTAATTCAAATTAAGTGCAGTGCCGTTTTAATCGTAAAGTATTGGTGATGAACCATCTAAACATCGATAGTGTTTTATGTTACTTTGCGCTTTTGAAAGCTATTAAAGTTAATAGTTATGATAACAAGTCGGTACTTAAAAAGCTCATAGTATGTTTTACTTATGTGGTAAAATAGAGCAATGTAGATTGTGAATGAAACGTACAACATTTGTAATATTCAATGTACTGTACAGACCTGTCGAAGATTTAAAGGCCGCGGTGGCCTAATGGATAAGACGTCAGTCTAAAAGTCCAGGGTCTCACAGCTCGTTTTCAGAGACCGCGGTGGCCTAATGGATAAGACGTCAGTCTAAAAGTCCAGGGTCTCACAGCTCGTTTTCAGAGACCGCGGTGGACTACTGGATAAGACGTCAGTCTAAAAGTCCAGGGTCTCACAGCTCGTTTTCAGAGACCGCGGTGGACTACTGGATAAGACGTTAGTTTACAAATCCAGTGTCTCACATCTCGTTTTCAGAGACCGCGGTGGACTACTGGATAAGACGTTAGTCTACAAATCCAGTGTCTCACAGCTCGTTTTCAGAGACCGTGGTGGACTACTGGATAAGACGTCAGTCTACAAATCCAGGGTCTCACAGCTCGTTTTCAGAGACCGCGGTGGACTACTGGATAAGACGTCAGTCTACAAATCCAGGGTCTCACAGCTCGTTTTCAGAGACCGTGGTGGACTACTGGATAAGACGCCAGTCTACAAATCCAGGGTCTCACAGCTCGTTTTCAGAGACCGTGGTGGCCTACTGGATAAGACGTCAGTCTACAAATCCAGGGTCTCACAGCTCGTTTTCAGAGACCGTGGTGGACTACTGGATAAGACGTCAGCCTACAAATCCAGGGTCTCACAGCTCGTTTTCAGAGACCGTGGCCTACTGGATAAGACGTCAGTCTACAAATCCAGGGTCTCACAGCTCGTTTTCAGAGACCACGGTGGCCTAATGGATAAGACGTCAGTCTACAAATCCAGTGTCTCACAGCTTGTTTTCAGAGACCGCGGTGACCTAATTGATAAGACGTCAGTCTACAAATCCAGGGTCTCTCACCGCTGTGAGTTCGAGTCCCGCTAAAACCACATGTGGGAAAGTTGATTTTCCTTGTCGTTGGCCCTTTACTGGTTCGCCTGGTATCAGTATAATGGACTAGGGGAGTGGTACGCTTGTCTGCGGCGTATTGACTCTGTAAGCTAGCACCTTAAAGTCGCCTTGAGTTCGCGCTAGTACAAGTCAGACCATACAACACATTCGCACTTCACATGCATACACGAAACTGTTCATAGATAAATGATAGAGATTAACAAAATAATTCTCGTCGCGAATAGCTGAAAAATGCTGATGCCACGTTAAGCGACATTCAACCAACCAACTACTCAACCTGTCGAAGATTTAAAACTAGGCTAACGAAAAAAAGTCGAAAGTTCGGCTACTGAGTGGCCGATATATAGAATAGCTAGTGGAAGAGAGATAGTTTAGAAGCTGTCGAAAACCTGTAGTAATATAGTAAGTAAGTAAGTAAGTAATTTATTATAGTGACATGTGCATCAAATACAATAGTAAAGTATAATAAATAACATAAAGTAGCACCCGGCCCAAAGGACCTGTAAGTCACTCAAAAATATAAATCCATAGAACAATATTAACATATTATTAATGACTATTTACATATAATATGGACTTTCGAATATCGAACGCTTTCAAAATGAATTTTGACGTTAGTCTGGGGAAATAAGTTAAGATTGTGTGTTACATATCTGTATCAGAGTCGTTATTTGTGTATCCAAGATGTATTGATTGTAGAAAAGTTTTTCTAATGTCATATAGCTAACGAGGACTGAAATTGAACAGTTAATTCGGCGCTAATCCGTTAGCTTAATTTTAGATTTACAACAGATCTGTTCTGTAGCTCAGAACTTTGGAGTTTGGACGGTAAACGTTGCTAGTGGTGTTAAGATTGTCATATTACGGTTCTTTTTTCAATTTAATCATAAAATACATTCAAAAAATAGTATATGACAATACCATTTATTGAATTATTATATGATTAAATTTTAAAAAAGGTATATTACAAGACTAATGGGGTACCTCACCATCATTTGAGAGATCACACTCTAACCATGTCCTTAATTTACAATAGATGTTTACACTTACTTTGGTTGGTAAATGGTATTTGTTGTTATAATACTTATATGGGTTCTAATCATCCACTTATATTACTATCAGATATCATATTTAATTTTTCTATAACTCACCAACACTTTGACATTCAACATGGATTTCATAAAAGCAAAACAAAGTTACATTTTCCTAATTAATTTGTTTTTTTTCCACGTCCCATAGTTCCATGTTTGTTTCATTCTCAATTTCGCACGCGACAGGTGTAGATACTGACTCTTCCAAGCACCTGCCTGACTTCCCAGGTTCCCAAGTTCACGTGTTAACTTAAATTGCCAGTTTAAGATTTGAATATGGATTGATATGTTTGTTTTTGATGATAAGACAAGTGTTTCCGATTTCAGAGAAGATAAATTTTGGACCATATACAACAAAAATACAAAAAAGATTATGTAACGGCAAATCCAGTATGACAGTGAATGCCACGGTCGCCAAATTCATGTTAAAGCATGTCTCACCTCGATCAGTGGATTCAACACCGTTCTCAAATCATGCAGATTATTTGACTAGATATTGTAAATACCCCCGACTATTTGGCTCGGTCCTAGTGTGATGGATTGATTGATCTTTGGTGTTTCTCAGCGACATTAAATTTTGAGATTAATAAATCTCTTGGTGATTAGCTGAAAAGCATTTAAGACACGGGTAGAAACTTGACATTTACATTTTTGTAAAAATTGTTTAAAAAGCTTTTTTTAGAAATTTAGGTCAAAATTTTTTACAGCGTAGAAAAAAAAATCAACGTATCGTTTCAAAATTTCAATTGTGTCACATATAAACACAAGACACATAATACTAAGAAAAAACCTTATGCAACAGATATTGTTAAATATAATTAATTATATAATACAAAAAATATGAACTTACCTTTAAAAGGTTCAACGGTTTACAAATTTACTTTGTGTTTCACAACCAAAGATCAAATAACAAACAGCCCTCTGTGGCAGCAGAAAATCGTAAAAGAATGTATTCGTTACATCACAGAAAAACGGCATCCATTATCACGGTATAAATGGCATAACCCTTAATCTTGGTAATAATTCACAGAACAGATATACGGAGAATGTTATGCAGGGTTCAACTTCTAGTCTTTTCTCCCGTTCATCACTGTTGTAGATTCACAGCCTGATAACTTTTTAAGATTGCGGAACGATGTGTAGATTTCAGGATTTGTTTTTTATTAAAAAGGAATTTTAGTAGAAAAACCGGTTAAAATATTTTGATATTCATGATAATATATTTTGAAAATATGGCATTTTGAATTTTTGTTATGGAAACAGATTCACGTTAGTTATATAAATCAAAAACAAACATGTCAAAGCCATGAAGCTATAAGGTTTCCACGTTTGTAGATTTCATTGATGATATCTGCAAAATTGAGGACAATCCCGTTAAAATATTTCTTAAATTTTGAAAATACGGTGTTTTGGATTACTTTGAATTATGTACATATGGTTATAATATATCCAATTTGTTAGTACCACTGAAAGATTACAACATATGATTTTATTATTTTTTTTTAATGTTGTTTAACGACCCAGTCAATTTTAATATCGATGCGGTACGTAAAGAAATGGTAAAGGAAACCGGAGCGCCGTGACAATTGTTTTTATTAAAAAATATTAAGGTCTGTCACGAGTGGGATTCGAACCTCATCAGTGAGTAGCGCTGGGATCCGTAAGCACGCGCTATAGACCACTCTGCCATCGAGAACACTTGATATGCCTGAAATTAATACTGCAAACGTATTTAATTTTGTGTGTATTTATTTTTACAACACATATGTGTTACCGTATAACTTTGTTAGTTTCAAAGTCTTACTTTGCTTCTGGATTGTGATTCGGACATGGATTATTACGTTTGTTTTTTTTTTTTTTTATTCAAAACACAATCAGCATAATATAATTTTCGCGCAAGACAAACGACCGCTAAATAAGCGAAAATTTGTACACCGCGAAAATAAATACATTTGCAGTACATAAAGGTGTTAAAAAATCTTCATATTATTTATAATAATTATTTCGTTTCAATCTTTTTTATTTGTCGATTTTATGTCGGCTATAAAGAATCCACCTAGCTGTATTTATTACTGAATAGTGATTCACTAGATAATCATTATGTCTGCATTATAGACAAGAGATGCTTACTCTTCCGGAGCACCCGGTCTCCCTCGTGGAAGTGTTTTACTTAAGTTTCTACTTTGGGTGTTGATTTGGACATGGATTGGATGTTTATTTTTAATTTTAGCTGTGGAACCGGGGCACATTATATAATATATTTGAAGTCCCATAGTTCTACATTCCTTTCACTCAATTTTGATTACACAGGTGGTGGGTGCTTATCCTCCCGGAGCACCCGACATCACTTCCCTGGTAGAAGTTCCCGTTTTTAGATATTTTTCCCCATATAAAATAGAACATACCAATCGATGCCAAAATCACAATCTCAAAGCAAAGTGTAAACTTTGGGACGTCAAAATATCCAGGTTAATTTTGAATACAGACATGTGTATCAACAATATTTCAATAGCAGCCATAAAACTTTTTGAGGGGCTTGATTAACCTAAGTTTGTAACATCTTTGCGTCAACAATTTATTTATGAGCAGTCTGCTTCGATGTATAAAGTTTCCTTAGTGGGAACCAGTTCTACCATAACGTATCAAGTGTCAAACAAATACACCATAAGAACTGCATAGATAAGGAAAGTTGACAAGAGGAAATTTGAAGTCATCACGTTTATCATGCAGTTTAAATGCAGCCTTTATATGGATTTTAATGACTTAACAATTTACTTTTTAAAATAACATAATTAAACACAAAAATCCATGTACAAACCACTACTCGATGTCAAATATACCCGAGAGAGGTTGTTGAATGGCCAAGGAATTTGAAAACAGAAATACATGTATTAAAGTCATCACGTTTGCCATATATGTTCAATTATAGCCTTTGGCATTACTTAGTTAACAGTCTAAAATGAAATTTTTGAATCAGTACCATATTCCATTTTAGCCTCGCTTATATAAGTGACATTCACATAATCTCCAAATTTAGGATTTGGGATGAAAGCATGTCATCTATTTAGAGTTGAAAGTAATAAGCTTACAATATTCCTGCATAGAAAAAATGCGTGTTTCAAATTGACATATTTATTTAAATTTGACGTCCCATAGTTCCAGGTTTCTTTCATTCTACTTTTGATTTCACATGTGATGTATATATATATATCTAGCAAAGTAGAAGGTGCTGCATACTGTGGCCATAGACTGAGGCAATTCCTCAGACAATATAATGAAAAACGTTTTATAATACAGTCAAACCTGTCTATAAAGACCACCCAAGGGAACCATTAAAAGTGGCCTTTAAGGGCAGGTGGCTTTTATATACAGGTGTAAATAAAAAGAATAAAGAACCGTGAATCGGTATACATTTTTACTGGCCTTTATAAGCAGGTGACCCTTATATAGAGATGGTCTTTAAGGCAGTTTAGACTGTATATTTCCTGTAGATTCAAACATCAGGGGAAAGTCATCACATGTAACATTCACTTCAGTTTATCTGTTGCCTATGCAAGGAGTAAAATGAGATTTGAAAGTTATGAATATTTTGCAGTACAATATTCATTGCGATTTGATTTCATTACAAAAACTGTTCAAGAGAGAAGATGATGCTGGTTATTGTTATGAAAATCCGGTTACTGGAAGTGAATTGTGCCAGAGTTTTGCAGATTGAAGCAATTACGCGCAGAGACGTGGCTTTGAACAGGAATAATGAAATTGATTTTTTTTATTAATGTGGCCTCCTGTATGTGATGAAACAAGTTATATTTGATAAAATGTTTCAGTGAGATAATAAATATAATTAAAATTTCAAATATTCCTGAATTATTTGATGTTGTTTAATTATTATATATATGTTAATTAAGTTTACACTAGTTTTTTTAATTTAATAATGTTATTTGTTTTGTTTGTAGTTTCCTAATTGTTAATCATGAAAATCTTATTGTCATACCTCAACGGGTTTTACTTTCTTTTTTATCATCTACGTATACTGTGATGACACTATTACGAAGGACAGTGGGCAGAACATTTTATGGTTTAGAAGCCAGAAAACTAGCTAGTATCTGATTGGTCTAGGACATTAGGTTACCTTCATTTCATGCTGGTTTTCATTAAGCTGGATTTGAGTAAGAGAATAATTCTTTGCACTCTTAATAAATAAGAATGCAATAACATCTTACAGAAAGTATGTTACCTACATATATACTTATAAAACGGTATGCATAATATTAGTATTCGTAAAAGTACTTTAATCTATGTATATTGCGCTAGTTGATTTTGCACATTTTTTATATCTTCGAGGTATCATTTCTTTAGTAATAATAATCTGTCCGAAATCTGCTGCTACTAAAAATACAAAATGAATCCGCCAACTGCAAAAAACTATCCACTCAAATATTATTTGGACACATGAGGAATACAACCGTTAATTTTACTACTCGAATATATAAAGTTTGACATTTTTCATTAAAATTGTTTGGACATTATCTCATAAACTGGTTAATAACTAATTTTTATTACACTTGTTATAAATACTCATCACTGATGCCGATGCCGCCATAATTAAATTAGTCATCAAAAACAAACGTTCCCATCCGTTCGCAATGCAAAGCAAACATTTTAAAACTGGCAAATTAAGCTACATGTAAACATGTGAGCTTTCATCGTCGCGTTTTCCGGAAAGGTTAGCATCTACTATTTAGCAAGCTACACCCACCAAGTACAAGTTCGAAATTGAGAATTCAAAAAACATTGAACTAAAAGAAGTAGATAACATTTTTCCAGCAAGTGTTTTAATCTCTTTCTGTTTGAAATCAATCTCTTTTGAAACCGCTAGGGAGTCCTTGGTTGATGCATCGTGTCCGAGACCCGCTGTTACTTATATAGAAAATAAATCCGACAATCGTCAAAAACTACTACCTCAAATATTGTTTAGGTAGTGTAGGACAGTACTTTACACCCCGTGTTATATTAAGTTCGACATCTTTTTTAAACCTTGTTTGAAGATATTTTCATTAACCAATCTTTTAAATGGAAATTATTTACACATTTTCCTAACTGAAAGTTATTAATTTTATGATTCAATTTTAATAATGGAAGTCTGAACGAGCACAAACATGATAGCCATGATAGACTTCCGTTTTAAACCTTCTATTCTTTAAGCACGGTGTTTGTTCCTAGCAACTATGTTAGTCGTTACGGTAGACGTTTGAAGTTAAAGAACTGCCCTGAGCGCACTGAAAAGGTAATATTTAATTTGCTGCCCCTCCCTTACCCTATAATTGAAGGCGTCTCGATATAAATGAAATATTCTTAACTGGTTTGTAAATCCCGCATTGAATCGATCAAAAATAAACAAATCACAAACCTAAATATATAAATCAACGATAAAACTGTTATACTGCCAAATTAGGTACAAATAGAAAAGTGAGACCGGGTGTTCCAGAAGGGTTGGCACATACTGTTTAGCTAGCTACACCCAATACGTGTTTTAGTCATATTCTAATTGTCTGTCTGCATTTGTTCCTTTTACTGTTACTATTGGTAGGCACATGTTATTCAGCTCCAAAGTTATAATTTCATTTTGACATGAAGCAGTACAACGATTTTTACAAAGGACGCGCGTACTTAGCAGTTACCAGACGACCTCTTTTCACTTAGTAATTCCAATATGATATTCAAAATAGAAAAGTGCGCACGTACTAAAATGCCATATTTTAACTTAAAATTCCCAATCTTTTTTTACAAGTCTAGATACTGAATATAGAACAGTCTTATTAAGTACAACAGTACTAAATTGCCGTTAAGGACTAAGTCTTATCTGCTGTACATTACGATGACACAGAGGTGACTTGAACAATAAGCTACAGGCCTATCACGTTGAGATGAGTAATGGTATTTAACTTCCCAGTCAAGAATATTTCACTTATATAGAGACGTCGCCAGCTGTAGGCGAAGGTGCAGAAATTTTGCCTGTGCATAGAGCTGATGGCATTATACAGCAGGGTTCTTTAGCGTGCTAAGCCTAGCGTGACACGAGACCTCATTTATTTTAAGTTCCCATCCGAAAGAACCGAGACTTTCAGTTCGTAATGCCGAGTGCTTGGCGAAAGAACAGTCACTACCCACTTTCAAGTTTTCGGTCAGACCCGGTCGGGGTTCGAACCAACGAGCTCCCGCTTACAGAGCGAGCACTGTACCAACTGAGCTACCGCAGTGGTCAGGTCTGTCGAAAATTAAACATTAAAAAACAAAAAGGTGTCAAAGCTATGTTGCCGAGTGGACAAATCAGTATGAAACCTTAGTATCCAATTGCTGCCTGGACATAGATTGCAGCTGATTGGCTGATAAAAACTGTCGAGGGGCCGAGATGAGCCGCCGATTCGACACTATTCGTTCGCTAAATGTTAAACTTTCAACAGGCCTGTAATGTTTAAATTACATTTGAGAGATTTTGCTGTGCTCCCACGAGAAAGCTTTATCGTGATACCGCAATATGAAATTATGTTTCATGTCACCTCTGTGCTTCCGTAGTCTATAGACTATTACTTACGAAATAGTACCGAATTTAGTCCACATAAATGCCATGTTTAAAGTTGATTTTACAAGTGATAACTTAGGCATGGCGCAAATGTATGTAGATGTGTATTTTGTATTGGAATTTTGCTATGTTCACGAGAGCAAAATTTAATATTTCTTAAAGGTTAGCATGACAAGAGCCTCGTCAGTCAAATGGACTAAAATGCTGGCTTACCGATCACAATTTTCCTCTAGCAGCCACGGTTCTAATCGCAATCGGACCACTACGGTAGCTCAGTGCTCGCTTTGTAGGTTCACACCCCAGTCGGGTCTGACCAAGACTTAAAAATAGGTAGTGGTTGTTCTTTCGCCAAGCATTCGGCATTTAGTATTCACGGTTTTCTTCGGAACCGATGTCCCGTGTCACGGTAGGAATGGCACGATACAGACCCTGCTGTATAATGTCATCAGTGCATTACACAGGCAAACTTTCTGCACTTTCACCTCTCAATATAAGTGAATTATTCTTGACTGGAACGTTAAACACCATTACTCCGCAGAACTCAACTTTTAGTTTTCCTCAGTAGAGAAAGGTTATTATTTTGACTAGATGTTTGCCAAGCATGTAGAAATGAACTGTCAAGAAAAAGGAAACGAATTCACTTTTTATTTATTTATTTATTTATTTATTTATTTATTTATTTATTTTTTATTTTTATTTTTTTGTTGTTGTTATTGTTGTTGTTGTTGTGTTGTTGTTGTGATTTTTGAATTTTTGCTAATTAATGCATGCAATAGCTGCATTTGTTGTATACCTTCATGACGCATGTAATGGATTGAACAACAGTCTCATTTCCATAAAACTACATTTATATGGATTAACAATTTTTGGATTATTTTGACAATTACTCTTTAATATGATGGAATGTTACGTGATTTTAAGAACACTATTTATAAGTCGGGGAATTTTCGCAAGAATCGTCATTTCAAGATCTTTGCATACTGTCAAACTCCTCTATAAAGAACATCCAAGGGAACCAGTAAAAGTGGTCTCAATGGTCAGGTTACCCTTAAATACTGGTTCAAATAAAATGAAAAAAAAAAAAACAACCAGGATAAAATTTTACTGGCCTTTAAAAGCCGGTGGTCCTTATATAGAGGTGGCCTGTAAGTCAGTTTCGACTATACTTTTATTTTTAGTGTTGTCATTTGGTAGTCGGTTAACATGCAAGTAATTTGTATCAAAAATTATCCCGAAAGATTTATTTTCGCGGAACTTTTCTCTTCTGAATTTGTGAAAAAATAAAACAAATGAAATATTCCTCGCGAATATAAAACACACAAGAAATTGCCCTGACATACAATGGCTGAGCAATAAGAAATATACAAGTCAGACCTTTAGAGAGTTTAACACTGACGTAACGAACGCAACGAAAAGTCGAAGATCGGCTGTTAAGTGGGCGAGATATAGATAGCTATATCATTATAGAATGATAATGGGGGTCCAAAATGAGCGTTTCATTCAGAACTTATTCCTGAGCTGAGTGTTAAACTTTCGAAAAGTCTGTACTGCACGCAAGCTGCCATCTAAAATTCTGGTTCTTTCCTTTTTATCGAGATATGTATTGTCTTAATACTGATTTGTTAGTAGCAGTATAACATTATAATTTAGTTAACGTCAAATGCATGTAAAGTACAGACCTGTCGAATGTTTAACACTGAGCTAACCAAACGGTGTCGATGTTCGGCTTCCGAGTGACTGGTCATGTAAGACCAGCTAGTGACCGAAAAACGCCCCAGGGATAGGTAGCAGCTGTCGAGAAACTGTCGAAACATAGCTAACGACGATTATGTTCTAATTCGTTAGCTTAGTGTTAAATTTTCGACTTGCCGGTACTGTGCATATATATGCATCTATATTTATAGCCAGACCTACTTAAACTTCCGAATATTGGCAAAAAAACATAGTGTAGCAGCCCAGTAAACTTTTTGAACTCATCTTTTTTCGCTAGGTTGGGCACTTCAAAAGTCTGAGTTTTGCACCGTATTAATACCGGTATTAAGAAGAGATGGTTTCTTATTTTTAACTGATTGATTTTGATTCGTATTTTTAAACGATTATAAATTTTATTAATGAAATTAGATTGAAACTAGTACTATAAAATGTTAAAAACGGGATATTGAAAACGAGGAAAATTTGACTTCATGGTCAGGTAATGTTAACAAAAACCATTTAACTAAGTACTTTCACTTCTAGTCCAAGTGCAACTGCAGTGCAGACCTGTCAAAAGTTTAACAATGAGCTAAGAAATTTGTTCAAATGGGCTGCTCATCTCGAACCCTTGTTATATAAATATAGGAGTTGAGTTGAGTTAAGTAATGCTGTTCAACGTCCCAGTCAAGAATATTTCACTTATATCGAGACGTCGCCAGCTAAAGGCGAAGGTGCAGAAATTTTGCCTGTGCGTTGCGCTGATGGCATTATACAACAGGGTTCTTTAAGCGTGCCAAGCCCACCGTGACACGGGACTTCGTTTATTTTAAGTTCCCATCCGAAAGAACCGTGACTTTCATATCGTAATGCCGAGTGCTTGTCGAAAGAACAGTCACTACCCACTTTCAAGTCTTGGGTTAGACCCCGCCGGGGATCGAGCCCACGACCTCCCACTTACGGAGCGAGCACTCTACCAACTGAGCTACCGCAGTGTTTAAATATAGGAAGCTGTTTTGTATATCCCTCAGCAGGGTTTCGGTTTCAAGCGATCTATATTTCGTTCACTCGACAGTCAAACATGGACTTCTCTTCATTAGCTCAGTGTTAACTTTTTGACAGGTCTGTACTGTAATTTTTAAGAGATTTTTATATAGACGCATATATGCGAATTTATACAAAAAGCAAAGACAAAAATGCTTCGATGTGCAGTAAAGTTAGGTAATTCATAAATCCCATACGCCGTCTTTTTATGACTTAGCACTAAGAAACAGACATAATGTCATATTCATTTTTTCCACAGCAATTCTGACAATTTCCAATTAACGATATGTACCGTACATACCTGTCTAAAAGTGTAACACTGAGCGAACAAGAACCAGCCACAGCTCGGATGTCGAGTAGCGTGATATAGCTAGCTTGAGACCAAAACCCTGCTGAGAGAGATAAAAAGCACCTGTCGAGTTTAAGATAACGTGGGTTGGAGATGATTGCCATTATGCACTAATTTCTTAACTCGGTGTTTAATTTTCGACGGGTCAGTACTGTATATTACTTTATGGCATTAATTTGTTTTATTGCTGTACTGTATTAATTAACAGTATACCACTTATGCCAGTAGGACGTATGAAATTCGGTCACACACCAAATATAAACGTTTGTACTACCTACAACAACTTCTGGATCTTTGGCAGACAAAACCATTATTCAGTACCCTAGTAACCTTTTTGAACCCATATTCATATTTCATAAGTGGGAAGTCATGTGTTCAAACTCCGATTTGGTCTGATTTAAGACTTGAAAGTGGGTAGTGACTGTTCTTTCGCCATTACAAATTGAAAGTCACGGTTCTTTGGGGTGCTAACTTAAAATAATCCAGGTCCCGTGTCACGACAGGCGTGCCATGATAAAGAACCATGCTGTATAATACTATCACCGCAACGCACAGACAAAACTACTGACCTTCGCCAGCAACATCTTCCGACGTCTCGATATAAGTGAAATATTCTTGACTGGGACGTTAAACACCATTACCCAACTTATATTCATATTTTTGCAAGATTGATCTGATATATATATATATATATATATATATATATATATATATATATATATATATATATATGAAAAATTGATAATAGCTAATAATTATATTTTTATAAGTAAATCTACCAATTTAAGGCAATTTTTGGTTACATATCCAAAGTAATTTTGTATACAGAAACTTCATCATACTTATTAACAACAATTGTGTGATAAACAAGTATTAAGCTTCTTATGTTTTTATAATTTTCTGCCAGTTTTAGTTATACATTTCTAACCGAGCAGTTTCTGAACGGACACAAAATTTTGAAATGTTTAGCTCAACAGTACCTGGTCCCGGTTTCACAATCATTCCTTAGCTAAGATTTTCCTTAACTTAAATCTTGCAAAATTTCAAATCTTTATAGTTTTGTTTATTTCCAGGACGTTCATTAATTTAAGGTGTAGTTATAAAGATCATTTCTAGATTAAACCATTTGCATTTAGTTTTGACAAAAATATTTACCAGTAGTTTAATAAAATTAGCTAAATTTAAGTTAAGGAAAATCTTAGCTAAGGAATGACTGTGAAACCGAGGCCAGGTCTTAAATTTAGTTCAGTGCAGACAATGAATACTTGAAAAAGGAGGTGAGAGCTACGAGACTATGTGAGATAGCTGGAAAACAAGTTGTTTGCTAGCTTTAACTGCAATTATCGATGACTCAACCTCAAAGACAGATGAAATAAAAATGAAAACTGGGGATCAAAATTATTATAACTGAAAATGGCATTTGTCTGTTCGAAAAATAATTGTAGCACAGACCTGTCAAAAGATTAACACGGCTTTTGAATTAGTGTCAAAATAGGCACTTCATCTCGGCACCTCGTTATCCATATATCAAGGACACTCTGTAAGCCAAGCTTCGACTCCGTTTTGTAAGCTGAGATATAAACTTACGACAAGTCTATATCATAGTTTAGTACAAGTCTATTATTAAGAAAGATGGTGCGAAGTTTTACTTAATTTAAGATTTAAGATGAATTCATTTACTTGTCTAGAAATACATTTAAAATATTATTTTGGAATTTAAAGTGTTTTACTTTATTATCCAGTTTTCAATGTTTTAACTTTGTTTTTGGGATTGTGCTTTTGGTATTAATCGATATTATGTATGCTAGAAACTATATTACTATTTTACTATAAACACATCATTAAACAGTAACTATTTTTGTCAGTAAGGGAACTCCATACTTCATTTGATAGTGACAAAACATCCTACAATTAAAAATTATTCTTGAATTTTTTTTCTGCTGCGTGGTCTAAAGCGCGTGCTTACGGTCCACAGCGGCTCTCACTGCCTGGGTTGCAATCCCATACGGGACAGGTCCTAGTGTAAGAAAGTTTGCCGAAGGTCCGTTATTTCTCCAGACGCTTTGCTTTCCTTCACATTCTAGAAATGACGCAATTAGGTACAAGTAACAAAATATTGAATGGGCGTAAATCTCAATGCTAGACCCCATTTCACGTTGCTCCAGATTTCAAAATGCCAGAAAATCTCAATTTTTTTGCAATGTGGTTAACATGTTTACATACAGAGCAATGAATGGGCGTAAAATGCTAGACTCCATTTCACTCTGCTCAAGATTTCAAAATGCCAGTTACCTCAATTATTTTGCAATTTGGTTAACGTGTTTACTACATACAGAGCAATGAATGGGCGTAAAATGCTAGACTCCATTTCACTCTGCTCCAGATTTCAAAATGCTAGAAAAACTTCAAGGATTTGGCAATGTGGTTAACGTGTTTACATACAGAGCAATGAAATGTATTGTACATGTATATCGTTATCTAACACTTTGCGATAAATACTCCAAATATATTTTTTATATAATTAGATTCTTTAACCGTACAGATCAATGATAAAGTGTATGGTATAATTGATGTTGTTGTTTTGATCAACAGCTATAAAAAGATCGCAGTGCTATTTTTTCAACAAATTTTTGAAATTCTGAGGTTACGGATAACATCTCGATATCGCTCTTTCAGCCCTTTGATGCGACTGCGATGTTCTGAAAATTGCAACATTGTTGTAATTGTGATCATAGGCTTGCAGATGTAGTTTTGATGCTCTGCCATAAAAAGATCGCAATGTTATTTTTTCAACAAATTCTTGAAATTCTGAGGTTATGGATAACATCTCGATATCGCTCTTTTAACCCTTTGATGCGACTGCGATATTGTGAAAATTGCAATACTGTTGTAATTGTGATCATAGGCTTGCAGATGTAGTTTTGATGCTCTGCCATAAAAAGATCGCAGTGCTATTTTTTCAACAAATTCTTGAAATTCTGAGGTTACGGATAACATCTCGATATCGCTCTTTTAACCCTTTGATGCGACTGCGATGTTCTGAAAATTGCAATATTGTTGTAATTGTGATAACAGGCGTGCAGATGCAGTTTTAATGCACTGCCATAAAAAGATCGCAATGCTATTTTTTCAACAAATTCTTGAAATTCTGAGGTTACGGATAACATCTCGATATCGCTCTTTTAACCCTTTGATGCGATTGCGATATTCGGTACTGTTGCAATCGTGATAATTGACATGCAGAACTGTATGCTGGTACCACAACGCATTTCAATGACATCACTGTACAGGAATGCAAAGTTGAATGCAAGTACCAAAACGTATTTAATAACATCTAGAGCTGAATGCTAGTACCACAAAGCTTTGTACATGCGTACAGAGCTGAATGCTAGTACCACAACGTTTTGGTTTTTTTTTAAATGTTTGTACAGGCGCGCAGAGTTGAATGCAAGTACCACAACGCATTTCAAAAACTTCTGTTTATAGGCACACAGAGCTAAATGCTAGTACCACAAAGAATTTTAATAACATCATTATACAGGCGTGCAGAGCTGAATGCAAGTACCACAACGCATTTCAAAAACATCTTTGTACATGCGGGCAGAGTTTAATGCTAGTAGCACAGTGCATTTTAATTACATCATATACAGTGCAGGCCCACCGAATGTTTAACACCAAGCTAACGAGTTCGTATCGAATTAACAACTCGTCTTGATTCCTCTTTACCAAGATCTCGACAGTTTTTATCAATGTCCTGGTATCTCGACTATGCGAAACCCGAGATTCGACCTCTTTCTTTAGCTCAATGTATTATTTTCAACAGACCTGTAAAATATATTTATTTCAGAAATGTTTTTTATCAAATTCCGTCATTTCAAGATCTTTGCATACAGTCAAACTCCTCTATAAAGAACCAATAAAGGTATTCATAATGGTCAGGTGACCCTTAAATACAGGTTCAAATAAAATGAAAAAAAAACCCAAAACAATTAGGATAAAATTTTACTGGCCTTTTTAAGCCGGTGGTCCTTATATAGAGGTGGCCTGTAAGGCAGTTTCGACTATACTATTATTTTTAGTTTTGTCATTTGGTAGTCGGTAAACATGCAAGTGATTTGTATCAAAAAATTATCCCGATAGATTTATTTTCGCGGAACTTTTCTCTCCAGAATTTGTGCAAAAATAAAACAAATGAACTATTCCTCACGAAAATAAAACACACAAGAAATTGCCCTGCCATACAATGGCTGAGCAATAAGAAATATACAAGTCAGACCTTTAGAGAGTTTAACACTGACGTAACGAACGCAACGAAAAGTCGAAGATCGGCTGTTAAGTGGGCGAGATATAGATAGCTATATCATTATAGAATAAAAATGGGGGTCCAAAATGAGCTTTTCATTCAGAACTTATTCCTGAGCAGAGTGTTAAACTTTCGAAAGCTCTGTACTGCACGCAAGCTGCCATCTAAAATTCTGGTTCTTTCCTTTTTATCGAGATATTTATTGTCTTATATAATGATTTGTTAGCAGCAGTATAACATTAGTCAACAGCATACCAGTTTTTGTCATTAGGACATCTGGAATTTAGTTAACGTCAAATGCATGTACAGTACAGACCTGTCGAATGTTTAACACTGAGCTAACGAAACGGAGTCAAAGTCTAGCATCTGAGTGACTGGTCATGAGCTGCATATAAGGCTAGCTAGTGACCGAAAAACGTCCGAGGGATCGATTGCAGATGTCGAAAAACTGTCGAAATATAGCTAACGAGGGGTTGTCGATTATGTCCTAATTCGTTAGTTTAGTGTTAAATTTTCGACAGGTCTGTACTGTGCATATATTTGCATCTATATTTATAGCCAGACCTACTTAAACTTCCGAATCTTGGCAAAAAGAACATGGTCTAGCAGCCCAGTAAACTTTTTGAACTCATCTTTTTTCGCTAGGTTGGGCACTTCAAAAGTTTGAGTTTTGCACCGTATAAATACCGGTATTAAGAAGAGAGGATTCGTATTTTTAAATATTATAAATTTTATTGATGAATTTAGATTTAAACTATTGTAAAATGTTAAAAACGGGATATTGAAAACGAGGAAAATTTGACTTCATGGTGAGGTAATGACCATGTAAAAAACATTTAACTAAGTACTTTCACTTCTAGTCCAAGTGCAACTACAGTGCAGACCTGTCGACAGTTTAACAATGAGCTAAGAAATTTGCACCAAATGGGCTGCTCATCTCGAACCCTTGTTATATAAATATAGGAGTTGAGTTGAGTTAAGTTATGATGTTCAATGTCCCAGCCAAGAATATTTCACTTATATCGAGACGTCGCCAGCTATAGGCGAAGGTGCAGAAATTTGGCCAGTGCGTTGCGCTGATGACATTATACACTGACAGAGTTCTTTAAGGGTGCCAAACCCACCGTGACACGGGACCTCGTTTATTTTAAGTTCCCATCCGAAAGAACCGTGACTTTCATATCGTAATGCCGAGTGCTTGTCGAAAGAACAGTCACTACCCACTTTCAAGTCTTGGGTTAGACCCCGCCGGGGATCGAACCCACGACCTCCCACTTACGGAGCGAGCACTCTACCAACTGAGCTACCGCAGTGGTTAAATATAAGAAGCTGTTTTGTATATCCCTCAGCAGGGTTTCGGTCTCAAGCGATCTATATTTCGTTCACTCGACAGTCAAACTTTGACTTCTTTTCATTAGCTCAGTGTTAACCTTTAGACAGGTATGTACTGTAAGAGATTTATATAGACGCATATATGCGAATTTATACAAAAAGCAAAGACAAAAATGCTTCGATGTGCAGTAGAGTTAGGTAATTCATAAATCCCATACGCCGTCTTTTTATGACTTAGCACTAAGAAACAGACATGATGTCATATCCATTATTTCCATAGCAATTCTGAAAATTTCCAATTAACGATATGTACCGTACATACCTGTCTAAAGTTTAACACTGAGCTTACTAGAACCAGCCACAGCTCGGATGTCGAGTAGCGTGATATGAATTGCTTGAGACCAAAACCCTGCCGAGAGAGATAAAACGCACCTGTCGAAATTAAGATAACGTTTGTTGGAGATGATTGCCAATATGGACTAATTTCTTAACTCGGTGTTTAATTTTCGACGGGTCAGTACTGTATATTACTTTATAGCATTAATTTGTTTTATTGCTGTACAGTATTAATTAACAGTATACCACTTATGCCAGTAGGACGTTGGAAACTCGGTCACACACCAAATATAAACGTGTGTACTACTTACAGCAACTTCTGGATCTTTGGCAGACAAAATCATCATTAAGCATCCTAGTAACCTTTTTGAACCCATATTCATATTTCATAAGTGGGAAGTCATGTGTTCGAACTCCGATTTGGTCTGATTTAAGACTTGAAAGTGGGTAGTGACTGTTCTTTCGCCTAGCAATCGCCATTACGAATTGAAAGTCACGGTTCTTTTGGATTCTAACTTAAAATAATCCAGGTCCCGTGTCACGACAGGCGTGGCATGATAAAGAACCATGCTGTATAATACTATCAGCACAACGCACAGACAAAACTACTGACCTACGCCAGCAACATCTTGCGACGTCTCGATATAAGTGAAACATTCTTGACTGGGACGTTAAACACCATTACCCAACTTATATTCATATTTTTGCAAGATTGATCTGATATATATATATATATGAAAAATTGATAATTTTTTATAAGTAAATCTACCAATTTAAGGCAATCTTTGGTTTCATATCCAAAGTAATTTTGTATACAGAAACTTAATCATACTTATTAACTAGAAATGTGTGATAAACAAGTATTAAGCTTCTTATGTTGTTATAATTTTCTGCCAGTTTTAGTTATACATTTCTAACCGAGCAGTTTCTGAACGAACACAAAGTTTTGAAATGTTTAGCTCAACAGTACCTAGTCTTAAATTTAGTTCAGTACAAAAATAGAAATGTCACAATTAATATTTGGGATAAAATGTGAGAGCTGAGAGACTATGTGAGATAGCTGGATAACAAGTTGTTTGCTGGCTTTAACTGCAATTATTGATGACTCAACCTCAACAAATCAAAAATAAGAATCAAGATTATTATATTATAACTGAAAATGACATAAGTCTGTTCGACAAACAGTTACAGTACAGATTTGTCGAAAGATTAACACAACGTTCGAATAAATTTTAAATCGGCAGCTCATCTCGGCCCCACGTTACCTATATCTCGGCAATTTTAGGTCACCATCTACCCATATCTCGGACCCTTGGTACAGCGAGCTTCGACTCCTTTCTGTTTGCTGAGTGATACACTTTCGACAATTCTGTATTGTAGCTTAGTACAAGTCTCTTATGAAGAAAGATGGTGTGATTTTTTTCTTATGTACGATTTAGAAAAATATATTTATTTATTAGTAATACATTTAAAGTATTATTTTGGAAGTTCTATTTAACTGTCCAGTTTTCAATGTTCTTACTTTCTCTTTGGATTGTGTTTTTGGTATGCAACGATATTATGTATGTTTGATTGAAAAGATAGAAACTATATTAACACATCAATTTACATTAACTATTTTTGTCAGTAGGAGAACCACACACTCCATTTGATAGTGACAAAACATCCTACAATTAAAAATTATTCTTGAAGTTTTTTCTGCTGCATGGTCTAAACCGCGCGCTTACGGTCCACAGCAGCTCTCACTATCTAGGTTCGAATCCAATTCTGGACAGGTCATAGTGTAAGAAAGTTTGCCGAATGTTTGTGGTGTCTCCATTACTGTGCTTTCCTTCGCATTCTAGAAATGACGCGATTAGATATAAGTTACAAAATCTTGAATGAGCGTAAATCTTAATGCTAGACTCCATTTCACGTTGCTCCAGATTTCAACATGCCAGAAAACTCAATTATTTCGCAATGTGGTTAACGTGTTTACACACAGAGCAATGAATGGGCTTAAAATGCTAGACTCCATTTCACGTTGCTCCAGATTTCAAAATGCCAGAAAACTCAATTATTTTGCAATGTGGTTAACGTGTTTACACACAGAGCAATGAATGGGCGTAAAACTATGCTAGACTTCATTTCACTCTGCTCCAGATTTCAAAATGCCAGAAAAACCTCAAGGATTTGGCAATGTGGTTAACGTGTTTACATACAGAGCAATGAATGGGCGTAAAACTATGCTAGACTTCATTTCACTCTGCTCCAGATTTCAAAATGCCAGAAAAACCTCAAGGATTTGGCAATGTGGTTAACGTGTTTACATACAGAGCAATGAATGGGCGTAAAACTATGCTAGACTTCATTTCACTCTGCTCCAGATTTCAAAATGCCAGAAAAACCTCAAGGATTTGGCAATGTGGTTAACGTGTTTACATACAGAGCAATGAATGGGCGTAAAACTATGCTAGACTTCATTTCACTCTGCTCCAGATTTCAAAATGCCAGAAAAACCTCAAGGATTTGGCAATGTGGTTAACGTGTTTACATACAGAGCAATGAATGGGCGTAAAACTATGCTAGACTTCATTTCACTCTGCTCCAGATTTCAAAATGCCAGAAAAACCTCAAGGATTTGGCAATGTGGTTAACGTGTTTACATACAGAGCAATGAAATGTATTGTACATGTATATCGTTATCTAACACTTTGAGATAAATACTCCAAATATATTTTTTATATAATTAGATTCTTTAACCGTACAGATCAATGATAAAGTGTATGGTATAATTGATGTTGTTGTTTTGATCAACAGCTATAAAAAGATCGCAGTGCTATTTTTTCAACAAATTCTTGAAATTCTGAGGTTACGGATAAAATCTCGATATCGCTCTTTTAACCCTTTGATGCGACTGCGATGTTTTGAAAATTGCAATATTGTTGTAATTGTGATAACAGGCGTGCAGATGCAGTTTTAATGCACTGCCATAAAAAGATCGCAATGTAATTTTTTTAACAAATTCTTGTTATTCTGAGGTTACGGATAACATCTCGATATCGCTCTTTTAACCCTTTGATGCGACTGCGATATTCTGAAAATTGCAACATTGTTGTAATTGTGGTAATAGGCACAGAGATGCAGTTTTGATGCAGTGCCATAAAAAGATCGCAATGTAATTTTTTTAACAAATTCTTGTTATTCTGAGGTTACGGATAACATCTCGATATCGCTCTTTTAACCCTTTGATGCGACTGCGATATTCTGAAAATTGCAACATTGTTGTAATTGTGGTAATAGGCACAGAGATGCAGTTTTGATGCAGTGCCATAAAAAGATCGCAATGCTATTTTTTCAACAAATTCTTGAAATTCTGAGGTTACGGATGACATCTCGATATCGCTCTTTTAACCCTTTGATGCAACTGCGATATTCTGAAAATTTCAATATTGTTGTAATCGTGATAATTGGCGTTCAGAGCTGTATGCTGGTACCATAACGCATTTCAATGACATCAATGTACAGGAAAGCAAAAGTTGAATGCAGGTACTAAAACGCATTTGATAACACCCAGAGCTGAATGCATCATATACAGTACAGGCCCACCGAATGTTTAACACCAAGCTAACGAGTTCGTATCGAGTTTTTTTTTTTTTTTATCAAATTCCGTCATTTCAAGATCTTTGCATACAGTCAAACTCCTCTATCAAGAACCAGTAAAGGTAGTCATAATGGTCAGGTGACCCTTAAATACAGGTTCAAATAAAATGAAAAAAAAAAAACAATCAGGATAAAATTTTACTGGCCTTTAAAGTCGGTGGTCCTTATATAGAGGTTAGTCTGGTGGAAAAAAAATGAAATTTCACAATAGGGGGACATGAGTGTTCAAAGCTGGCAACATAGCTGTCTTATATCATCATAGGTTAGGGGTCAAGAATCAACCTGTTGCCAAGCTTATCGACCCTTGGTTTACTAGATAAAAGGTCAAAGGTCAGATAGTGGTTTTTTCCTAAAAATTAATCTTTATTAGTTTATAGCTGTCCAAATATATACTTTCTGAGATTTAAATAAATCAAATAAATCTGTTCTCATGCAATCATAGCATATTCATGTATTTTAACGTTGACTAGGAAGCTAATTGAGACTGTTTAGGCTAAAATTTAAATATTTCAATGTTATTTTTCAAAATTCTGACACAAGCTTCGAGATAGAATAAAATAAAAATATACATTCAACATCAAAGCATGAATCAAAATGCTAAAATATAATTCTTTTGCAAATACATGACTGTGATTAAAATAAATATATTGTTTAAACCCAGCTGATAATTTGAAATTTATTAAAAGTTTAAAATCAAAGTACTGCAAGTACTGTAATCGGCAAGACATAGTCACGAGAATCTCTGGAATATATCAGTCACATCTAACGATTTCTTTTCATTCATCAATATCACTATATGTGGCATTATCATTCAAATGGTTCAACCAATCAACGGTTCAACGGTCCCATTGCAAGTGCATACAGCCACCCACTTTAAATTGTATGCCCTACATGTACATCTTGTAGT
Source organism: Anadara kagoshimensis (assembly GCA_021292105.1). Lineage (NCBI taxonomy): Eukaryota > Metazoa > Mollusca > Bivalvia > Arcoida > Arcidae > Anadara > Anadara kagoshimensis. The sequence goes on along the minus strand of CM037872.1, from coordinate 28,700,722 downwards.
GCAACATGATTTATATTTACATTTCAGCAATGCATGACATGGTTTTGGTAAAGGTTATTTTCTCATTAAAAACCCCCTACTGTAGCTCAATTGGTATAGCGCTCACTCCCCGTATGTGGTGAGTCCTGGGTTCGAACCCTAGTTGGATCTGACCAAGACTTGAAATAAGGTAGTGACTGTTCTTTTGCCAAACACTCGGTATTTAGAAACGAAAGTCATGAGATCCTTTGAGAGAGATCCCCGTGCCAAGGCGGGTGTAACATGTTAAGGAACTTTTCCTGCACATTTTCCTAAGTTCACTGCAAAGGTCAAAATTTCTGCCACTTCACCTATAGCTGGTGACGTCTTGATATGTCTGAAATACGTAAAAGCCCGTAAAACCCCATGCAATCAATTAATTTATAATTTTCTCATTAAAACTAATTTTAAGTCACATTCAGACTTGCACTAACGTAACTGTCCAAGAATAATCGTGAACATCAGGAAAATACTTAACTTAAGTCCAAAAAGTTAAGTTTTTTTCATGATTTTTTGACCTGTAATTGTCTTAGAAAAGTTAAAGTTCAAAGTAAGATTTAAGCAAACAAACAAAAAATAATAATAATAAGTTTAATTTGTGAAAAAAAACTCAGATTTAAGTATAAAAACTAGTATTGTTCGTGGTCTTGTTGCCACATGACAAGACACAATTAGTAACGAAAAGTTTATACTTACTACTTACTTACTTAGGCCCTTCGCTCCTCCTGGAGCATAGGCCATCAACGACTGCCCTCCATCTCTGCCTGTCTTGTGCTATCTGTTCCAGCTGTCTCCAGGTCTTTCCAGTCAGCTTGACGTCTGCATCTAGGTCTCGGCGCCATGTATTTCGGGGTCTTCCTCTCTTTCTTTTTCCCTGGGGGTTCCAAGTAAGTGCCCGCCTGGTTGTGTTGGTTGCTGGTTTTCTTAGGGTATGTCCCAGCCAACCCCATCTCCTTCTGAGAATTTCTTCCTCCATTGGTCGCTGATTCGTCTGTTGCCAGAGGTTAGTGTTCCGTATGGTCTCTAGCCAGCGTATTGAGAGGATACGACGTAGACACCGGTTGACAAAGGTCTGGATCTTATTGATCGTTGTTTTTGTGGATCTCCAGGTCTCCGCTCCATACAATAGCACTGCTTTGACGTTGGAGTTAAATATTCGGATTTTGGTATGGCGACTGAATACTTTGGAGCTCCAAACTTTCTTCAATTGGATGAATGCGGCTCTGGCTTTGCTGATCCTGGTCTTTACGTCGGACTCCGTGCCTCCCTGTTTGTCCACTACACTTCCAAGGTATGTAAAGGACTCTACTTCCTCTAGTGATTCATCATCCAGTTTTACTGTTTCATTACTAGTGGTGTTGACCTTGAGGATCTTCGTCTTTATTTTATGGATGTTAAGTCCTACCTGTGCTGAGGTGTCCTTCAATAATGAGGACTTTTCCTGTATCTGGCTGTGTGTGTGTGACAGGAGTGCCAGGTCATCTGCGAAGTCAAGGTCATCAAGTTGGTTCAACAGTGTCCACTGGATGCCATTTCTTTTTCCATATGTGATGGTACGCATGATCCAGTCTATGGCTAGAAGAAACAGAAAGGGTGAGAGGAGGCAGCCTTGTCTTACTCCTGTCCTGACCTGGAAGCTCTTAGTCAGTTGCCCATCATGTACTACTCTGCATGACATTCCCTCATATGAGTTCCTTATTATATTGACAAACTTCTCTGGTACTCCATAATGCCGTAGCAATTTCCATAGTGTTCTTCTGTCCAAACTGTCGAATGCTTTTTCGTAGTCCACGAAGTTTACATAAAGTGAGAAATTCCATTCCATGGACTGTTCTATAATGATGCGGAGTGTCGCTATCTGGTCGGTACATGATCGGTCCTGTCTGAAGCCGGCCTGTTGATCTCGCAATTTCTGGTCAACTGGTCCTTTCAAACGCTCTAGTACTACTCTGTTGAAGATCTTTCCTGGAACAGACAATAGTGTGATTCCTCTGTAATTTGAGCAAGTACTGAGATCTCCCTTTTATGGTTTATGGTGGATCACAAAACAAGGTCGTTTTGAAACACAAACACAAAGGCGACATTGGGGATGGATAGGTCACACCATCAAGACACCTGCCAACAACATCACAAAACTTTGAAATGGAACACACAAGAATCAAAGACACCTTGAGACAAGTTTCTGAAATTGAAACAGAGGGGGTAAAATTGCGCAGAACAGAGCCAGTTTGAGGCATTTTGTCGATGGACTAACCTCCACTAGGAGTTAAATGCATACAGTACGCAAGTTAGTGAGACTAGCACCATCCGTGTCCTATAGGTGACGGAAGATCTGGAACAAATACCAGGTATAACTAAATGCAGCCAAACAGCAGTTTAATAGTATGCACGTTGAATATGTAGGTCGGTTGCATATGATGTTGGGAGCAAATTTTCAATTGTACTTTTCCCCTGAGAGGAACAGTTTACATCGGAGATGAGAAAACCTCGCTAGGTACATTCAATGAAGGCATCTGCACTCACAAGTTCAGAAAAGTTCCCTCTTGCAAGAGTGGGAAGAAGACCTGTGTTTTCCCTGGAAACACGGAATGCTGTATTTAGAATGTCCAGAAAGTTAATTGACAGTCTAACAGTCTGTAATTGCATGGAATACTGGGGGCTTATTCCTCTCTAGAGGTGATCATTTTATGCTATGAACAGGGACGAACTTTAGATTTCCCGGTCTGGAATCATACTTCCTCATTTAAAAGCAACAGAAGAATAAGGTCATCAGTATCACGACAGACAACAACTGTTCTTTTATAGCCTTGCATCAACACCATGGGGAACAATACTAGTTTCGGCTTCCTTGTGTAAAGCTTTAAAAACGGTTACACTCCTTCCACTGTATGAATTAAACATGCTGTCTGTTGGACCCCCTGATACCCTCAGCTAAGCTAAGAAGTGTCTTGGATTACTACGAGATCCTATTTGTTTTCTTGGTGACTGATAAAATCTTACCAATTTGATGGCAGAGGGACATTTTAATTATCAATATTTCTTCTAACAGAACGGGGACATGATCCTCTTTTATCTAGATGGTTTCCCCTTTTATGGATTAGTTGTTATATCTATCATAATGACATAAATTTTAATACATTTATCTCTCGCGTGGATAAAAACAGTTTGTACGTTTCCTAACTAGCCTAATGTATTGATGCCTTTCCGTTTTCCCAGTGTTACAACTAAAGGTTGACCATTAATTATTTTGGTAGTAATGTCTCAATGCAAACTTCTTCTTCAGGGATATTTTGTAGATCCGACTCGTTGGCTGCAGATAACAATGGTCCTGGTGTATCAGGTATAGAAAGCGGCACTGGGAATAGTTTGTGTTTCAACAGTTCACTAATATTTCCACCAGAAAAAGAGAACACATTGATAGTTTTATACAGACACAGCCATTATACAGTCATTATAGCTAATCAAATCTTTCAGTACCACCAGTACTTTGATTTCTTTTTTTTTTAAAAAGTGGATACTTATATAATTACGGGCAACATGATTCAGTAAAATTATTTTAACAGAAGTCTAAAGTTTTGTTAAACAATTTCAAATGCACAAATGTGTTTATACTAGTATTTATTTGCCACAATTAATCATACTTGTAAAGGTCAAATTTGTGCAAGCGTCTAATCTTATTTTTCATGGAAAACTTTGAAAATATGTGACTGAATTAGTTGGATATGACTTTCTATTAATTTGAAGATACCACTTACATATTTAGAAGACAAAATGTATAAAGAAAAACTTCTGTAAGCCACCTTGAATTTGTGTATAGGTCAATATGGGCATTTTCACTTGAACTTTGCACCCATTGACCTTTAGCTGCCCCCACAATGGCCCCTGGGTGAATTCTTGCTTGGCAACAAGCCGATTCTACCAAAGTAAAGTTCAAAGAAGGTTATGACATAACTTGCCACCTTTGAACACGTTGTCCTCCCTACATCGAAAAATAAGCGGTTTTTTCCAAATCCTCTACCAGACTAGGTGGCCTGTAAGGCAGTTTCGACTATACTATTATTTTTAGTGTTGTCATTTGTAGTGGGTAAACATGCAAGTGATTTGTATCAAAAAATTATCCCGATAGATTTATTTTCGCGGAACTTTTCTCTCCAGAATTTGTGCAAAAATAAAACAAATGAACTATTCCTCACGAAAATAAAACACACAAGAAATTGCCCTGCCATACAATGGCTGAGCAATAAGAAATATACAAGTCAGACCTTTAGAGAGTTTAACACTGACGTAACGAACGCAACGAAAAGTCGAAGATCGGCTGTTAAGTGGGCGAGATATAGATAGCTATATGAATATAGAATGATAATTAGGGACCAAAATGAGCTTTTCATTCAGAGCTTATTCCTGAGCTGAGTGTTAAACTTTCGAAAAGTCTGTACTGCACGCAAGCTGCCATCTAAAATTCTGGTTCTTTCCTTTTATCGAGATATTTATTGTATTATATAATGATTTGTTCAGCAGCAGTATAACATTAGTCAACAGCACACCAGTTTTTGTCATTAGGACATCTGGAATATAGTTAACGTCAAATGCATGTACAGAACAGACCTGTCGAATGTTTTACACTGAGCTAACGAAACGGAGTCAAAGTCTTGCATCTGAGTGACGGGTTATGAGCTGCATGTAAGGCTAACTAGTGACCGAAAAACGTCCCAGGGATCGATTGCAGCTGCCAAAAAAACTGTCGAAATAAGGCTAACGAGGGGTTGTCGATTCGGTACTAATTCGTTAGTTTAGTGTTAAATTTTTGACATGCCTGTACTGTGCATATATATGCATCTATATTTATAGCCAGACCTACTTAAAGTTCCGAATCTTGGCAAAAAGAACATGGTCTAGCAGCCCAGTAAACTTTTTGAACTCATCTTTTTTTTCGTTCGTAGGTTGGGCACTTCAAAAGTCTGAGTTTTGCACCGTATGAATACCGGTATTAAGAAGAGATGATTTGTATTTTTAAATATTATAACTTTTATTGATGAATTTAGATTTAAACTATTGTAAAATGTTAAAAACGGGATATTGAAAACGAGGACAATTTGACTTCATGGTCAAGTAATGTTAACAAAAAACCATTTAACTGAGTACTTTCACTTCTAGTCCAAGTGCAACTACAATGCAGACCTGTCGAAAGTTAACAATGAGATAAGAAATTTGTACCAAATGGGCTGCTCATCTCGAACCCTTGTTATATAAATAGAGGAGTTGAGTTGAGTTAAGTAATGCTGTTCAACGTCCCAGTCAAGAATATTTCACTTATATCGAGACGTCGCCAGCTAAAGGCGAAGGTGCAGAAATTTTGCCTGTGCGTTGCGCTGGTGGCATTATACAACAGGGTTCTTTAAGCGTGCCATGCCCACCGTGACACGGGACCTCGTTTATTTTAAGTTCCCATCCGAAAGAACCGTGACTTTCATATCGTAATGCCGAGTGCTAGTCGAAAGAACAGTCACTACCCACTTTCAAGTCTTGGGTTAGACCCCGCCGGGGATCGAACCCACGACCTCCCACCTACGGAGCGAGCACTCTACCAACTGAGCTACCACAGTGGTTAAATATAAGAAGCTGTTTTGTATATCCCTCAGCAGGGTTTCGGTCTCAAGCGATCTATATTTCGCCCAATCGACGGACAAACATCGACTTCTTTTCATTAGCTCAGTGTTAACCTTTTGACAGGTATGTACTGTAATTTTTAAGAGATTTATATAGACGCATATATGCGAATTTATAAAAAAAGCAAAGACAAAAATGCTTCGATGTGCAGTAAAGTTAGGTAATTCATAAATCCCATACGCCGTCTTTTTATGACTTAGCACTAAGAAACAGACATGATGTCATATTCATTATTTCCATAGCAATTCTGACAATTTCTAATTAACGATATGTACCGTACTTACCTGTCTAAAGTTTAACACTGAGCTTACTAGAACCAGCCAAAGCTCGGATGTCGAGTAGCGTGATATGGATTGCTTGAGACCAAAACCCTGCCGAGAGAGATAAAAAGCACATGTCGAAATTAAGATAACATGGGTTGGAGATGATTGCCATTATGCACTAATTTCTTAACTCGGTGTTTAATTTATGACGGGTCAGTACTGTATATTACTTTATGGCATTAATTTGTTTTATTGCTGTACTGTATTAATTAACAGTATACCACTTATGCCAGTAGGACGTTGGAAATTCGGTCACACACCAAATATAAACGTGTGTACTACTTACAGCAACTTCTGAATCTTTGGCAGACAAAATCATTATTCAGCATCCTAGTAACCTTTTTGAACCCATATTCATATTTCATAAGTGGGAAGTCATGTGTTCAAACTCCGATTTGGTCTGATTTAAGACTTAAAAGTGGGTAGTGACTGTTCTTTCGCCTAGCAATCGCCATTACGAATTGAAAGTCACGGTTCTTTTGGATGCTAACTTAAAATAATCCAGGTCCCGTGTTACGACAGGCGTGGCATGATAAAGAACCACGCTGTATAATACTATCAGCACAACCCACAGACAAAACTACTGACCTTCGTCAGCAACATCTTGCGACGTCTCGATATAAGTGAAATATTCTTGACTGGGACGTTAAACACCATTACCCAACTTATATTCATATTTATTGATCTGATATATATATATATATATATATATATATATATATATATATATATATATATATATAATATATATATGAAAAATTGATAATAGTTAAAAATTATATTTTTATAAGTAAATCTACCAATTTAAGGCAATCTTTGGTTACATATCCAAACTAATTTTGTATACAGAAACTTCATCATACTTATTAACAACAAATGTGTGATAAACAAGTATTAAGCCTCTTATGTTTTTATAATTTTCTGCCAGTTTTAGTTATACATTTCTAACCGAGCAGTTTCTGAACGGACACAAAATTTTGAAATGTTTAGCTCAACAGTACCTAGTCTAAAATTTAGTTCAGTACAGAAATAGAAATGTCACAATGAATATTTGGGATAAAATGTGAGATCTGAGAGACTATGTGAGATAGCTGGATAACAAGTTGTTTGCTGGCTTTAACTGCAATTATTGATGACTCAACCTCAACAAGACTTGAAATAAAAATCAAAAATAAGAATCAAGATTATTATATTATAACTGAAAATGACATAAGTTTGTTCGACAAACAGTTACAGTACAGATTTGTCGAAAGATTAACACAACGTTCGAATAAATTCTAAATCGGCAGCTCATCTCGGCCCCACATAACCTATATCTCGGCAATTTTAGGTCACCATCTACCCATATCTCGGACCCTTGGTACAGCGAGCTTCGACTCCTTTCTGTTTGCTGAGTGATACACTTTCGACAATTCTGTATTGTAGCTTAGTACAAGTCTCTCATGAAGAAAGATGGTGTGATTTTTTTCTTATGTACGATTTAGGAAAATATTTTTATTTATTAGTAATACATTTAAAGTATTATTTTGGAAGTTCTATTTAACTGTCCAGTTTTCAATGTTCTTACTTTCTCTTTGGATTGTGTTTTTGGTATGCAACGATATTATGTATGTTTGATTGAAAAGATAGAAACTATATTACTATTTTACTATAAACACATCAATTTACATTAACTATTTTTGTCAGTAGTGGAACCACATACTTCATTTGATAGTGACAAAACATCCTACAATTAAAAATTATTCTTGAAGTTTTTCTGCTGCATGGTCTAAACCGCGCGCTTACGGTCCACAGCAGCTCTCACTGTCTGGGTTGCAATCCCATTCTGGACAGGTCCTAGTTTAAGAAAGTTTGCCGAATGCTTGTGGTGTCTCCATTACTGTGCTTTCCTCAACATTCTAGAAATGACGCGATTGGATATAAGTTACAAAATATTGAATGAGCGTAAATCTTAATGCTAGACTCCATTTCACTCTGTTCCAGATTTCAAAATCTAGATTTAACTGCGATGTTCTGAAAATTGCAATATTGTTGTAATTGTGATAACAGGCGTGCAGTTTCAGTTTTAATGCACTGCCATAAAAAGATCGCAATGCTGTTTTTTTCAAAAAAAATTCTTGACATTCTGAGGTTACGGATAACATCTCGATATCGCTCTTTTGACCCTTTGATGCGAATGCGATATTCTGAAAATTGCAACATTGTTGTAATTGTGGTAATAGGCACGCAGATGCAGTTTTGATGCAGTGCCATAAAAAGATCGCAATGCTATATTTTCAACAAGTTCTTGAAATTCTGAGGTTACGGATGAGATTTCGATATCGCTCTTTTAACCCTTTGATGCAACTGCGATATTCTGAAAATTTCAATACTGTTGTAATCGTGATAATTGGCGTTCAGAGCTGTATGCTGGTGCCACAACGCATTTCAATGACATCAATGTACAGGAAAGCAAAGTTGAATGCAGGTACAAAAACGCATTTGATAACATCCAGAGCTGAATGCATCATATACAGTGCAGGCCCACCGAATGTTTAACACCAAGTTAACGAGTTCGTATCGAATTAGCAACTCGTCTTGATTCCTCTTTACCAAGATCTCGACAGTTTTTATCAATGTCCTGGTATCTCGACTATGCGAAACCCGAGATTCGACCTCTGTCTTTAGCTCAATGTATTATTTTCAACAGACCTGTAAAATATATTTATTTCAGAAAAGTTTTTTTTATCAAATTCCATCATTTCAAGATCTTTGCATACAGTCAAACTCCTCTATAAAGAACCAATAAAGGTAGTCATAATGGTCAGGTGACCCTTAAATACAGGTTTAAATAAAATGAAAAAAAAACCAAAACAATTAGGATAAAATTTTACTAGCCTTTTTAAGCCGGTGGTCCTTATATAGAGGTGGCCTGTAAGGCAGTTTCGACTATACTATTATTTTTAGTGTTGTCATTTGGTAGTCGGTAAACATGCAAGTGATTTGTATCAAAAAATTATCCCGAGAGATTTATTTTCGCGGAACTTTTCTCTCCAGATTTTGTGCAATAAAACAGTACCTAGTCTTAAATTTAGTTCAGTACAAAAATAGAAATGTCACAATTAATATTTGGGATAAAATGTGAGAGCTGAGAGACTATGTGAGATAGCTGGATAACAAGTTGTTTGCTGGCTTTAACTGCAATTATTGATGACTCAACCTCAACAAGACTTGAAATAAAAATCAAAAATAAGAATCAAGATTATTATATTATAACTGAAAATGACATAAGTCTGTTCGACAAACAGTTACAGTACAGATTTGTCGAAAGATTAACACAACGTTCGAATAAATTCTAAATCGGCAGCTCATCTCGGCCCCACGTTACCTATATCTCGGCAATTGTAGGTCACCAGCTACCTATATCTCGGACCCTTGGTACAGCGAGCTTCGACTCCTTTCTGTTTGCTAAGTGATACACTTTCGACAATTCTGTATTGTAGCTTAGTACATGTCTCTCATGAAGAAAGATGGTGTGATTTTTTCTTATGTACGATTTAGGAAAATATATTTATTTATTAGTAATACATTTAAAGTATTATTTTGGAAGTTCTATTTAACTGTCCAGTTTTCAATGTTCTTACTTTCTCTTTGGATTGTGTTTTTGGTATGCAACGATATTATGTATGTTTGATTGAAAAGATAGAAACTGTATTACTATTTTACTATAAACACATCAATTTACATTAACTATTTTTGTCAGTAGGGGAACCACATACTTCATTTGATGGTGACAAAACATCCTACAATTAAAAATTATTCTTTAAGTTTTTTCTGCTGCATGGTCTAAACCGCGCGCTTACGTTCCACAGCAGCTCTCACTGTCTGGGTTCGAATCCCTTTCTGGACAGGTCCTAGTTTAAGAAAGTTTGCCAAATGCTTGTGGTTTCTCCATTACAGTGCTTTCCTCAACATTCTAGAAATGACGCGATTGGATATAAGTTACAAAATCTTGAATGAGCGTAAATCTTAATGCTAGACTCCATTTCACGTTGCTCCAGATTTCAAAATGCCAGAAAACTCAATTATTTTGCAATGTGGTTAACATGTTTACATACAGAGCAATGAATGGGCGTAAAATGCTAGACTCCATTTCACTCTGCTCCAGATTTCAAAATGCCAGAAAAACCTCAAGGATTTGGCAATGTGATTAACATGTTTACATACAGAGCAATGAATGGGCGTAAAATGCTAGACTCCATTTCACTCTGCTCCAGATTTCAAAATGCCAGAAAACTCAATTATTTTGCAATGTGGTTAACGTGTTTACATACAGAGCAATGAAATGTATTGTACATGTATATCGTTATCTAACACTTTGAGATAAATACTCCAAATATATTTTTTATATAATTAGATTCTTTAACCGTACAGATCAATGATAAAGTGTATGGTATAATTGATGTTGTTGTTTTGATCAACAGCTATAAAAAGATCGCAGTGCTATTTTTTCAACAAATTTTTGAAATTCTGAGGTTACGATTAACATCTCGATATCGCTCTTTTAACCCTTTGATGCGACTGCGATATTCTGAAAATTGCAATATTGTTGTAATTGAGATCATAGGCTAGCAGATGTAGTTTTGATGTTCTGCCATAAAAAGATCGCAATGCTATTTTTTCAACAAATTCTTGACATTCTGAGGTTACGGATAACATCTCAATATCGCTTTTTTAACCCTTTGATGCGACTGCGATATTCTGAAAATTGCAACATTGTTGTAATTGTGGTAATAGGCACGCAGATGCAGTTTTGATGCAGTGCCATAAAAAGATCGCAATGCTATTTTTTCAACAAATTCTTGAAATTCTGAGGTTACGGATAACATCTAGATGTCGCTCTTTTAACCCTTTGATGCGACTGCGATATTCTGAAAATTGCAACATTGTTGTAATTGTGGTAATAGGCACGCAGATGCAGTTTTGATGCAGTGCCATAAAAAGATCGCAATGTTATTTTTTCAACAAATTCTTGAAATTCTGAGGTTACGAATGACATCTCGATATCGCTCTTTTAACCCTTTGATGCAACTGCGATATTCTGAAAATTTCAATACTGTTGTAATTGTGATAATTGGCGTTCAGAGCTGTATGCTGGTACCACAACGCATTTCAATGACATCAATGTACAGAAAAGCAAAGTTGAATGCAGGTACAAAAACGCATTTGATAACATCCAGAGCTGAATGCATCATATACAGTGCAGGCTAACCGAATGTTTAACACCAAGCTAAGAAGTTCGTATCGAATTAGCAACTCGTCTTGATTCCTCTTTACCAAGATCTCGACAGTTTTTATCAATGTCCTGGTATCTCGACTATGCGAAACCCGAGATTCGACCTCTTTCTTTAGCTCAATGTATTATTTTCAACAGACCTGTAAAATATATTTATTTCAGAAAAGTTTTTTTTTTATCAAATTCCGTCATTTCAAGATCTTTGCATACAGTCAAACTCCTCTATAAAGAACCAGTAAAAGTGGTCTTTATGGCCAGGTTGCACTTAAATACTGATTCAAATAAAATGAAAAAAAAAGCAATCAGGATAAAGTTTTACTGGCCTTTTAAAGCCGGTGGTCCTTATATAGAGGTGGCCTGTAAGGCAGTTTCGACTATACTTTTATTTTTAGTATTGTCATTTGGTAGTCGATAAACATGCAAGTGATTTGTATCAAAAAATTATCCCGAAAAATGTATTTTCGCGGAACTTTTCTCTCCAGAATTTGTGCAAAAATGAAACAAATGAACTATTCCTCACGAAAATAAAACACACAAGAAATTGCCCTGACATACAATGGCTGAGCAATAAGAAATATACAAGTCAGACCTTTAGAGAGTTTAACACTGACGTAACGAACGCAACAAAAAGTTGAAGATCGGCTGTTAAGTGTGCGAGATATAGATAGCTATATATATAGAATAATAATGGGGGTCCAAAATGAGCTTTTCATTCAGAACATATTCCTGAGCTGAGTGTTAAACTTTCGAAAGTTCTGTACTGCACGCAAGCTGCCATCTAAAATTCTGGTTCTTTCCTTTTTATCGAGATATTTATTGTCTTATATAATGATTTGATCAGCAGCAGTATAGCATTAGTCAACAGCATACCAGTTTTTGTCATTAGGACATCTGGAATTTAGTTAACGTCAAATGCATGTACAGTAGAGACCTGTCGAATGTTTAACACTGAGCTAACCAAACAGAGTCAAAGTCTAGCATCCTAGTGACTGGTCATGAGCTGCATATAAGGCTAGCTAGTGACCGAAAAACGTCCCAGGGATCGATTGCAGCTGCCAAAAAACTGTCGAAATATAACTAACGGCGAGCTGTCAATTCGGTACTAATTCGTTAGTTAAGTGTTAAACTTTCGACAGGCCTGTACTGTGCATATATATGCATCTATATTTATAGCCAGACCTACTTAAACTTCCGAATCTTGGCAAAAAGAACATGGTCTAGCAGCCCAGTAAACTTTTTGAACTCATCTTTTTTTTCGTTCGCTAGGTTGGGCACTTCAAAAGTTTGAGTTTTGCACCGTATGAATACCGGTATTAAGAAGAGATTGTTTCTTATTTTGGTGTGTTCCAACTCCGAACTCGCATAAAACAACACCTCATTAGAGATGGGGATTAAGGGGCCTTTCAAAGGTGCTTTACCTATAATTTTACCAATAATTTACCTGAATTTTAAGGTAAATATTAAAACTTATGACAATTTTTTAAATGAAGTTTCTAAGATGTGTTCAGATACTCTTAAAGTATTAATTTTAACATGCATTATTTTATTGTAAATTATAATGTTGATTAGTTTGTTTAGATCTTCATCTAATTCCAAGGAAATTATTTAAGAGAAATTACTTAAATAATACTTTTAAATAAGCAAATTACCTTACTTAAAATAACTTTAAAGGAAATTTGTTTAAAAGAATTATGTAAAATTTACGAGAAATTGTGTATTTTGAACTAAAATTAACACTTTCGGGGAAAAAAATCAGTGTTAAGGAGTCATAAATTGTCAAATAAATGGTGCAAATAAAATTCCAACTATCATGTTAATTCAGAAAAGGATTGAATTTTTTAGTTTTGTTACTTGTGTTTTGAATGCAACCTGTTTCGCAACTCAAAATTTTTACTCCAATTAATCATTTCATGAAATTTTATCATCCCAACAACCATAATTAAAACAAAACCCTAACTTACCCTGTATCGCATCCTAAGAAAAACACATACCAAATATGATTTCAATATCTCAATCAATAAGCAAAAAAATGTGGAAAATTAACTATCATGGAATGAAAAAAATAGGGTAATACAGTATGCCCCAGCATATTTTATTTTGTATCCATTTTAGTTCATACTCTCTGTATCTATTCAAAGACAATATTTTATTGTTTTATTAAAATACAAAAACGCTTTAAAAATCAAATTTGAATATGCTAAATTCAATATTCAAGGTTTTCTCTCTAATTAACCAAATAAATAAATAAATAAATTTTAATATATCTAATTCACTTTTTAATACACTTGATAATTTGTGCATAGTATGATGTTGATTGTTTAAAATATGATACTAAATAAACTTTATTATTTATATTACTTATAGCGTTTTTGGTTGATTTTTATTAATAAAGTATATTCCATTTTAATATGACAACTGAAATTTTTCGATTTTATGTTTTTAATTAATAAAATGTTTACAGGTAAGAAACTTGAAATTTAACTCCCCCAAGAAAGCCTCTTAATCCCTAAACTAATTACTTGTTTGTTTTAATCGAGTAGGCGTTCGGGGAATAAACCCTTATTTTTAACTGATTTATTTTGATTCGTATTTTCAAATATTATAAATTTTATTGATGAAATTAGATTGAAACTATTGTAAAATGTTAAAAACGGGATATTGAAAACGAGGAAAATTTGACTTCATGGTCAGGTAATGACCATGTAAAAACCATTTAACTGAGTACTTTCACTTCTAGTTCAAGTGCAACTGCAGTGCAGACCTGTCGAAAGTTTAACAATGAGCTAAGAAATTTGTACCAAATGGGCTGCTCATCTCGAACCCTTGTTATATAAATATAGGAGTTGAGTTGAGTTAAGTAATGATGTTCAACGTCCCAGTCAAGAATATTTCACTTATATCGAGACGTCGCCAGCTATAGGCGAAGGTGCAGAAATTTTGCCTGTGTGTTGCGCTGATGGCATTATACAGCAGGGTTCTTTATCGTGCCAACCCTACCAGGACACGGGACCTCGTTTATTTTAAGTTCCCATCCGAAAGAACCGCGACTTTCATATCGTAATGCCGAGTGCTTGTCGAAAGAACAGTCACTACCCACTTTCAAAACTTGGGTTAGACCCCGCCGGGGATCGAACCCACGACCTCCCACTTACGGAGCGAGCACTCTACCAACTGAGCTACCGCAGTGGTTAAATATAGGAAGCTGTTTTGTATATCCCTCAGCAGAGTTTCGGTCTCAAGCGATCTATATTTCGTTCACTCGACAGTCACACATGGACTTCTTTTCATTAGCTCAGTGTTAACCTTTTGACAGGTATGTATTGTAATTTTTAAGAGATTTATATAGACGCATATATGCGAATTTATACAAAAAGCAAAGACAAAAATGCTTCGATGTGCAGTAGAGTTAGGTAATTCATAAATCCCATACGCCGTCTTTTTATGACTTAGCACTAAGAAACAGACATGATGTCATATTCATTATTTCCATAGCAATTCTGACAATTTCTAATTAACGCTATGTACCGTACATACCTGTCTAAAGTTTAACACTGAGCTTACTAGAACCAGCCAACGCTCGGGTGTCGAGTAGCGTAATATGAATTGCTTGAGACCAAAACCCTGCCGAGAGAGATAAAAAGCACCTGTCAAAATTAAGATAACGTGGGTTGGAGATGATTGCCATTATGCACTAATTTCTTAACTCGGTGTTTAATTTTCGACAGGTCAGCACTGTATATTACTTTATGGCATTAATTTGTTTTATTGTTGTACAGTATTAATTAACAGTATACCACTTATGCCAGTAGGACGTTGGAAATTCGGTCACACACCAAATATAAACGTGTGTACTACTTACAGCAACTTCTGGATCTTTGGCAGACAAAATCATTATTCAGCACCCTAGTAACCTTTTTGAACCCATATTCTTATTTCTTAAGTGGAAAGTCATGTGTTCAAACTCCGATTTGGTCTGATTTAAGACTTGAAAGTGGGTAGTGACTGTTCTTTCGCCTAGCATTCGCCATTACGAATTTAAAGTCACGGTTCTTTTGGATGCTAACTTAAAATATTCCAGGTCCCGTGTCACGACAGGCGTGGCATGATAAAGAACCCTGCTGTATAATAATATTAACGCAACGCACAGACAAAACTACTGACCTTCGCCAGCAACATCTTGCGACGTCTCGATATAAGTGAAATATTCTTGACTGGGACGTTAAACACCATTACCCAACTTATATTCATATTTTTGCAAGATTGATCTGATCATCTGATTATCAATTCTTCATATATATATGAAGAATTGATAATAGTTAATAATTATATTTTCATAAGTAAATCTACCAATTTAAGGCAATCTTTGGTTACATATCCAAAGTAATTTTGTATACAGAAACTTCATCATACTTATTAACAACAATTGTGTGATAAACAAGTATTAAGCTTCTTATGTTTTTTTTTATAATTTTCTGCCAGTTTTAGTTATACATTTCTAACCGAGCAGTTTCGGAACGAACACAAAGCTTTGAAATGTTTAGCTCAACAGTACCTAGTCTTAAATTTAGTTCAGTACAAAAATAGAAATGTCACAATGAATATTTGGGATAAAATGTGAGAGCTGAGAGACTATGTGAGATAGCTGGATAACAAGTTGTTTGCTGGCTTTAACTGCAATTATCGATGACTCAACCTCAACAAGACTCGAAATAAAAATCAAAAATAAGAATCAAGATTATTATATTATAACTGAAAATGACATAAGTCTGTTCGACAAACAGTTACAGTACAGATTTGTCGAAAGATTTCGAATAAATTCTAAATCGGCAGCTCATCTCGGCCCCACGTTACCTATAGGTCACCATCTACCCATATCTCGGACCCTTGGTACAGCGAGCTTCGACTCCTTTCTGTTTGCTGAGTGATACACTTTCGACAATTCTGTATTGTAGCTTAGTACAAGTCTGTCATGAAGAAAGATGGTGTGATTTTTTTCTTATGTACGATTTAGGAAAATATATTTATTTATTAGTAATACATTTAAAGTATTATTTTGGAAGTTCTATTTAACTGTCCAGTTTTCAATGTTCTTACTTTCTCTTTGGATTGTGTTTTTGGTATTCAACGATATTATGTATGTTTGATTGAAAAGATAGAAACTATATTACTACTTTACTATAAACACATCAATTTACATTAACTATTTTTGTCAGTAGGGGAACCACATACTTCATTTGATAGTGACAAAACATCCTACAATTAAAAATTATTCTTGAATTTTTTCTGCTGCATGGTCTAAATCGCGCGCTTACGGTCCACAGCAGCTCTCACTATCTGGGTTCGAATCCCATTCTGGACAGGTCCTAGTTTAAGAAAGTTTGCCGAATGCTTGTGGTGTCTCCATTACTGTGCTTTCCTTCGCATTCTAGAAATGACGCGATTGGATATAAGTTACAAAATCTTGAATGAGCGTAAATCTTAATGCTAGACTCCATTTCACGTTGCTCCAGATTTCAAAATGCCAGTTACCTCAATTATTTTGCAATGTGGTTAACATGTTTACATACACAGCAATGAATGGGCGTAAAATGCTTGACTCCATTTTACTCTGCTCCAGATTTCAAAATGCCAAAAAATCACAATTGTTTTGCAATGTGTTAACGTGTTTACATACAGAGCAATGAAAAGTATTGTACATCGTTATCCAACACTTTGCGATAAATACTCAAAATATTTTTTTTATATAATTAGATTCTTTAACCGTACAGATCATTGATAAAGTGTATGGTATAATTGATGTTGTTGTTTTGATCAACAGCTATAAAAAGATCGCAATGCTATTTTTTCAAGAAATTCTTGGAATTCTGAGGTTACGGATAACATCTCAATATCGCTCTTTTAATCCTTTGATGCGACTGCGATGTTCTGAAAATTGCAACATTGTTGTAATTGTGATCATAGGCTTGCAGATGTAGTTTTGATGCTCTGCCATAAAAAGATCGCAGTGCTATTTTTTCAACAAATTCTTGAAATTCTGAGGTTACGGATAACATCTCGATATCGCTCTTTTAACCCTTTGATGCAACTGCGATATTCTGAAAATTCCAATATTGTTGTTATTGTGATCATAGGCTTGCAGATGTAGTTTTGATGCTCTGCCATAAAAAGATCGCAATGCTATTTTTTCAACAAATTCTTGAAATTCTGAGGTTACGGATAACATATCGCTCTTTTAACCCTTTGATGCGATTGCGATACTCTGTACTGTTGCAATCGTGATAATTGACATGCAGAACTGTATGCTGGTACCACAACGCATTTCAATGACATCACTGTACAGGAATGCAAAGTTGAATTCAAGTACCAAAACGTATTTAATAACATCTAGAGCTGAATGCTAGTACCACAAAGCTTTGTACATGCGTGCAGAGCTGAATGCTAGTACCACAACGTTTTTTTTTTTTTTAAATGTTCGTACAGGCGCGCAGAGTTGAATGCAAGTACCACAACGCATTTCAAAAACATCTGTTTACAGGCACACAGAGCTAAATGCTAGTACCACAACGAATTTTAATAACATCATTATACAGGCGTGCAGAGCTGAATGCAAGTACCACAACGCATTTCAAAAACATATTTGTACATGCGGGCAGAGCTGAATGCTAGTGGCACAGTGCATTTTAATTACATCATGTACAGTGCAGGCCCACCGAATGTTTAACACCAAGCTAACGAGTTCGTATCGAATTAACAACTCGTATTGATTCCTCTTTACCAAGATCTCGACATTTTCTATCAATGTCGTGGTATCTCGACTATGCGAAACCCGAGATTCGACCTCTTTCTTTAGCTCAATGTATTATTTTCAACAGACCTGTAAAATATATTTATTTCAGAAAAGTTTTTTTTCTATCAAATTCCGTTACTATGGAGGTCACCGATATCGCTAATGTAATCGTTTTGATGCGCGAAGCGGGATCCGAGTTATCATATCATCACGCCATTTTAAGAAATAGGTCATTAGGGTAAGTCAGATAGGCATGCAAGATAAAAATATTTTTTTATAAGTCTTCTCTTACACAACTGTGCCAAAATAATATTAATTATAACATACATTATCAATGAATACGGTACCACAGAGTTGCCAAGAGTTCCAGAAATAAATCTTGCACTAAATGCTACTTTCGGAGATCCAGTTACTTTTTGTACTTACGATTGATACGATATAGAACTCAGTGGTATTCGCTGTTGTACCACTTGATACCCATAACATTTGTGCGGAACGCTTCCAATGAATATGGAATCGCATGCGATGACGTTTTCCCGTATAAACGACGTTATTCTGGGAATTTGCGACGTTTTCAAAAACGTTCCATACAAAGAGGCGTTGACCATGTGGTACAACGGCAAACCCCATTGGGATACTTAAAAAAAAACCACATTCTGATTTTTTGGGTAGCCAGTGTCCTCTGCACGGTTCCAGAAACAGTTTAATTCACTAGAGATCTTTTAGAAATACAAGTTTACTTTCATGCAAAATAAAAAAAATCCATAATTAAATAGCTGCGGTGGGTAGCTTCTAAAAAACAGTTCTTAACTTTTAGCAGTTAAGGAGCTTTTATTAAATCATTATTTTTTGTACGCAGTTGGGGAGCTACTAGAAATCATTTTATTTTACGGTTTTTAGGAAGTGGTGCACAGTTAAGAAGTTTTCAGAAGTTTTCAATTCTTCTATGTGCAGTTAAGAAGGATGTATGGATAAATTATTGTAGGCGAAGTTACGAAACCCCCAAAATTCAATAATTCTTCTTGCGCAGTTAGGAAACACTAAAAAACCAATTCTTCTGTGCGTATTTGTGAAGTCTCCAAAAACCAATTTGTTTTGTGCGAAGTTGGATATGTACCAGAAATAGATTCTTCCGTGCGTAGATGGGTAATTTCCAGAATCAATTCTTCTAAAGGAGATTTGTGCACAGTTCGAAAACTTTCAAAAACAATACTTCTATGTTCAATCAGTGTAAGAATCCACAAATTAACTCACTTGTGTTCTCTGTTTGGAATTTTCCATGGTTCAACATATGCGTTCCTCTGTGCGCAATTTGGGAACTTCCAAAATCCAATTCTTTTGTGCTGAGTTGGCAAGGTTGCCGAACAAATTCTTTTCTTATAAGACGTATTTAAACCAACACTGTTATAATTTGAAAAAATTGATTGATCCTTGTTTACAAAAAACCCAGATCGGATGAGAACATTCAATAAACAATCTCCGTATTTCGATGTTCGACTTCCTAAAAAAACTCATTCTGTTATAGCTAGGTATAATCGAGATGTTTACTCTGCCGGAGAACAAGGCCTAATTTTCTTGGTCGTACATGTAGTTGAATTTGCCAGTTTTTCAATTTTTTTTTACTTTTAGAATTATAATTAGATTATTGACGGTATGTTTATTTTTGATACAATGAGTGCTTGCGTAATATTTCTTCTTGGATTTTTTCTGTTTTCCTCTGCAGTTTATTTTGCTAAAAACAGCTTCGAAACATGCATATTTAACTAAATTTGTCAGTTTTCATAGTTTAACGTCTGATGTATTGTGATTTGAACATATATCGGTTGTTTGTTTTCGATTTGATGAATTTATCATGTTCTTGGACTGACTTAAGGTTTGAAAAACAATTTTTAACGAGTAAGGTGGAATTCAATTCTTCTTCTCGCGTCTTGTAGTAGAATCCTAAAATTTTGGTATTATAATTTTTCTTCTTGCGGGAAAAAAGATAACGTGATAAGAAGAAATGAATAAAATTTTGAAAATTCTGGTCTTCCGTACAAAAGAAAACAACCTAATTAAAATCGCATGCATCAAACAGCTTTATTTGCAATAAATCTTAATTCAAAAACTATCAGATAAAAATGGAAGACTTTGATTTATGCGTTAAACGAGTATTATTAATGGAGTGAAATTGTTTGCAAGCCAGTGTCAAATAATTAGATTTATAGAAATCTAAATATCTTCTATAAACATAAAAAAATTAAAATGCCTTTCTATTCCTAGCCTTATGACGGTATCAAACTGCAGGGGGAACCCCAAATACGACGGTTCCCGCTGACTCCGGTACTTTGTTTAGCAATACTTACCTATTTCGTAACTTATATATCTATATAACATGCCTTATGGATATTTTACACGTGAATTGCATGTCATTAACCGCATACATTTTCTGTATCCTATATCGTCATGGGTGTATTTAATTTCTTTTAGTTTTATGTGCCTTTTATTCCATACGTCGTGGGTGTAGCTATTTTCTTGGTATTCAATTGCAAGTGTTTTGTTTACCTGTCCAGTTTTCAATGTTTTTACTTTGCTTTTGGGATTGTGCCTTTGGTATGAATCGATATTATGTATGTTTGGTTGAAAAGCTAAAAACTATATTACTATTTAATTATAAACACATCATTTGACATTAACTCTAAGAGCTTCAACGTATTTGTCAGTAAGGGAATCCCATACCTTATTTGATAGTTGAATTGAAATCATCAACCACATACATTCCGGTCCATGTCCAAACTACAATCAATAAATGCGACGCAAAAAAATTAAATGTGGCGAATTAAGTTAAACTGTGAACAACAACCAGGGAAGTGAGGCCAAGTTCTCGTTAGATCTATGCGAGTTAAATATATGGAAAAAATGCCTTACTCGGGTATATAAACAACACCAAAAATGCCTATATTAATAGTATTATTGATAACGAAATATTAGTCAATGTTCAATGCAAAATTCATAACGGATCGAAGTAAAACTTGAAAGCAGGCAAATCTAAAAACTTGTTCTTCCACCACGGAAGTGAGGCCGGGCGATCCGGAATGGTATGCGTAAACACCTTTTAAGCTAGGGGCATCCTCCGCGGGTAAATGGGGAGAGGGAGTAAGCCGCATTGCAGCATTAAGACTTTCAACGAACTGAATTTAATATATTTATCACTAGATGCTTTTGAAGAAGCTATGTACAGAATAAAAAGCAAACGACAGAAGACAATCTTATGTTAAAACCACTGGTTACGCATTTTAATTATATTTGTTATTTTAAGTAAAAGGAATGTTGAATTATTTTAATAGATAGATAGATAAATAAATAAATAAATAAATAAATGAAAGAACCATGAAGTGAAGAAAAACCCACAAAAACCACGCCATTTCTTTAAAAACCCTGTCCATGACATGTACAGTACAGGCCTGTCCAAAAGTTTACCGCTAATTTAACGCATCGGCCGCTCATCCTGGCTCTTCGTTACCTAAACACCGACTGCTTTTCAGTAGCTGCTATATATGTCTCGACAACTATTCGACCACTAGCTATACTTATCTCAGCCACTCGGCCACGGAGCTTCGATTTTTTCTGTAAGCTCAGTGTTAAACTTTCGACAGGTTTGTACTGTACGTATAATCTTGATAAGGTAGGATATTAAACTCCTTTGAAAGGTCAAGGTCAAGTGACAATAAAAAGGTAAGTGCATGTGTATTCATATTTCAGTATTGTGGTTTTTTTTTTATTTTTATTTTTTTTTTAAAGAGGAAAATAGAATATCGCCTAATCAAGTGTTGCATATGTTTGATGAACATCAATTGCATAACAGGTCAGGTATACACGTATTACTTAATCAGTTATAGAGATATGGGATCCAAGTGGACTACATGTTTAAAATTAAAGATAAACAGCATTGACCTGTCCGCTTTACCTTTCATTAAGAATATTTCAATATATGTGTAGTATTAGGATTGGCAGTTAACTATAATATATGCACAAAGCATATGATAAGTGTTCGCATTATGTAGACAAAATAATCATGAGTGATCCATATCTGTTATTGTACTCATACATAAGCAATATTAAAAAAGGTCAAGCTGACAGGTCAATGTTGTTTGCCTATACTATGTATATTTGCCCTTTCATGGTTCATTATCCTTTTAATTGGAAGCAATGTCAGCAGGGATGTTTAAATAGAACATTATGAATATAACTACTGTGGTCTAGCTGGTTGTTCAAAACACTGTTATCACAAAGATGATTAGAAATATAGCTATGAGTTGCGTGTATATAGCCATGAGCTCGGATTTTCAGGCTTCATTAACACGTATATAATAGGGAAAAAATTGTAACTTCTTTGAGCCAAGTTTTTCAAACCTTTGTCAGTTCTGACACGATATATATAATACAACGTAATCCTGAACACAGACATTATACTTATCAAAAGTATTGTGATGACGGTCATAAAACTTTTAGAAGGCCCTTATAATTCTAGGCTTGCAATATCGGCTTCTCAGCAGTTTATTTGTAAGCAGTTTGTTTCTTTATATAGAGTTCCCGTAGTGGTAACAGAATCTACCATAGCGTATTAATTATGAAACAAGTTCACCATATATAAGCAGGAGAAGCAGGCATATTGCCGCATAGAAAAGGAAAGCTGACCATAAATTAATGAATGTATAACGTTTATCATACAGCCACAAATGTCGCGTTTCATGGTCATCATAACTGAGGATCAAGTCTAAATATGAAGCAGATTTGAAGAATTGGCGAAAGTACACGTGTTTCAGTCACTGTTAAATTTATATTGTATCTTTATTTTTCACTGCCGTATTTTCATTCCAGAGCAATGATAACCAAGCTATCGTTGGTAATTTTGCTGTTAGCTTTATTGTATAAATGGTTTTCAAGGCCAACAATTAAACGGATTTCCACGACAAAGATTAATGCTACATACGATTATGTGATAGGTATGTAACTATTTTATAATTGATCATTAATGTATTTATTTTTTTTATGATTTATTTATTTAAATAGTGCCCTATCGGTTCGGGCACTATACCTCTCTAGACATATAGGAGAACATTTCTCTCGGGAGAGGTCCATA
Source organism: Anadara kagoshimensis (assembly GCA_021292105.1). Lineage (NCBI taxonomy): Eukaryota > Metazoa > Mollusca > Bivalvia > Arcoida > Arcidae > Anadara > Anadara kagoshimensis. The sequence continues at coordinate 28,677,530 of CM037872.1, read as the reverse complement.
ATAGATTATTATTTATTCAATTTAAGCTGATGGCCTATAAAGCCATTACGAGTGGAGTTTGTTTTTTATCCAAATGTCAAACTAACATAATGCAATTAGATGAAAATCCATATGACATAAAATGCATTTCTCCAAAATTTTATGTATTCGGTGACTTATTTCGTACTGTTGTTTCAGTGCATCTGATGAGATGTCGATTAAGAATAGTACAAGTGTAAAGGTTATGTACAGGTGTCTACACGTGCACATTATACAATCAAATTTGTTGAAAGAAAATTCGTATGAAATAAAGCTTGCGTGATTGTCTTTCGGCACCCGTTTATTAGGCTGATTAGATCATTTGGAAAGATCGCTTTGTTTATTAGCACAAAAATGAGGTTTTCTATTTTCAACTTTTTAACAGTCGGAGGCGGGGCTGCTGGTACTGTATTGGCCAATCGTTTGAGTGCAGACTCGAAACATTCCATCCTTTTGTTAGAATCTGGCGATGAAGTCCAAGATGATCCGATGTATGACATTCCCTGGAACGCCCCTAGTGCTCAAATGACTAGCGCCGATTGGATGTACTACACAGAACCACAAAAACACGCATGTCTGGCTATGAAAGAGCAAGTATGGAATGTTTAATCCACAATAGTTTATCAAATTGTCCTTTTTTCTAAATTTAAAAAAAATAACAATTAAAGAGTTGAGTAATGGTGTTTAATGTTCCTGTCAAGAATATTCCACTAATATCGAGACGTCCGACAGCTATAGGCGAATGTGCAGAATTTTTCCTGTGCGTTGCGCTGATGGCATTATACAGCAGGTTTCTTTATCGTGCCAAGCCTACAATGACACGGGACCTTGTTTATTTTAAGTTCCCCTCCGAAATAATCGTGATTTGCATTTCATAATGCCGAGTGCTTGGAGAAAGAATAGTCACTACTCACTTTCAAATCTTTGGTCAGATCCGGTCGGGGTTCGAACCTACGACCTCCCAATTACGAAGCGAACACCTCTACCAACTGAGCTACCGCAGTGATAACAATAATATTTGAGCACTAGCCTATAGATGTAGTTTTTCTCACTGTCATAAACTTATCCCAAAATTACCAAAAGCTGCCTTGCTGTGTTTCGTCATATTCTCAAATTTTTCGATTATTTTTTTTCCCAGAGCTGACCGCCTGAATAGCTTAATGGCTTAAAGATGACAGTGAATCTCGCCCATCCACATTTCAATCGGTGGCGATTTCCACTGAATACACACTAGTAACAATGAATTGTGAGAACGAAAGTTTATCAGTCCGGTTTTCCAGGATCAGAGTATACATATTCCTATGAGTATCTAATTTCAACCACAAGCAGTACCAGTGAATATGAGTGAAATAATGTTGATTAAGGCATTAAATATCATCCAACTACCCGCCTTCGGTTCATGAAAAGTTGAAAGTTTATATCACCCAAAATGTAAAGAAATGGTATGTTTAGAGCCTCTAACATCTGAACTCATGCCATAAGTTACTTTTTGACAACAATCCAGTGTCCGTAGATAATCCGTTTTTAAACAGAACATGAATACGTAACACACTTTTAACTATTCTGAAGAATTAGAATTGTCATATACTATTTTTAATGTATTTTATGATTAAATTAAAAAATGGTATATGACAGAATCTAGGAAATGCTCTACATGCATGAAACTTTGTGATGTACACATGTATGCATGTATCCTTGTAGCTGTGTATGCGAAACGGCGGTCAGTACTAGTATTGCAAAACTTAAAACTGAAAACAGGTTTAGTAATTCTATACAACTGTTTACATTTTAATTCCCCTTACACAACTGATTCTACTCCAGTTTATAACATTTTTCATTGTTGCTTTTATCAGATATATCCGGATACTTGTTCCACAAAAGTACGAGACACAGACAAAACTCGTGGTCCAAGGTCATGGGTTTCTAACCTAACGGGATTTCTTCAGATCTATATGAAAATATTTTTTTCTAACCCTACTACTTAAAAATGAATATCTTCAATTAGAAAAGTGTGGTAGAGGTTTTACTTATTTAACAATATCGGTTATGAACTCCGGGGTGTGAGGAGACTCGCGGAATGAGACTGTAGAACCACTCTAAAGATATTAAGTTTACATTAAATTTTCCATTTGAATTTCAGAGACAGTATATGCCCCGTGGAAGAGGGTTAGGTGGATCGACAATAGTGAATGGCATGCTATACGTGAGAGCAAATAAGTACGATTTTGATAGTTGGGCAAACAATGGATGCGAGGGCTGGAGCTACGATGAGGTTTTTCCTTATATTTTAAATCAGAGGGAACAAGAATCGACAGGTACAAAAACTCAGGTAACGGAGTTTAGAATTTACCTTATTTTATAATTTATTTTCCCTTCTTTGATTCTGTTTGAGATTTTGAAATCAGAAAACACGTTCAGGGAATGAAATTATGGCAAGAAACATCATTCTATCCGCCATTTTTGTAGCAAAGTAGAACCACGATAAATTGTCTGTATTGTCTGAAACCCCTAAAATGAATAGTTTTTTGGACTTTAAAATACCCTAGTGATAAAGGAGGTGTTAAAGTCATGGATGGGACATTGCAACGAGATGTCACCGTTTTTGTGTAATCGTAACACTTGCTTTATTAGAACAAATGGTTATGTCTCGCAGTTGGAGGTCAATGAAGCATAAAGTACATTGCTTTTGCAAGTTTAAGAGAAACCTCGGCCGTTACAAACATTTGACCCTAGAAAACTTTTACTCAAAATAAATGAGCCGATCTGTTTAATAATGGTTCATACACCTTCTCATTGGTGCTTTGTCCCGCATTATTTAGACCCGAAAAAAATTGTATTGTCTTTTTCAACCTTTAACAGAAACAATGGTCGTTTTTATTATTTTTCTTGTGTTTCTTTATAGAATTCCATTCTACAAAGGGAGAGATGGCTATATCAGATAGCAGTATTTCCGATATAACGACCAGCTACCTCAAAGCTTGGGAACAACTCGGGTTAAAAACGGGAGACTACAATCGCGATGGTGGTACACAACAAAGTGAGTGAAGATTTTGTTAATATCTGTATATTTATTGATGGTCATTATGTTGTAAAAAGAAACCCTGAGTGTTGGTACCTTTTTTATTTGATTTATTGGACAGGTATGGCGAGGTTTTCTCTTGCTGAATTGTGATGTTATATTAAATGGGTGATAGTAAAAAACAAACATACTAATCCATGTCCGAATCACAATCCACAAGCAAAGTAAAAACTTTGGGAACTGACAAGTTAGGTTAACACGTGAACTTCAACCAGGGAAGTGAGGCCGGGTGCTCCGGAAGAATGAGCACCTCCACTTGAGCTAGCTACACCCGCCACGCGTGTAATTAAAATTGTGTGATAAGAACATGGAACTATGAGACGTCAAATATATCCAGGGCAATCCTAGACACAGAGACATTAAACTTATCAGCAATACTGTGATGACGGCCATAAAACTTTTTGAGGGCCTTGATAAGACTAGGCTTGCAATATCCCTAGTCAAAAAATTATTTGCAAGCAGCCTACTTCGTTGTACAAAGTCCCAGTAGTGGGAACAAGCTCTACCGTAACGTATTAATTGGGAAACAAATACACCATAAGCAGGAGAAGAGGTATATTGCTGCATAACAAAGGAAAGTTTACAATAGAAAAATTGAAGTCATCACGTTTGTCATAAATTTCAAATTAGCTTCTCGTGTGTCATAATTCAGGTATAAGTCTAAATTTGAAGCAGAACTTGCACAAATTTTTTATTTGATTTGGTGAACATGTATGTTGAGGTTTTCTCTTGCCGAATTATGAAGTCAAATGTAGATTCAAAACTTAGAAAGTATATGGTTGTTTTTTCCCAAACCGACAATGGGCCCTACAACGCTTATTTTATTCATTCAAACGCTAACAAACTTGTTTATACATTGCAATCAAATCAAACAAATCAAATCCACGTATTAGTCGCAATTCCAAAACAAGGGAAAATCTTCCAAAAACTGGAAATTTCGTTGAAAAACCTAAACATTCACCAGGGAAGTCAGAGGGTATGTACCTCTTGTTTACCAAGGTATACCCACCACGTGTGGAATGTGTATAATCTGCATAAAATATCAATCCAGAAGACGTTAAGTTTAGATACTTGTTAGGTAAAGTTCAATCACGATCATATAGCAATGTTAACAACGAGTTTATTTTTAGTTTAGGATGATTGCGACAAAATATTGTGATTAAGCGTGAAAGTAGACATACGGTTACAAGCGACCAATACGTATTCATGCAGTTTACATTTACCGAGTTTACAAACATTTAGTTGTCAGATAGTGAAGGACCCATAACACAAATACATGTACTGTATAAAGAAAATATTTCAGGGAATGGTGTTATCTTTTTCAGGAATCGGAAGGACCCAGGCAATAATTGGCGATTCTATCAGGTGGCATACAGCAAGGGCATTTCTTTGGCCTGTGTTGGATAGGCAAAATCTGCATGTCGCTGCCAATTCACACGTTATAAAGGTAGCTAATTCATAACCAATCTCATTGAAACCTAATAAAATAGTCAAAATGATCAAAAACAAACATACCAAACCATGTTCAAATCACAATCTTAAAGCAAAATACAAACTTTGAAAATTGAAAGCCGAGTTTAACACATGAACTTCCGACAGGGAAGTTAGGTCTGATGCTCCGTAAGTGTATGTCCCTCTTATATAGAAAGCTACCACCTATACATCAAACAAAAACCTAGGGTCTTGATTAATAATATTCCAGGAAGTCTTCAATGTGTTACTATAGGAAAAAAATTAAAGTGTCGTGTTTGTTCGAAACAATCTAATCGTCAAAGCATTCGTAATTTAATCTGTGGCATTAAGTTTCTAAGTTGTTTTGTTTATAACAATATCATGGTATTTCATTTTCATCTGAACCCTATTATAACAACCTTTAATTATCAACGACGCCTGTTATTTTCCATTTACCTGTGCGTTACACCGGGTGACGACTGACTTAATGTTGTTAATGCTAAGGTTTCATTTGCAGGTTATAATTGAAACAAAAGAGCTGTCGGTGTAGAATTTATAAGAAATGGAAGAAAATTTTCAGTAAAGGCCAACAAAGAAATTATAATATCTGCTGGTGCCATCGGAACACCTCAGCTCTTATTACTTTCAGGAATTGGTCCAAAATCACATCTGGATGACATGAAGGTAGGTGTACTGGAAATTGAAATAAAATCTTTCCGGTTTGTTTAAGTTCAAATGAATTAAACCAACCTACATCCACTCTCAAAGAATAATTTAAAATATGGACATTAAAGGCTCACGGAGCTTAGTTAGAATTCCTTCTAAATGATCGTTTCTGTCAGTATCTGATCCTACTTCGGAATATCTAGTTTTGCTTTAGTTTCAAGATAGGCGTCGAATGTTAATTAATTTTATGAATTGTGCTTTAAATTGCGAAAAAAATGAAATAAAAAAACAAAGAAGTAGTTATCGTTTCATTACAAAAATTATCGTCAAAATAAAAAAATATATTCATGTTGGTACTCCACTGTTAAATTTCTAATTATTTTGTATCCCTGTATTCTTTTATGCATTTCACTAATATAAGTGTGACAAAAGAAACGACAAATACATATACAAAAACCGGTTATAAAGTCGAAAGGGGAATAACTCCAACGTTTTTAGAACGTCTTGTCAGTTTTATTGCATTGCAGTTTCGATTTACCCAGTTCGTATGTGCTTTTCTGATTTGATCGCTAATCATGCGATCGTTTTTTGCGTAACGTACTCTCTACACTGATCACAACGACAGTGGCGATGACATTCATCACTGGATATCTTTTTGATGGATTTTTTTATCCATATGACATCCGCATACGCTACATTGCAAGTTGTAGCAGAAAAATTACGATCAAACGATTAAAGTCTTTCAAATTGAAACATTTTATTTCAACCACATTTTGTAAACTTTGGTTTTTTTTTCATTTCAATTTACACTATTATTTAACATTTTAGATTCCAGTAAAAGCAGATCTTCCTGTGGGGAATAATGTCCAGGACCACGTGATGTTTTTCGTGAAGGCGGACATTAATGAGTCGATTAGTATAACAACTGACAAGGTTAATAGCTGGTGGACTTGGGTACAATATCATCTTTTTGGATCAGGTATCGTAATGTAATGAGTACATGCCATGGAGTAAGGAAGAGCTTTTTACGCCTCGGTCAAGAAATGGAGACATACAGCTCATGGAGGAGGGAATTAGATTCGACTAGCAAATATAAACACTAATCTTTGGCAAACGAACTACCAGACACTACGAATGGTTGGTTTGTCGAATGTTGCTTAATTTCGCATCAGCTATTCGCGACTTTAAGGATCTAGCTCACCGTGTCAGTACGCCGCAAACATGCGGTACTCCCCCAGTCATACTGACACCAGAGGAACCAGAAAAGGCCAATGTCAAGAAAAATTCACATTCCCACATGTGGCCTGAGTGGTACGGTGAGAGATCTTGAATTTGTAGACTGATGTCTTATCTATTTGGTCACCACGGCCTCATGTCCGAATGGGATGCAATCCTTATATTACGTATTATACCAGTTTTAATTTTACAGCACTAGATGGCAGTTTCGAAATACAATTCCTCATCAGTAGTGATTGGACCAAAATTATGAAACCACCAGGAAAGTGAGTCTGGGTGCTCCGGAAGTATAAGCACCTCCTAGTTAGCTGGCTACACCCGACATGCGTGCAATAAAATAAGAAACATAGAACTATGGGACGTCAAATATATCCAGGGAAGATTTTTACGCCTAATTATATAACACGTCTTACTTTCTGACTTTGGACACTGTAAACTAACACAACTTCTTTTTTTCTTTATATGTCTATATATATATATATATATATTTGACACAGGTATATATCATATATACATTACACATATACATATCACAAAGAAGTATATAAATACATTATAATATATATATATAAGCGTTTTGCCTTCAGATCTTAAATCTTGTTCAACTGGTTAGTTTTTCTTTTGAAAACATTACATCTGAACGAGTATTTTTCCGCTGATTAAATTTACATTTGGAAAATGGAAGATTACCGGTTAACTACCAGTTGATCAGACAAAAAAGGAACAACTGTGACATTATAAGGGAACAAATATTATTGAAAAAAATAAAAAAAAGCTTTATTTTCGTCCGTAAAATTGGGGTATTTTTGTTTTATCATAACCAAATTAATTTTTTAATTTCTATTCTTTATCTTGATTTTTCTCTTCTTGTTGTTTAGGGTATCTAAGTACCAATGCGGCTGTAGAGAGTGTTGGTTTTGCCTGTACAGATCCCAATGACCAGGCGCCGTCGTATCATTGTCCTGACATAGAGATTATATTCTTCTCCTCATTAGCGGAACACGGTGAAGCATATAGTCATTTTAATTATAAGAAACAAGTAAGAAGTTTATGCGAATTGGTTGACAAAGTATTTATAATAATTGTAATTTCCTTTATTAGTTTTTTTTAAATCATTCTAGTTGTATGAAAATTCTGAACCTAGTCGGAAATTCTAGTATGTCGGATACCAGAATACAGATAACAAAGAACAATGTATAGAAAATAAAAGTCATTACAACTATCATCACGAACCTGAGTCAAACAAGAAACATGATATACCCGAAGTTTGTACGAGAACTACATTAAAATTACACAATGATTTGGTTCTTGTTCCTTGATTGATTTATTTATTTATTTGTTTAAGGCTCTAATATTTCAATATAAGTTCCAGAATGATAATGTTACTTTGAGTTTGGCTGGTTCTAACTTTGAATTCTCTACAGAAGCTAATTCCACTTTCTCAACATTCAAATATGCATTTCAAGAGAGATTACATGATATAATTTTAATTGAAGTGGGGTTGCAATAATATTTCGATTAGTTAAACAATATCATTTTGCCAATATATTCAGTGGCATTTTGTTTTTTGGGTTTTTTTTTTCGAAACTTACAGTGACAATAACTTATGTGCTGGTATTGTCCTCACTTTAAATACACTTTGTAATTATGAATAATAAAGCTGTAATTTGGTTGATATTGAAAAAATATTTAACCACTGCAATTACGCTAGAATGATTTAGAAGTTCGGAAAACACACCTTCTTAAATGTTGGAAACATTTTCTTCGAGAAAAATGAATAGATACACATTACTTTTATTTTTTGTCAAATTGAATAGGTAGAAAAGGAGGTGTTTAAAAATATCCACGGTGGAGATAAAATGCCGGAAGGATTTACTGTAGCCCTTCAAACAACACATCCAAAAAGCAAAGGAACAATTCGACTTAAAACAGTAGATCCGTTTGATTACCCTTCAATTGATTTAAAATATTTAGAAGACCCTTATGATGTACAACCGATGGTCAGAGGTAAGTGTCATATACCCTTTTTAATGGTAAGGATCGGTGGCTCTGTAAACTACATGTATAAAGATTAAGTTACGCAATACCCCCACTTCTTTCCAGTGTGTTCTGTGATTGTACCACTGCGGTAGCTCAGTTGGTAGAGTTCTGCTCCGTAGGGGGGGGGGGGGTCGTGGGTTCGAACCCCGGCCGGGTCTGACCTAAGACTTAAAAGTGGGTAGTGACTGTTCTTTTGCCAAGCACTCGGCATTACGAAATGAAGGTCATTTTTCTTTCGAATGGAAACTTAAAATAATCGAGGTCCCGTGTCACGGTAGGCTTGGCACGATAAAGAACCCTGCTGTATAATGCCATCAGCGCAACGCACGGGCAAAATTTCTGCACCTTCGCCTATAGTTGGCGACGTCTCAATATAAGTGAAATATTCTTGACTGGAACGTTAATCACCATTACTCAACTCACTCTTCTGTGATTGTGATTTATGAGTTTGGTAATGGTGTTAAACGCCCAAGCCAAGAATATTTCACATATTTCGAGACGTTGCCAGCTATAGGCGAAGGTGCAGAAATTTAGACTGTCTGTTGCGCTAATGGCATTATACAGTAGGGTTCCTAAGCGTGCCAAGCTCACCGAGGCACGGGACCTCCTTTATTTTAAGTTCCCATCTGAAAGAACTGTGAACCTCTATTCGTAATACCGAGTGCTTGGCAAAAGAAGAGTCACTACCCACTTTCTAGTCTTTGGTCAGACATGGCCGGGAATCGAACCTACGACCTGCCACTTACGGAGCGAGCACTCTACCAACTGAGCTACCGCAGTGGTTTATGATCTGCACGATTTAATTTATACAATTGTACAAATCAAACACGCCCCAACCGACAGTAAATTTTCTAAGGAAGATATCTGATGCTTTAGACAAACTCTTCCTTTTAGAACTTAAAATACCACTGGTAACCTTCTATGATATAACAAAATATACACAATATCGAAATAACATAAAATAATAAAAAAAAAAAATAAAAAAAACTAGAACACTATCTGCAGTGTACTTCTGTCACAAATGCACAAATTACCTCCAATTACCTGCATATGATGTTGAAAAAACTCAGTTTTACAAGTTGACAGCGATTTTTTTTACGTTTTAAACAGGAGTAGCACTTATTAGGAAGATGCTTGAAACAAAAGAAATGAAAAGAATCGGTGCAAAATTAAGAAATGAACCATTTTCAAAATGCTCAACACATACCTTTGACTCTGACAATTATTGGGAATGTATGATTCGACATTTGGCAGTTAGTGGCTACCATATATCTGCCTCTTGTAAAATGGGACCATCATCTGACAAAACATCTGTTGTGGATCCAAAATTGAGGTAAGCGTCTTTTCTATACAATGAAAACACTGTGCGATCTTTAACTCGGCTTTCTGTTAACGCATTGAATTAAAAGGACGTTTAAAACCAAACATATTATTTGAAAAAATGGGAAAAAAGCGGTCTAAAAACGTTAATTATGGTGACCAACTTCCATAATACTGTCTCAAAGACAGAATTTATTGAAAAGACAAATATAACAGTTTTATTAAAATCTAATCGAATGAACAGGGCCATTGGATCTTTATCTTCGAAGGAATGGACTGGAACATTGATGTTTGACGCCAAGTCAATGTTTTAATGTTTGTCACTTATATCGAGGCTATCGTAACATGAATGGTGAAGGAACGAAAAAACCTGGAAAAAGCCAACTATCGATAAGTGAGCGGAACTTTCCGAAACTAATATCCGTTCCAAGAGGAATTCTATCCTAGACTGTGAGAGACGGTGAGCTGACAGTGCGCATCTAAGAACAAAAATACCACCGAGAATCTCTTTATTTTCAAATTTCGAACTCAATCAAATAGACAAACACTGTTTTTAATTTTATACAAAAAACGGTAAAACTATAAATTAAGTAATTTAGCAAATTAAAACTAAAAAGGCGATTCACAAATTTTGGACGCTTTAATTTTACATATTTTCGTAATACGCATTAACAATTTCTAAAAGTAGAATATTTTGTTTCAGGGTCCATGGTATAACTGGTCTTAGAGTGGTAGATGCTTCTGTATTTCCAGGCGTTACATCGGGGAATACCATGGCAACAACGTTAATGGTTGCAGAAAAAGCTGCTGACATAATTAGAGGAATAAAGAATGTATCAAAATGAACGCTTCAACATCAAAATTATATAAATTGATTACATTGTCATTTTTTTATTTATATGCAGTAAAAACTGTCCTAACGTCACAGTCGTAAAGGAAATAATGTAAAAGTAATACTGCATTGAGCTCCTTATCCTGCTTTCAGTACAATAGTAATAATAAAAAAACATATTTTATTTGGAATATTTAGCAAAAACAGCATTATAGAAAACATATTGATTCTGGCAACAAAATTTTATATTTATAAAACCAGATGTATTAAAAGTAACTTGTCTTTGAATGCCTTAGTATCATCCTTAGATCTTATCTATAGAACTGAAAAAATTACATCTGTGTGCGATACCAGTCTATACAGTATGGAATTATGGGGGAAATGGCTTCCTCTGTTTTCGTAATTATCTTATGAAATTATAATAAACTTACCGTATTTTCAAGTTTAGGAATTAAGCACATATGCGTCCACAATCAGACTTCTAAGAAAGTCTGATAGTCTTAACTTTGGAAGAGATGCAACATATCGATTGCTACATATAATTTTCAATGCGGCTATAGGTGCGAGCAAAACAGTTATGATCACGGACGTATGTGTGCTTGGTGACCTATCTTAAAACCGGTTTGTCATCGTTTATAATGAAAGTACAAGGTCATGATCACGGGTATAGGACGTCCAGTGTTTTGACAACATATATATATAGTGTTGTAGACACTGAACTACCTATACTGGTGTTATATTAACGATTTGGTTTAATGGTATATTATGTATTTTATGTCGTATTGTGCTTGTGTTGTTGTGAAATGATATAAATAAATAAATATAAAAAAATATCCCCTTGGATACAAAATCAAGTAATTCTCAAGATCAACTCCAACCATTTCCTTCTCAACCAAATCATTTAGTAGCTTAATGAACATGAGAAATGTGAGTTGAATGACTTGTCTAGGTAAACACCAGTTTGGAATCGAAGCCGTTTTATTTTAATTATACCTAATACCATAAGTATATAGACATAGATATCTCTCTTACTTGAATGGTTAGTGCCCAAAGACTAACAAATGTAGTCGTAATGTTTTATATTTTTACAATTGTTTTCATAGTTTCATAAACGACAAAAAAGACATAGGTAGAACAATTACAATGGGGTTCGCTGCTGTACCACGTGATATCCTCTAAAGTTTGTGCGAAACACTTATTTTCAATAGATATGGAATCGCGAAATTTAAAGATGACGTTTTCCCGTAAACATGACATTATTTCGGGAATTTGTGACGTTTTCCAAAACGTTCCGCACAAACGTTAAGAGGTATTGATTACGTGGTACAGTGATGAACCCTATTGACGGATCGACGGCCACGCCCACTATGTTTCGACAAAGGGTCGGCGTGATTAATTTACACGCAAGAAGAATGAAACCTCGACCTGAATTGTGCAGTTTAATGACGTCACTGACACTAGTACGTCACTAGTTGCAATGACGCTGCTTTAGTACCGTGAGTACGGACAGTGTTTGAACATAGTAGGCATGACCGGCGATACGTCAATTGCTCGGAGTGCAGACTTATTGCTCTAACTTTGGACGAACACACTTGATAATAACACCAGATTATATATTTTAAGGCCCTTTGTTTATGAAGAGGAAAAAGGAATGCAAACATAGATTAACATGCCTTTATAGTTATAGAATGGATCCTTTTATTGGTTAATCGGTTGGTTGTAAGTTAAGGCTTCAGTGTTTATGAGAAGTAGGGGAAACGTTTATAAACATTAAACTCTATACTTTAATAAGATACCTTTCCGTGCCATACTCAAGTTTCCGGTAAATGTATATTTATATATTGCACTTCAAATTATGACATAATACCGAAATTGTATATCCCACTTGTAATTTTTAACGAATAAATAATAAATAAATTTCAATATAATACAAATATTTCTTTCAATGATGCAGTGCCCATAAAATTGTAGCATCGCCATGTTTAAAATACATGTTGCTTATTGTTAATTTTATATCAAAATTATCATACTAGTCCATGTAACAAGTACTGAACTTTGTTTATGGAATATTGCTTCTAGATTCACAATAATTCCTTAGCTAAGATTTTTCTTAACTTAAATGTGTCTCAAATCTTTATAATTTTGTTAATTTGCAAGATATTGAGAAATTTTAGGTGTCATTTTTAACATCATTTCTAGATTAAAACATTTGCATTTAGTTTTGACAAAATTATATTAACTAGTAGTTCCAAAAAGATATTTATTTGCTTAATTGAAGTTAAGAAACTCTTAGCTAAGGAATGATTGTGAAACCTGGGCCTGATCCCCTAGATTTGCTAATTTGTATTTTATCTTGTTGTACACAATATAATTATGTGACTCTGTATCTAAATTATCGTACATATATTTTATATCCCATAGTGCCATGGTCCTATAAATTCAATTTGTATTTCCGACGTGGCGAAGATAGCTAGCTTAACAGGAAGTGCTCACCCTTCCGGGACACCTCCCCCCCCCCCCCCCCCCCCCCCCCCCCCCCCCCGTATTGACTCTCGTTTTTAGCTTTATTTGCTGGTTTACGTAGTTTTTACCTTAATATTTTGTTTTTGAAATTGTAATTTTGATATTATACATTAAAATGAAACATTTAATACCATTTGGATAATATTGAAACATTTGGCATTGAAAAAATAATTATAACATTTCAAAAGGCAAACAGCACTTTATTTGGCAACAAAATAAAACAATTCGAAAGCAAAGAAATTAACAACATAATTTATACTGAGATGTTTGTAACAGACGTGGTTTTATAAATAGTAGAGATTCATCAATATTTAATATATTCCCATTTGTACAAAATTTATTGCATTGATTGCTGTATTTTCTCATGAATTAATCATACTATTCTGCCATATATTTACAGATAAATGTTTTATTTCTTCGAATTTATAGCAGAGACAATAGTTGTACTTTAACATACATGTATCTGCATTTTAGTTTTTGTTTACCCTTTTTCTACTTTTTACAGATACAGATATATGTCTATGAAATAATTTGCTTGTTACTGTAGTACATAAACACAGTTGTATTTGAAAGTTCAACATGTTTGCTACCACATATTCATTTCTCAGAATTAAGAGAAGGTCTTTATTATTATGGTTAAAGAACTGTAAATGTACTTAGTATTACGGTTTCAAATGTTCGCGTTTTGTAACTCACTTTTTGCGGCAGGTTGTAGTATCGACCGATTGATGAAATTACATATAAGATTGAAAACTATATTTTATCTGACGCTTGGTCCAAATTGCCCATCGAGAAATAAGCAAAAATTAAAACACCGCGAAAAAAACTACATTTATTGTATCTATATATTGTTTAACCGATCTTTATACTTTCTGTATTACAATCCAAAAAATGTTTCCTTTATATTTTCCAAATACACATGTATTAATGTCTATCGAATGATTCCTTTATAACTACAATAAACAAACACAATACAAAATCAAGTGTTCCAACATTTTTCCTCCAGTTGCGCAGTAATGTCAATATATTCAATGCACGGTATATACACATATCCTAAAAGTTCTCGGAAATACGTTTAAAGCAATTTTGGTAGAGACATTTACATTCTTTTCGAAACACTGGATCCATTACGCAATAAACTATGGGATTGACCACGTTATTTACATAATGTAACCGCAGTATAATAGTATACGCCCGCCCAAGGGTAGCTGTCAACGGGAGACCCAAGCTCGTTCCAGAAATGATAAATACGGTTGTTATCCAAGAAATATAGGAAATGCATGTCGCCGTCAAAAACACAATGACAAGTCGAAGGGACCGAGCATATTTCCGTCGGCTGCAAACCGCCTTTTTAGAGTTCTGGCTAGACGCAACTTCATTTGATTTGTCACTTTGATACATCGATAAGCTGTCGATATCTTCACCGCCGTCGTCATGGACACGACTGGAACCATTGTCGGTTTCCACCTGGCTTGAAACACCTGGCTTAACACGTGCGAATGATGAAATTCCAGAATCTTTTTCAACAGATCTGTCTACTCCGTCTTCTTCCTTGGTTTGTGTCTTCATCAGTTGTGATTTTCTCAGTGAATCATTGTATTTTATTATTTGACCTTGTTTATGTAAAGTTCTTGCCAATGAGATGTAGCAAAACGCACAAATTGAAAATAGTGTTACTGTTATAACAATAATGAAAACCATGAATGCTTGGAACCAAACAAAGATATGTTCTCTCGTGTCTTGACAGGTTGTAGATCCGTGATGATCACTATGCTGCGGACGACCATAAAAAGCAAAACATGGCGTCGAAATAATCCCACAGACGATAATAATTGAAACAGATATAATCTTGACTCTTTTAAGATTTACATGATGTCCTAAAGGATTGCAAATGGCATGTCGTCGTTCTAAAGCAATGAACGCAAGCAGTGAGACTGATGACAACGCGTTTGCATAGTCCATAAAGATAAACAATGTGCAGCTAATTCCAGACGGATGGATGTTAAAGTTGAATCTCATGTCAAGCAAATCGTGTGGTATAGCAATCACGCAGGCGAACAGATCCACCAAAGCCAATGTTAGTACTATAATACGGTAGTTCGACTTCTTGAAACGAAAAAAGTACACCAAAAATGCATGAATATTCCCAAAAGTTCCAAAAACTGACATCAACAGCATAATAATAAAACCAGGGATATCTTTCAAAAACAAAGCTTCTTCATCAAAATGCGTTAAATTAACCATGGTGACCTTAAAGTTTGTTGGTTTAATTTAGTTCCGTTAAAATTTGTATGGCTTTCGAAGCTTGATGGAATTATCTTCTTATTAAAACCATCAATTGTATCCTTTATGTTCTTTTTTTCGTATCTAGAATTTTAGAAACTTTTATTCGTATAATGAGTCACGATGAAAGTATTATAATTGAAAGTATCACAAATCAATCACAGTATCTTACAAATCCAAATGATATAAATACTCCAAATCGGTATCACATCTATTTGTTTTTCCTCTCAATACAGACGTGTGTGTAAAACAACTGTTTGATCTGTATTACTTTCGTTTCCTTATTAACATTGACTTATATCCTTAAAGATTCATGCCTAAAATCACTTACAACTGATACAATCAAGTAGTCTAGACCCGGAATAAATATCAATGGATGTTTGGAATTTGAATTACTTCCTGAATGACTAGTATTTATTGAGAACTTTAAGTGTTTTAATCCGTAATAATAATTCTATTTAAGGATATAACAATTCGTTTTAGTTCTCAAACTAAAATTATGAAAGCTTAATGAACATGTTAAATGTTGCTCTAACACCACCGAGATTCATAGATAATATTCACAAATTAGAGAAAAACAGTTTCACATCTCCATTATTTCTTACTTACTTTACTTAATTCCGTCTCTCCGTGAAGAGAATCGGGTTTGCAAGTTCTCTCCATTTTCTCTTTCTGTCGCTACTTTTATTGCCTCAGTCCATGAATTGTATCCTAGTTCTTTTCGTTCTCTTTTTTTAGTGGTCCTTCTCCAAGTCTCTGTTGGTCGTCCTCTTTTCCTCTTCCCCTCTGGTGTCCAGATAAGTGCCAGTTTTGCGTACCTGTTGTTTCCCATTCTCAAAACGTGGTCCAGCTATTGCCATCTTATGCTTTTGACTGTGGTGCTGATCGTTCCTGCTCCAGCTCTTGTTCTTAATTCATCATTTGATACTTTCTGTGGCAGATTTTTTAAATTAGACATTTCCGGAGGAAGCATCTCCATGATTACATTTATCATTATTATATACAATATACCTGCTTTTATGGTGTTTTTTCACAGATAATACGCTTTGCTAGATACTATTATCTTTACATGAATTTGATACAACGAAGCAATCATTTTGACTCGCTATTATAACAATTTTTATTTAACAATGTTAATATATTTACATCACTGGACGGCCGATTTGAAATACAATTCCTCATCAGTAGTGCTTGGACCAAAATTTTGAAACCAACATTTTGTTCAAGGGGTTAAAATAATATCCAAAAGACCGAAATATATTTAACCAAATATGGCTAAGGTAATACTGTGGATAAGGGAGTTAACTTAGTTTATGGGATTTTCAGATTTTAACTAGCAACAAATTTAGACAGAGTATATGTTAGCCCTATCAAGTGTCCCAAAATGTTTAATGGAAGTCATCACAATGTTTATATTAATCCTGTAGTTGGTTAATTTAAAACTCCTATCAAAATAAACCTAACGATTTTATTTTATTTTTTTTAATTTACAAAAACACGTTTTACTTCAGTAATTTGATAAATTGTTTGAATACCCTATGTATCATATGCCTGCGATAGAGTCATCGTTTTACAGTAAGTAGAAACAAAATATGTAAATTCTAAATATACACTCAATGTTTTACTTCCTTAATGATCAAATATATTTTAAATGTAATAAAAATTGTATTTGACCCTCCAAACTAGTAAATAAAACCGCTTTATAATATAGAATTACATACATCTGTTTTGTCCGATCTGTATTCAAATTACCATCCATTATGCCATGTTTTTCATGGCCCTGACAAACATAGCCTTGAAAACTCACAAGTTCAGCAATGTATTTAAAGGCAACTTGCTTCGTTGTAATAAATTTCAGTATTGGGAACAGGCTGTATCATAGTGTATTAATTGTAAGACATATACAAAATAAGCAGGAGAAGTATGAATATTCCTGCCTAGAAATGGTAAGTTGACAACAGAAAAAATTAAGATCATTAACAGATGGAAAGATATCTAAATATCTGTATGCGAAGTTGTATGATATTACGACAGTCTTCTCTTCAGATTTTACAAGGTTCTGCATTCGGAAAAACGAAGAAAAGTGGCAAGTAGTATTGAACATTTTGTGCCCTATGGTATACCGATTCTTTGTTGGAAAATAATATGTAATTTAAATCCCTGAGCCGGCATCTCTGCTGGTGGATAGTGTCCCGAGTTTATCACAAACTCAGTAGGCAATAATCGCGTATCATTGTACTATTTGCTGCAAATTAAAATTTGAAATTCCTCAAAAACTAAGATACACTCCTTCATGCAAAGTATTTCCTATGCTGATTTTGGTAAAATATATTTTGGTCCTTTGGACTTCTTTTCAGCATCTTGTAAAAATGTTTCGGTTTCATAATTTTGGTCAAAGCAATACTGATGAGGAATTGTATTCCGAAACGGCCGTCTAGTGCTGTAAAATTAAGACTGATCTAAAAATATGTTATATTACCAAAAAACAATTAATAAAAAAATATGTGAACAACTCTTATAATTTGTTGATGTTTTTTCAGTATCTCTGTTTAGTACGTTTGTCTCAATTAACCGTTTTTATAAGAATGACAAATGAATAATTTGTTTAAGACGTAGTGTTCATCATATTTACTTAGAGGACAATCACTTGGATCCAACTTTGTTCTATGGTTGAGTCGGAAAAAGGAGAAAAAAATATTTGAAATGATATAAGACAACTGTGAGCTCAGGTCATTTTTCAAGAGATGAATATTGAGATTATATAAATCTCCGATATGGAAATATTATTAGACTTCAGATGACACTCTGTGGTGTATTGAAATAATATAAAGCGCTCTGATTCAAGACTCTCGTGACACGCTTAACAGAGAAATTCATAATTTCCTCATGAAAATCGAAAGGTAAAGCATTTCTAGTTTTATACTTGAGAAAGACATAAAACTGTAATAGGTCCTATAATTCAATTTAATAATATTTGGAATATTTGGAACTCCAGAAACATTGGTACCAAGATGCTAAAACCACTGCGCATTTAGAAATACCATTGCATAGCGAATTATCCTTTTTAATTTTTATTTACAACAAGGTTTCGGATTCATGCAACATAACGAACAGCATCTTACACTATATAGTTCCTTTCATGTCAATTTAGCTTTTCAAAAATATAGTTTGTCACAAAATAACATTCTTAAACTATCTATAGTGACTGCGAATCCCAATGTGGCCAATACAAAGTTTTTATCCTTTCTAGCAATTCTAAAACATTTTGACATTCTTCTTTGAGCACAGTCTTCATTGGAAAATCCATAGGAACATAAGCTATCTGAGTTAACACACCAAATAACGAACAGTCAACCTGAAACCAAAGATATTTTCAACATATAAGGTTATTAAAAGACAACTTAAAACTTAAGGCAATCAATAGGCCTAAACTAGTTTAGTCAAACGATTGATATGCCTGACTTTTTTATCTGCATACTGGGGCAATGTTAAATGACCGATGTAGCATGGTTGAGACTTATCATTGCCAACTTAACTTAAACCCCAATAAACACGAATTGAAAACCCCACTTATAGTAGTCTCTCTCTCTCTCGTTCTCTCTCTCTCTCTCTCTCTCTCTCTCTCTCTCTCTCTCTCTCTCTCTCTCTCTTTGAAACCACGAATTTTGGACACCACGGAAATAATTGATTTAACAGTAATCGTGTAAATAAGTTTTCAATCTTTTGTTTTAATTCTAATCAAAATATTATGGGTATAAGTTACATTAGATCGAATTACCATTGCAAAGACCAAATTTCCATTAGAAGGATGCTTACAAATGCATATTTTACATGTATTTGATTATATTCTGGTTAATACTGTAGAACTTCTTTGCTTTATATATTTGAGTTCATCAATTCTAACCGTTTTGTTAAACAAAACAAATATACTAATCCATGTCTAAACAACAATCCCAAAGCAAAGTACAAATATGAAAACCCCAATCAAATTCACAGAACTCGTGCAATTTCTTGCATGGGATGAACTTTAATGTAAGGAAAACATAATACTTACAAGCTAGATGCAAATCTAACTAATAAAAGATTGTAAAACTAGTTAGCACACATCATTGGCTTTTGTAATTTCTCAGAAACTCTTTCAATAATTAATTTAAACGAAAATATTTTTTAATTGGTAATATCCTAATTTTTAAAAGTTTTCCTTGTTACAAGTGTACTCTGAAAGGCGGAAATGATGACATAATGTCCTCTTCAAGTGAAGGAACAGTAGAAATTATATGGATAAAAGTGTCTATTTTTAAGAGCTTATCTTGTTGCAAGTGTACTCTGAAAGACGGAAATTATGACATAATGTTACAGTAGAACATATACGGACAAGTGTCAACTACATTTTTGTACAAGTGCGGATCCTGCTTGTTTTTATTTTATCGTAGAATCCGATGAAAAACATGCGTGTTGAAACTACAGGCTTTTCATGAGCCCATGACAAAATTTGATAAAATGGGATTGTAATCTAGGAAATGTTAAACTCAAAGCGGTCAACGATTCCCGTAATTTAAAAAGGCGACGTAGAGCTGTAGTGTATAATTACAACCAAGATTATAGGAATCAAGGCGCAGAAATAAAATATTTCAAATAAATAACTTTCCTGGTGGCAGTTTACGTATAAATTTAAATTTATTATTATTATTATTATTATTTTTTTGCAATTTAATTGAAATAAATTATTACTGAAAGCATATAACAGGTACAATTTAATTTAACGCGATCCATAAGCGTTAATTACAACAAAAAACAAACAAGAAATATCTGAACAAAAAACAATTTGGCTTAATGACAAAAAACCTGTTTTATAAGGCAAAAGATTCCGGTTTCTACTAAGTTTTGTTTTAATGATCAATTTAACCATTGACATATTAGTGATTAAATAAGATTAAATCAAATGAAACGCAATTGATAATAATTCATATCGTTACCAAAGTCGGATGGTCTCCCATTAAAAACTTTTTATCTGACAGATAGCCAGAAATAGCTCTGATGTCATCACTTCCCATCTTATAGATCTCTTCTGCGCTGTGTCTTCCTATGCCATGATAAGTAGCTCTTTTTGTTATCTATTAAGAATAATAAAAATAATAATAATAACAAGAAGAATGAAGGTAAAAAATGAAACCTACCTCACATTGAGGCCACTGATTACAAAACCCCTGGCTAGGGACAGAGACTGTATATATTGACAATATAAGAACATGTTTTGTGGTTATACTTTTACTGGGTACATTTTACAAAAAGTGCTGAATTCTTAAACACATAAATAAGCTGAATTTTTCATGTTATGCATAGGCAAACAACATTGACCTGTCTCCTTGAACATTATCAAGGAACAAGTATATATTTGTATAAGTAACACAGGTGTTTATTTTGTATACATCATGATATACTGACCTCATTGAGTAACTTGGGTCTTAACATTACCAATGTATCAGTATTAATTTTTATACTACTTTTGTATATGCTTCATTTAAGATCTTATTTTAGACCAGCATTAGAAGTTATACATGGTTTTTCAGGTTGTTCAATCCCTGTTACACGGGACTGTTTTGTAGCCATTCAAAGCGGCACTGTTTTGCTTTTTACTTGTAGTTCTTATTCTGTGTGACTTGCGTACATTTTCGTTATGTTTGTGTACAACAATTATATGTTTGCGATATATGAGTTACAACAATTATATGTTTGCGATATATGAGTTGCTTCCCTCTTACCGCTAAACTTCACACATATCCATAAGAACCGTTCTGCAGTAAATTTGTTCAAGAGTGACAAAATCAGAAACAAACATATCAATCCATGATATATTGCCAGTAATTTTAAGCAAAAAATTAAAAGCTGGTAAAACAATATCTGTGTTACTTGTTTGAAAATAAGTAGCAAGAAAATGATCTACAGTATGTATAAGATTCTGTCACATGTTCCATCTTTAAAATAAAGTTCTTATTAATATATTTCTAAATTATCGAATTTAACAAATGTTTTTAAAAAATTGGTTGGTTAACAATATCTAAAAACAAGGTAACATCCAATCAATATAACATCAAGAAGTAAATTTTAACATTTATTACATAAAAATAATAATTTTAAAATATAATGACACAACATGAAACCAAGTGATATTGAATCCGAAATTAAACACTTGTCGCCTCAGGTTTCAGGCAATTCTATTCATACACAACCATACCTGTCCATGTTCAAATTCCAATAGCAATGCAAAACTATCAGTTAAAAATTTGAATTTTCGCCATGGAAATGGGCCTAAATATACTTACATATTCTTTTATGTAACTAGGGAATGTCTTCTGTCTCTCCTCATCTAAGCGCATATGGTTTATATATTCATCAATGTGTTCAACATATCTATACCAGAATACTGACCTACAAGAAATTCAAAATGGCTGTCGTAAATTTTACTTATTTTTAATATGGTTGTCAATATAAACAACAGAAACGACAAAAATGTTCTTGTTAGAATACAATACAATGAATTTATCTGCAATAGCAGGAAAAAACGATATAAATATATTCTTAAGATTTTAGACTGGAAAACGCTAAATTTTAATATGCTCGTTACAGAACAGTACGCCAATGTTTAAATTTTTGTGTTATAACACAAGAGAAGATTCAATACATTTGATCTCGTCTTTGAATAAATTATTCTTGTGCATTTATATCATTTGTTCTTAAACATGTTAGGGTTCAGAAAAAAGATTGTATCTTTTATACTGAATATATTCTGATAATACATTTATAATACATAGAAATGTCGTTAAAAATCAGTAATTTAAAACAAACTTTCAAGAGAATATTTGTCAAAAACCATTTCCAATATGCTTGGATTCCAATATAAGAAGCGCAATTCATCAGAATGTAGATCAAATCTCACCAAGCTGTGTTTTCTTCAATCATCTTCAAAAAAGCTCTGGCTATACCCCTTTCGCACTGGCTAAGTCCTGGGTAGGGGTCGACTTTAAAGTAATCGCATAAATATTCAATGCCAATGTTAGAATCTGGTATTTCTTTTTCGTTTAGCATTATGAATGGACTTTGACTTTTAGATGAGTTTCCAACAAAATCAACAACCTTCAATAAATAAACGTTATTATTAACACGGTTAAAGGTAAATGCTGTGATAAAAGATGTTTCCACTACGGAAAATAGAACAAAGCATTCTCCTAACAAATGAATTATTGTCTCGATGATATTTCAAGCATACGCATATCACGATCTTCAAAACGTTTTATAATAATCATCACAATATTGTGTGATATTTCTATATAAACACATATCAATTGTTCCATAGCTCAATTTTGGGTTCTTCTGTGGCGGATGAAGCTAGCTAGTCAGGATGTGCTTGCCGTTTCGGAGCACCAAGCTTCATTTCCCCGTTGGAGGAAACACGCGTGTCTTGCTTTCGGGTTGTGATTTAAACATAGATCTGTTTCTTTTTTATTAATTCGATATGAGTGCCTTGGCAAGTAAAATATTTTGTTTACGTATTTGTGAGATTTATGAGGGAAAATAGCGTAAACAAATTTCCCAGAGCATTCTAGGATTGACAGTAAATGGAATTCAATTAATGAAACAATTTCAAGTCATGGTCTTCAAAATACCCTGTTGGCGCAGTAGTTTCATAACGCGACAGGGTTTGATTGAAGAACCAAAACAATAAAAATAATAGTTATTTTGCCAACTTTTGTATCTTTGTGGTTTGTAGCATTTACATTTAATATTGAAATATACTATTGTCTAAATTTCCTGCTTGTTAAAATATGAAATATCTTAAAAACTTAGGTATACTTCCTCGTGCAAAGTATTCCCTTAGCTAAGTTTGGAGAAATATATTTTCTTCAACATCTTGGTTTCACAATTTTGGTGCAAGCACTACTGATCAGAAATTGTATTCCAAAAAGTCGCCTAGTGATGTAAAACCAAAACATGCAATTGTATAATATGCAATTGAACTGATTAAACAAATTTAATAAAACATTTTGTAATGAGCCTTGTGAGGGTTACATTAACATGTATTCCATGCGTTTAATAAATTCAGTTTCACATGAACGTAAATGCCGTGTAATTGGAAATGTGTTTTTCAGTCACCGTCAGTATTTCGGCAATATGCAAACGTCATTCCATATTACAACAATAGGATGACGTCAATACTAGTAACGTAAAAGTTTTGCAGTGTTATAACACGGGTGTTTTTTTTACTTAACCTGTTTAATATTGCAGCACTAGCTGGCCATTTCGGAATAAAATTTCTCACCAGTAATGCCCGGACCAACATTATAGAAATTATAACCAGTGTAACATTATGTTAATACATTTGTTTTTTATTTCATCTTAGACAGATTTTAAAACAGTTTCAATTATTAGAACGCTAAGCCACAGGTGACGCCCACTTTCAAACTAAAAATATATCACTTGACTTGCATCCTGTGTTAAGTGTTCTTGTTACTTATATAATTTATAACTTTCACTTCTGTGTACTGGAGGCAGCTGTACTCATAACTACTTATTTCCATAAATTGAGTGCACATGGTTTTTATTGTTTATTTCTTTTAATTGAAAATGTTTCCACTAAACTATCAATAAAATGCATTTACAATGCACTTACCTAACCAAATTATATTTTAATTAAAAACATTATCGTTCAGTTCTTCTGTACAAAGAGAAATTTTGCGAACATTTTGGAAATTTGATTCAAAGTTATATCAGGGCATTTAGGGTCAGGTAGGTCATTGTTGTTTGGGGTTTTCCAGGTGTGATCATCATGATTATTCCAATTACGACATAACGTTTATAGTTGTTCCAAGTAAGAAGGTACAAAAGGGATAATGTTGACATAGTCATATTTTTTGTTTTGTAAAAACGTTAAAACATTGCTCTATGTACAGAATTAAGTTCACTTTTTGATGAATAAAAACTATTTTTTTCCTATTAGGTCATTATATTTTGTATTAAGTTTTGAGAAATTTTTTGTGAGTTTGTTAGAAAATACACTTTATTCTTGCATTTTCCATGTGCACTGAATTTTTGGAAATACAGTATATTTGCAACATATTTGAATCAGTGTGCTTAAAATTTAATATTAATCATTATAGATATATGTTTTATAATAGAAGCTAATCAATTTGCAACTGAAAATCAGATAATTGTTAAAAAACACAAATAAGAACATGAGATAATACATGTTAATGACAAAGCAGACAAACAAAACACGCACAGACATGGACTTGTATCTTTGTTCTCTGTTTTGATTTTTTTTGTTGATACGCCAAATTTTGCAATATACCCTAGTCAACATTTATTCTATATGTTAGCAGCTTGCTCCGTTGTTTAAAGTTCCCGTAGTGGGATCAAGAATACCATAGCTGTTCCACTTTGAAACAAATACATCGAAACAAAGAAGAGAAGCAGTCTTATTGCTTCGGAGAAAGGAAAGTTAAATTTTAAAAGCTCATAGAAAAAAATAAAGTCATCACGTTTGGTATATAGCTGAAAGTGTATTGTTTCGTGGGCGTCATTATGAGGTTGAAATCTAAATATGAAGCATAACGTGAGGAATCAGTCGCATCTTTTATTCCAAGTTCAATAGGAGACATGACATGCTCATAGTCTCCAAATTTAGGATTGATAAGAGAGAGAGAGATTGTCACATCCATATACCGGTATATTTAGCTAATTGATTTTTTTTTTAAAAACTAGATGTTGAACTTATTTATACGAATGTTAATAATCCACATTTGGTTCAAAATCCGACTTTATCAGGAAGAGACTAAAAACTGACATCTGTTAACCTTTTCGAAGGTTTATTTGTAGTATACCTTGAGTATCTTTTAAGACATACATAGGAAATGTCTTGTTGTCACAGCCTGTAAATCCATCCATGTAAAGGTATATAGCTAGTTTCTCTAATGCACTACGGGATATATATATCTTGTCTTATTGTAATTACAGTCCAACCTGTCTTAAAGGCACCTCAATACATTTTAGGGACCACGTCCTTAGAAAGTCCGGTAGAATAGTACCCCATCTATTCTTTATCCATATTATTTGAACCTGTATATAAATGCCACCTGCCCACAAAGGCAATTTTACTGGATCGCCTGGGTGCCCTTTATAGACACGTTTGACTGTACTAATATAATTGACGCTATCCAGAAGAATAAGGTACTAGATCGTCAAGAAAACTCGTTAACAGTATCAAAGTCAATTCTGAAATGTTATTTCCAAAAGAAAGTTTTGGGACTCTCTATATTTAGTGTACTTTGATAAAAACATTACAATTTCTTAAAATGTATTAAAATCACCAGTTGTTACATGCCCAGATTGTATGCACATATAGGACAAAAAATTGGAAATGACATTTTATTTGAGTCTATTCACTCGGTTTTATGAAGGGGAGTCAGGAATAGCATATTGAATAAACAGCGAAGCAGATCATTTAAATATCAAAAACAAACATACTAATCCATGTCCGAATCACAATCCAGAAGCGAAATAAAATATTTGGAACTGGCAAGTTAAGATAGACACGTGAACATGGAACTATGAGACGTCAAAAATATCCAAGGCAATCCTGTCATACTTAGATGACGGCCATAAAATGTTATTACTGACTCTCATTCATAATATCAAATACATACACTCAAATAGAATGTTATTACTTATATTTACAATCATGAAACATGTAGTAAGTATGACAGAAATGTTATAATATCGCTACAATATCTTATTTTTGCAAACATACCGACAAAGATATTGTATTGATGGAACAGCCTTTTTCTAAATAAGAATGAAAGCATCGGGACGAGGTTGAGTGTTGACTAATCAAACAATGGATGAATAATTTAGAATGACATTGTATGACGTCATCCGATAGTTAAACCTGACGTAATCAGATTTTATAAACCAAACCGAGTTTATGTGCACTTGCAATTGTAAATATAGTGGTAATAATTCACACCATCTATAATTTTTTTTTTTCACTTAGGGTGTATCTATATCCTAGTAAAGGTAAACAACATTGACCTGTCCGCTTAACCTTTAATTTAAACAATTATCGCGGACCAGCGCATGAATGTACAGGAACACACGTGTTTGTTTCGTGCACAAAATGAGAACACTAATCAAGTGCCTTGTGTTTACACTAGTTTATCAATTACCCGAAAATCCTTACCTTTACTGTATTGGGTTAACCCTCCTATATGGCCCTCCTAATGAAAGATCAAACGTAGAGGTCAGTGTTGTTTACCTATATTAAAACAATATATCGTTTTGCTACATAATATTTGCTTTAAATATAGGACAATGGTCTCGCTTATACGATTAGCAAAAGTTTTCTATAAAATATGTCATTTCGTGTCTTGGGTCGAAGTATACTGCATGTAGATGATTTAGTTAACGTGTTTTTTTTTATTTAAAAACTTATTCTAACAAGTAAATTAAAATTGAATAACTTAAATAGTCATTCAAGCTATAAAGTAGGTTGAATAAATATATTTGTAAATAAATTAATAAATATATCTTACATAAATATATAATATATAATTAATAAATACTAAAGTACCAATTTTTTAATATTTTTTTACAACAGGTGTGTTACCATTTTACATCAGACCTGCAGAAGATAGTTCTGAGTAAACTTATTTCATGTTTAGTATGTTTTCGGATTTGGTTTTGTTTAAAAAATCGCCAGTCGAATCACTCAACCAGCTGATATTTACGCACACTGTTTGATAGACAAACGTATCTGTCTACATTTATTTAGATGTAGACATCATAGCAAACTGTTTGATTTTTTTATGCTAGGCCGTGACATACTACAGCTTCGCTCGTTTCAATTAACTTTAGGTTTAACTCAGTGACGCTGTAGAAAAAAAAGCATACTATTTTATGTCCGAAACACAATCCAGAAGCAAAGTTTTAAACTTTGGAAGTGCCAAGTCAGGTTAGACACGTGACCTTCCACTAGGGAAGTGAGGCCGGGTGCTTCGAAAGCTTCTGTCTAGCTCCTACACACGCCACGTGTATAATATATTCGTTTATAACGGATAAGTAATCAATTTTGTTACTGCATTTTATTTTCCTCGATAAATATAAAACAAAATTTCATTTTAAAATTTAATTTGCCAGTTTTGCGTTGGAAATTGTGATTTTCGCCCGTAGTTGTATGTTAATGTTTTATTTTCCTTGTTCCTTGTCACTTAATTGGAAAATAGTATTCTTTTTAAGTAAGATGTAAATATTGGTATGGCTCCGATACTAAAACCTGGATTTCAACATTTGTATGTGCATTATATAATCAAAAACAAACATACTAATCCATTTCCGAATCACAATCCAGAAGCAAAGTAAAAACTTTGGAACTGACAAGTTAGGTTAGACACGTGAACTTCCACCAGGGAAGTGAGGCCGGGTGCTCCGGAAGGGTAAGCACCTCCTGTTTAGCTAGCTACACCCGCCACGTGTGTAATCAAAATTGTGTGAAAGGAACATGGAACTATGAGACGTCAAATATATCCAAGGCAATCCTGGACACAGAGACATCAAACTTATCAACAATACTAAATTATTATTTATGTCTTAGTGAATATAAAGTGCGCAATACATTTCTCTTGCTTTCTTATTTAAGTAAAATATTTTTTTTTTCTTAATCTTTGTGTCATTAAGGATTCTGATTTTCAAGATAAACGCGTTACACGTTTATTTGAAGATAGTAAGATCATAAAAGATCATTTGAAATCGAAAACATCACCTTCCATATAATTAACCTCAACTTTAAAAGCACCAAAAAATAAGGAAAACTAGCAAATTAATTTAAACATGAGACCATCCATCACAAAATTGATGCCAAGTACTGGAGCTACGGTAGGGTAAGTACAAAACAGTCACGTGGCGTGAAACCTAAATTGCAAATGGAGAACATAGAAACATGGGAATTCAAATATATATTTAGGATTTCAGAAACATGCATTTATTCTTCTTCAAGTATCTACTTAACGGCGTATGAATAAAAATTTCACTAACATGTTCTTGACAACAACCTAAATACGATTTTATTAGAAATAACTACACCCATAATCCTAATAGATTTATAATATGTTTATATTACAACATAATGGTGTTTTTTTATTACACTGATAAAAAACGAAAAAACGCCTAAAGTGACATCCACAATTTATTAAACGTTAAACACTTAATATACCAGACAGAAAATCCTCACAACATAAAATTGTTATTTTTTTTTACAAAAGCTGAATATCTTTGCAGCATTTTTAACTTAACTTGAAAAACATATTTTCCCACAGTTTTTAATATTTTTCCCCTCAAATTGAATAGAATTCCAACAATTTTGCTATTTCAATTAAAACATTCTTGTTGCATACATTTGGTTTATTAAATTCAGATAATTTTGCTGAAGCTGAGTAATTTTCAGCTAAAAGAGAATTTTTGACTTGAAATGTATTTCCCCCAAATTTGTTTGATATATATCCCGAAAATGTGCAAAAATTATAATGAAACTGCTCTTTTGAAAAAAAATAACCATGTTGAATACATGTTGGAATTCATTACATTAGGATATAACTTTCAAAATAAGCAAAAACCTCAATATGGGTACTATAAATGAAATTTGACAATAAGGTTATGATATGAAGCTTTGGCAAATAAAGCTATGTATAGGTATAAATGGATGAAAGCGTAATTAATTTAATTGCAATAAGGTGTATACAAATAAACCAAACACACAGTTAAATGTATAATGTTACCTGTAAGTGTTAACACATCACCCTATAATTTAACCTCATTGATATAAAACTGACCTCATATTCAATTTTGTTGATGATTAACCACGTTTCCATTTTCATTCCAAAAGGGGAAAGGTTTGGTATATGTTTTGCCATTTCCCTCGGAATCACATGCAGATATACCACATCCTTCTTCCAATCTGGATTCCACGTTGCCATTATTACGCTTGCTTTAATATCAGGGCCACTGACAAACGAAAGGGTTTATGGGTAACTTCTGATGACAAGTCACGAGTATTGATAAAATTGCAATTATAATATATGCAGAGGCGTCAAGTTTAAAACTAGTGTTCCCAAAAGTTTTTTTTTTTTTTTTTTTTTTTTTTCAGCGCTATGTAGCTGATTTAAAACTATTGTTGTATCCGTACCACATTGGCTCTATCGGTTTGTTAATTTCACTTTAAACTTTATAATCAATCACAGTAACCGATCTATGTTAAAATCGCAGTTTCAAAGCAAAGTAAAGTCAAACACGGTAACGTCCTCTAGGGATGTGATGCAGGAATCTCCGGATTGGTAAGAACATCCTGTCTAGCTAACTACAGCCGTCATCTTTAGTGCACTATTTCTTTTCAATTGCTTTTATTTGATTGACCTACTGTTTATTATACGCAGAAATCTAGAAACAACACCAAAATATTTCTTGATAATTACCAAATACACTACAGTAAATCCATAAATGCATCATAAACGCCTGAAGATTTAGTGATAAATACTAGCAAGATGTAGTTATTTAACTCTTTCTGTCATTATGTAATAATTATTTATGTCACATCTGTATACATAAAACATAACTGAATTTATTCTTTGTAAAACATGTTTCATCGTGTGCACGGTTCTTCTTGTTACATATCAATGATTTATATGTAACAAGAAAAACCTCACATATTGATTTTTTGCAGAATTTGAAAGTTATATCGTAATGTAATGAATTCCAAATGTATTCAACATATCTATATATAAAATCAAGATAGTGAGAGTATGATGTACTTTTATTTCATATTCCCAACAACATTTGCCTCAACAATAATACGCCGGTCCATATTTCTTACGTCCCTGAATTACTTTCACTTTTTATATGTAATTCATATTTCAATGCTCAACATTTTGGTCATCTTTTACCTTTTTATAGTATGATGTGATGTATTAAATATATACCAGCGATGAATCAAAACAACAAAATAAATCGGAATAGGCATAGGCAAATACCACTGACCTGTCCGCTTCACATTTCAATTGGAATATCCATATAGAATAACTATAGGCAAACAACATGACCTGTCCGTTAACCTTTCACTAGGAATATTCATATAGGAGGGTCCACACAATAAATAGGTAGTGTTAAGATCCAAGTTAATACATACACAGTACACATGTGTTCCCTATTGGGTGAGTATATATTATGATCTATACAAAATAAACACCTGTGCTCCCTACACATAGATGTAACTAGTCCGTGATAAATATTGAAATAAAAGGTCAAGCGGACAGGTCAAAGTTGTTTACCTATACCCAATATAATGGCAGTGTTAGGATTTATAGTTACTAGTACAATGTACAATCAAAAACAAACATACTAATCCATGTCCGAATCACAATCCAGAAGCAAAGTAACAACTTTGGAACTGACAAGTTAGGTTAGACACGTGAACTTCCACCAGGGAAGTGAGGCCGGGTGCTCCGGAAGGGTAAGCACATCCTGTTTAGCTAGCTACACCCGCCACGTGTGTAATCAAAATTGTTTGAAAGGAACATGGAACTATGAGACGCCAAATATATCCAGGATATACACAACGGATGTGAACCAACATAGCACTTAACTAGGTTGATATTTTCCCACCTGTCTGAAGTAGCTACTTTTTATATGAAATAACGCATTCAAAGTAGCACACGACAATTTTTGAATGCGTTATTTTACAAAAATTCAAAAATAGTACATGACAGAACTATTTGAAATCAGCGTTTCAATTACATGTATGATATTAAGGAAATAAACATGTATGTTTCCGAAACATTTACTGATCAATAATACATATTTTGATAGAAGGTCAAGCTGACAGGTAACTGTTGTTTGCCTATAACCACTACATGTAGTATTTTGTTTCCATTTACAATAGTTCTGGTCGTACCATCAACATTTTTGCTGAACTTTCAATAAAATACTACAAACATGCTAGACACATGTATAGTACTAAATGGAATTCAGATGGACTCGCTGTCCCAATGTGGCCAATACAAAGTCTTTATTCTGTCTAGTAATTGTATTATGTTTGGACATTCTTTTTCAATCACTGCCTTCATAGGAAAATCCATAGGAACATACACTATCTGTGTCAACATGCCGAATAATGAACAGTCAACCTGGAATGAATAACAAACATGTTTATATTCTGACGGTTCTAGCTAAAACAGGTAAATATGACAATAAACTGATATTTTCACTATTGTCAACCGACAAACAACAAGAAAAAACATTTAAACGTTTGTGATCGATAGAGATCTATTCAAAATCCGTGAGTCGCATTGTATTTGATGGTTATCGCCTTAACCACTCTGCCACATTTGTCACACTGAATGTGTACTTAAATAAACACGCGTATTAATTTATTTTTCAAACAGACATTTACCACTCAAGATTTTAGTATACTGTAAAACCAACAGTGTTAGCTTAAAACACTGTCGATTCTAAAGTCCTTAGTGTCACCTAAAGCTTAGCAAAAAGACATGAGATGATGAATCACATTACTTAGTTTCATAAGTGTCAATTCAAAACTGATGTGTCAAAGTGTCATTAGTGCTAACCAATAAAATAATACAGTCATATGACATGATACTCATGTTTCTTAGTGCCATCACTGTCATCTTGAGACTCATAGCAAAGTGATACGGCATGATACCTACATTTGTGTCATTATTGTCGGTTTTAGACTTGGCAAAGTGATATGACATGATACTCACGTATCTAAGTGTCATTAGCATCGGCTTAAAACTTGGCAAAGTTACATAATGTGATACTGGTATTTCTAAATACACTGGAAAGTCAGTCTTAACAAAGTGACATAGCACGATATTCATATTGCTAAGTAACATTACTGCCAGCTAAAACCTGATAAAGTTGCAGGATATGTTTTATTGCTGACTATTCAAAATTTGTTAAAGTGAATAGCATGATACACTTGCTCTTCTAACTGCCAATAGTGTCACTTAAAACTTGACAAAATAACATAGAATGATACTCAATTGATATTAGTAGCAGCTAAACATTTGCCAAAGTGTAGTATTCATGATACTTTCGTTTCTAATTGTCATTATTGTCAGCCCAAAACTTAAAAAGGTAACATGGCATGACGCAAGTGTCGCATCATATCGTTTTACAAGTTTTGATTTTAGATCTTAGATTAATGTCAATTTTTAAAAACGGGTAATACCGACTGGTATCGGTCTAAACATTTCTTCTCTTCGTGTAACATGTCTTTTAATAAAGTATTCTTACCAAAGTTGGGTTATCTCCCATTAAAAACTTTTTATCTCCTAGGTAATCAGAAATGGCACGGATATCATCACTTCCCATTTTGTATATTTCTTCACTGCTGTGCCTTCCAATTCCATGACCATGTGCTCTTTTAGTAAGCTATATATAAAATGAATAATTCAAACATTGATTATGCTTTGAAGTTTGACATAAAAATATTTATTTTGATCGAAATGATTCTGTCAATTTAAAATACATTGATTACTTGAACCGTACATAGAAATTGGTTCCTATTGCATTAGCTAAGACTATAAACATATAAGTGGTATCTAACTTCTTGACAACTCCTAAACACGTTTTAGTTGTTTTAAGGTAGATCCATACCTTACAAATCGCTTGAAAACATATATTGAGATTTTGATATGTTGTACACGGTATATACCATAAAACATGTTAAAATTTAAGGGTATATTTTCGACTTGCTTAAGACGTTCTGAAGCGCCACCTGATGGCCCTTTTAACTACATAAATAATCAAAGTATAACCACTGATATCAACAAATAAGCGTTGATAATTTAAATTTATTAATATGTCATGAAAATTATTTGGACCAATGGAATTTTACTTCCAGTCACGTCGAAATTTTCTACAGCGCCACCTATCAAAGAGAACATTAAACTTTTGGAAAATAAAAGTAACACCCTTTCGCTAATTTGAAAGTCGAATACAACCCCTGATTTTTACACATATTCCACATGAATATATGTTTGATTTCCGTGAACAAAAAATAAAGGGTCATCAAGCTATTTTTTTTTATAAAATTGCATAAAAAGCCTGAAACAAGAAAAAAAGCCTTATTCCTTACGTAATAAATTACCATTAAGGTCCTAATATACTACAATGAACTCAATGTTTTTCGTTTGGTATTAATAAATAAACAAAAACTCTGATTTTGAGCTATTTGTTTGTGCAAAACAAAATCAATTATACATATGATACTTTCTGTACCCATAGCAACCGTTACCAAAAACAGATGAATTAAAGTGGAAAAGGATTCGTATACTTTGATAAAGAGTTCTTTGTTCTTGGCCTCCGAAATGAAACGCAAATAGAAGAGCATAGTCAAACTGCTAAACGCTGACACTGACAGAAAATTATTATACAAACGTTTATTGAGAATCGTCAGTTTCAAATCAGACATTTTAACCGTACGCACAAAATGACGACGTTATTATGGTATGGATCTACCTTAAATCGTTCTGTTAAAAAATTGGGTTTTTTTAAGTGTATTAAAATTACATATTAAAACAGTATTAATTTCACAGCACTAGACGGTCGTTTCGGAACACAATTTCTCGTCAGTAGTGCTTGAAACCAAAACGTTTTCAAAATGTTGAAAAAATATACAAAGGTCTAAAATATATTTTTACCAAATTTATCTAAGTAAATACTTTGTATGACGGAGTATATCTTAGTTAATGAGAATTCAGATTTTTAAAAGCGGGAACTTTAGACAACAGTATATTTTTGTCAATACAAAATTATTCTCTATTGGGTTTGTGATATCCACCAGCAGATATACCGGCTCAGTGATTTAAATTGCATATTATACAAAATGATAATAAACTCACGTGTTCTTTGATGTATTTAGGGAATGTCGTCTGCATTGGTCCACTCAACCGTAAATGGTTAACATAATCATCAATGTGTTCAACATATCTGTACCAAAATATAGACCTGGAAATAAACAAAACATTAACCATGATCAGGCATTTATGTTTCCAAGACTCAAAATACTATCAAACACAAACAAATTGTCCAAGCACTACTGAAAAGGAATTGTGTTCCTATCGGCCGTCTAGTGCTGTAAAATAAAACTGGTATAATATGTAATTGTTCCACTAAAAGGACGAAGAGGATAGC
The DNA here is from genome assembly GCA_021292105.1 of Anadara kagoshimensis. Classification (NCBI taxonomy): domain Eukaryota; kingdom Metazoa; phylum Mollusca; class Bivalvia; order Arcoida; family Arcidae; genus Anadara; species Anadara kagoshimensis. The sequence goes on along the minus strand of CM037872.1, from coordinate 28,642,824 downwards.
AAATGAATTGTTAAAGCAATGGTATTGTAAACCATGTCTTTTAAAAGCCCTCATAAAGGTTAATGCCCGATATCAAGGTATTGTTTATACGAATGATGCATCCAAAATTACCCTGGATATATAACGCCTCGTTGTTTCAAGTTCTTTCATTCTTAATCTTAATTTTGTACATGACGAGTTAAGCTACTAGCTAAGCAGTAGGTGCTTACCCTAGTCCTAGCACCTAATCCCACTTTCTTCACGCGTTTACTCAGTAACTTGATCTACCAGTCTTCGAAGTTTTTACTTTGCTTTGGGGTTGTGATTTTGACGGATTGGTATGTTTGGGTTTTTTTTTTTTTTTTTTTTTTTCACTCTTTACATATCTAAATTTTTTAGTTTTCAGTTTCGAACTTTGAACATTAACCGATAAACATAATAAAACAAGTTTACACTATATTAGGGGTATCAATTGATTTCTGTTTTAAACTTATACGTATATCAATACTCTAATGACAATGAGCAATACATTTTTCTCCCCATTCATTACTGTTATCAAATCACCATGAAAAAACACAAACCTCTGGTAAGTAACTGACTGATTAAATTTTTCGCAACAGAACTTTCTTGTCGGGTGTTGTAAGATTATGACCAGTTTGAGCAGTACAATCTACGTTCCATAACACAGTCATATCACAACCTGTATTTGCAAAAAAAGAAACGCGACTATCACGAAAGTAAAATGACGCAATTTCCCTATTTACGTTTAAATTAAAATTAAAAACAAACATAATAATCCATGTCAGAATCACAATCCCGAAAAAATTAAAAACTTTAAAACCAAAAAATCAGTTTAAGCACGTTAAATTCCACCAGGGAGTGAGGAAATCATATAAATACATGCAGTTATTTAAAGCATACCATGCTGTATTTTCCTCAATCATTTTCAGGAATGCTCGGGCTACTGCTTTTTCAGATTTATTCAGCCCTGGATAGGGATCTATTTTGAAGTAGGTCGATAGGAAATCTATGCTGAAGTTCGAATCTGGTATTTCTTTCTCGTTGAACATTAGAAAAGGACTTTGCTCTTTCGAAGACGATCCAAAGCAATCTATTACCTGAAATGAAGAAATATAATAATTATTCTATCATCTGAAATGACGAAATATAATAATTATCTAAAAATCGTCCATAAAGGTTGTCAAAGGGAAGCCGTAAACGTTGTCTTTATAAGGTGACCCTTATATACAAGTCCAAACAACATGAATAAACATCAATAGGGAGTCAATTTGACTGGCTTTTTAAAAGCAGGTGACCTTTATATAGAGGTGGACTTTGTGGTATGCTTGACTGTTTTAATAAACGATAATAATGGATCACCGGGAATGGAGTGGTTGTAACCAGAAAAAATACAACATTCGACAAGCGAGCTGACAAGCTTCCTGACTTCTGGCGACCAGCTCTTGGACAATGGACCATTGAATGTGATGAATGATGTAAAGGTATTTTAAAATCATACATTCGACAAGCGAGCTGACAAGCTTTCTGATTTCTGGCGGCCAGCTCTTGGACAATGGACCATTGAATGTGATGAATGATGTAAAGGTATTTTAAAATCATACATTCGACAAGCGAGCTGACAAGCTTTCTGATTTCTGGCGGCCAGCTCTTGGACAATGGACCATTGAATGTGATGAATGATGTAAAGGTATTTTAAAATCATTGATATACAAATAAATTGTTGACTCAGGGATATTGCAAGCCTAGGCTTATCAAGGCCCTCAAAAAGTTTTATGGCCGTCATCACAGTATTGTTGATAGTATCCAGGATTGGCCTGAATATTTTTGACGTCTCATAGTTCCATGTTCCTTTCACACAATTTTGATTACACGCGTGGCGGATGTAGCTAGCTAAACAGGAGGTGCTTACCCTTCCGGAGCACCCGGCCTGACCTCCCTGGTGGAAGTTCACGTGTATAACCTAACTTGTCAGTTCCAAAGTTTTCACTTTGCTTCTGGATTGTGAATCGGATATTGATTAGTATGTTTGTTTTTGATTAATATAAAAACGACGATTTCTTGGAGAGTGGTGTGAAGTAAAGACGATGTACGCTCTTGTCATAATTATTGTTATCATTTTAACAAATAACTAAAGAAGTACTTTGCATAAGGGAGCACACCCAAGTTTTTAAAAAATTTCATAGTTTAACAAACTGCAAATTTAGACAACAGTATATTTCTGAACACAAAATCGTTGTTCTCAAGGGGATCTAGTCACTTGCTTTGAATAAACTTGGATGCGTTTAAGATTTTATTATGACCGACTTAATAAATATCTTGCTTGAAACCGAAGATGTAATATATTTAGACTGAACCAGTTTCTTTATTTCTTGACATAAATACAGTGTCAGTTATATTTGATAGTTTTTTAACCTGGTTTTATAAGTAATACTTATTTAAAATTCCTTCCCGCTAACTAACAAGATCGAGATTACTTTTTATGCATTTGTAACAATACATCAAATTGCATGTATGCGTAATTGGAACATGTATGCATTTTACATTGTAAAAATATGTAAATTCAACATATTTTATGCCGTAAGCATGCTTTTTTGACATTCTTTAGCATTAAACTGTCAAGAAATGTTCTTTATAGTGTTATAACTTTAATCACAGTGCAAAGAAAACTGGTTGCGATTCGTGTTCTTTGTCCGGCAATGGAAGTTACAGCACTTTAAGCGCAATTTTCCTTTCAGTTCAATGGAAATAATTACATTCTGATTTTTTTGAAAATCTTTTCGTTTTTTATTCCTAAACTACCTTTAAAACACTGTCTTGTCTTTACCCAAAGGTTTATTATCCAATCAAATTTCGAAGAATTTACAGAAGGTATAATAATGGTTATTATACGCCCGGTTACATTTGGTCTCAAACAGAGTTTGATACGATAAACAACACAAGTGTTAATATAAAGGTTTATTTTATAAACTATACCTCATGTTCAATGTTGTTGATACGTAGCCATGTTTCCACTTTCATAGCAAAAGGTGACAAATTTGGTACATGCTTGGCTAAATTCCTCGGACGCACATGTAGATAAACGACCTCATTCTTCCATTCAGGATTCCAAGTCGCCATTGTTTTATTGCATGCGTGAGTGATGTATTTAAAACTGTAGTGACATACTAATCGGTGCATAAAATACGGTTAGGTAACTAATTTATATAACTTTTGACCTTTAACTCACAGGCCGCCCGTAAATGTATGAGTGTCTGATAACGCTTTACCTGAACTATGACATTTGAAGTGGACACCGGGTGACATAGACATGTCTATATAATTTTCAATACCCTGTACTGATTTTGTCTAGCTGAAATTTAATGCATATACGACTGAACTGGAATTTTGAGGTTGCTGCTTTTGAGGATCGTTTAAGACTTGGTGACAAGAATCAGTGGTCGTCAACAGCAGCATCAGAAATATCATCGGCTGTATTGGATTTTATTTCAATGCCTAAATTTAAAGAATCCTCAGAGTATATTAATAAGCCAGCTTATTTGACTGCAACTTCGCAATTCCTCGCGGACACATCGGGGCTAAAACGCACAGATGTTTTTTGATACACTATATTAAGTTGCGTTTTATACCAGTGTTAATTTTCCAACACTAGACGGCCGTTTTGGAATACAATTTCTCATCAGAAGTGCTTGGACCAAAATTGTGAAGCCAAAATTTTATCAAGTGGTTGAAAAAAATATACGAAGTATTCTAGTGTCGAGAGCTTGATGAATGACAGTCAAATAGCTTTTTTCAATTCTTTAAACTCTGCGATGTTCCAACCTCAGGCCCTCCAGGTCCCCAGTATGGAGCACTCTTGCAAATATAGTGTTCGAATTATGAGAAAGAACGTGTTGAAAGGGGGTAACTGGTGTGTAATTCTTTATTGATAATTTTACAATTTTAATGCTACAATTTGTTATTTTTCTACAATAAACGGACATATATTAAACGATTGACTTGCTTTTGTTGCAGTGATGAATTTCCGAAAATTATCTTCCGCAACCATTCAAACCTGACCACTGGATTTTTCAGGATGGTTCATAATTAAATGGGATTCCAAGTGGACAGTCCGTGCTGGCAGAAGATTACAAAAAGCTACTAACAGTGTTGACACAATACTGGGCAATAATATTTTGCTCCGCCACAATAGGGACCAAAAAATACCATAAAACCATTGCTATTATTAAAACAAGCATGTGGAAACATATTTACCAGTGATGCCAATGCTGGTGATCTCAATTTCCATTTGTTTTTACAGAAATTTCTTTTCCATGTCAAGGCAGGCGTGTCATAAATATTGTCCTGGGGTAAACATTTCTGCCACTTCACCTAAAGCTGGTGACGTCTTGATATATTTGTAAGTGAGATGTTCTTTATAAAGGACGTAAAATTACATTCAAGCCGGAACGATGTAAAAAGAGGGATAACTCGTATCTAATTGAATCATCCATAATGCTACAATTTGCTATTTTGCCTGTATAAACTACTAGCTACTGCAGTTGTAGTGATCGTCTTTCGCAATCATCCAAACATAACCATTCGCCCCAACACTAACAGGGTGGATCAGAATAAAAAGGGATTCCAAGTGGACAATCCGTGTTAACAGTAGGCTATATAAAAATTACTTAATAAAAGTATAGTGTTGAGATACTATTGGGCAATAATACTTCCAGTCGCAACAATAGGGTCCAAAAATAAAATAAAATGTTGAACATAACACAGAAGAAGAAAACATAAACAAATTACTTTATATCTGGAATTATCAACATAAGCATGTGGATAATAATACAAAAATGTAAGTGGTGATAAAAATGTACAGGTTTTATTTTCTGCTGATTTTAAACTTGTTTTACACATTTTAAACTCATGTGGTACTTTTGTTTTTATGACATGATGTATTAAAACAGATGACCATTTATATACCTACCCGTGCAAGATTGGCAGAAGATATGTAAAATAAAAACACAGACACAACTAGTCTGGCCAAAGAAATAAAGTTTAGCAGCATAAATAACCACATGTATGTGCATTATGACAACGATTGTTATAGAAAACCTGAAAAGTGAACGAAAGTTATCACAAAAACATCTTTTTCTTCTTCTTCTTCTTCTTCTCATTTCACAGTTACTTCATGTAGGTAAATCGTGTTTCTTGCTCTGTTTAATGTTATGTGCTACTTTTAAATACACCATTTCATTAAAATTGAAACTTTCGTTTTTACATTTGTGGTGGAAAATTAAATACAAAATTATTCATTATTCTATCAAAAATGAGAAATACGACAAAAGTTTTAATTTTTTATAAACTAATGTATTCAAACGTAGCACATGACATTCACACTGAAATGTTGATTGAAGATTCCATTTTATTCGACTGGATTCTCCTACAAAACAAGGATTGTAAGCTTTCAATTTAATTAATTTGATTCACTTATTCTGGATGCTTTTGCAATTTCCTAGTACGTGTTTAACCAATAACGTAATAAATCCCTATTTTATCAACAAATCGTCAAGTAGTTGAAGTAAAACAGTTATATCGCTGTAGGCATTTTAAACAATGTCCTTTTTACATGTACAAGATAACCGTTCTTAATTAAAAAAGAATTAATAAAACGTTGATATAATGCGTTGCCATTTATTGCACATACCGAGGGAACCAGTAAAGGTGAGCTTTATGGACAGTTTACCCTTATATACAGGTTAAATAATATGAATAAAGAAAAATTTGAATAAGAAGTTCAACTTGTCTTTAAAAAGAGGTTGTCCTTATAATATAGAGATGACCTTTAAGACAGGTTTGACTGTGTTAAGATAATGTCAGTATAAAATGAAGAAAGCAATGTTAGGTACTTTAACAGACAGTGTACTTTAATTTATTTGATAAAACGAATATTTAAAATTATTTATTAACTATAAAGAATCGGGTACGTTGTATGTTGTTATGTAATACATAAATAGAGACGTATATTTTTAGATAAGATAGCCCATTTTAAATCAACTTTTAAAAAATAAATATTGGGGAAACGTAAAGGTAAATTTGAAGGTAGTATATGCATATACATTCAAAGAAAGTACTAGTGCATTGAATACATGCTTGTGTGTACATGTCTCTACGCTGTGTTGTGACGTTTTTACACATTGAATTCTGTACATGTAACAACCAATTTCCAAGATAAAAAAGGGGTGAAAAGGCTTAGGTGAATATGAGAATGAATGAATGTAAGGATAAATAAATGAATGAAAAGAATTGATGGATGAATGAATGAATGAATTTATTGCATAAACATAATTAATGTTATAGCATTAAATAGCATTTGAATAAATATAACAACATGGCAGAGAACAATATCGATGCAGTAGAATAAATGTTCTATGTCTCCAAGCTGTTTGGAGATAGCCGCAAAGTCTTTTTGTGAAATGTATTGAATTACATTTTAATAATGTTATTAATTTTGGCTGAGATGGCCAAGAACAGTAATAAGTAGGCGAAATCTGTCTTCTGATGTCTCTGTATGCAGTACATGTTAGCACAAAGTGAAAGTTATTTTCAACAGAATTTGCATTTCAGCACAAACACAGACGCCTATCCCGTGGAGTGTCAGTATACTGACCTTCAATATTCAATTTCAAAGTTCCATTGCGTAACTTGATTAATAGCTTCACATTGAAGACAAAATTTGGATAATGTTCTAAGAGAAATTCTGATTTGTAAGCAAGGGGACACAGATTTATTTTAAGATCTGTCATATTAATATTCTTTAGTTTCTTTCTTTTTTTTGGAAACATTCGTATATATTTTTGATTATTTATATATTTTTGTTGTTCATAATTTCCAAGTAAATATTATGTTTTTCCTATGAGTTTTGTACGGTGGCTGAATGGGGTCATGCAGAAAAAACCGTAGAGCTATTACGCGCGCACGTGGAACTTTTACGGTTTTGGGGATATGAATAAAATATAAAATTTACAAATAAAGGTTGTGTACCAAATTGAAACGCGGTTTATCAAGTCCTTTTTCACTTGTTAAGAACCTCACACATTTTTGTGTTTATTCGACGAGTCTGGTATCTCTGTATATAAACAATCATTCATTTCTTAGTAGTACTTAAGCTGCTCTCAATGGTCAATTACTATATTAAATATTACTATCTTACAAGGATGGAATACCTTCCTGGTTTAAGAGTCAACACGCTGATAAAACGCGATTTTTGTGACATTTGTCAAGATAACATACAACTGAGGTGAAATCATTTCGATAAATTTATAGTGCTTTCAGTGCTTCTGCTATGCTTGAAACTTTTGAATGAACCTAATGTCCTGTTAACTTCAACCTTCATGATTTTATGCTAGTAGAAAAGAAACGCTGAACATTTTTTTCCATTGTTTTTTTTTTTTGGGGGGGTTGCTTTTTTTTTGGGGGGGGGGGGGGAGATCCCTGGGATGGAAACCCGGTCGGGTCTGATCAGGACTTGAAAAAGGTAGTATCTGTTCTTCCACCAAGAACTGGGCATTTAAAAATGAAAGTCACTGGGTCGTTCGGAAGAGACATTGAAAACCGATGCCCCCGTGTCATTGCAAGATACACGGCACGAAAAAACATGTTTCCATTCTAATTTGAGCTAGAGCTAAACCATAACGAAGTCGTCGTCGTGTGCGCATATATTCGCAATATCTTTTGTGGCGCGAAATGGGACGCGTTTTATAGGTTCTTACTTAATATGAAAGTGAACCCTGACAGTTTGGCAGATTAAATTGTATTTTACACCACAGTCAAGATTGTTAAAATTATATCGAGGAATGCAGTGGCCACTTGTTGGATCTTAAATCGAGTCTTGGTTCCCAGCGGAAACACATCGATCGTTAAGCAAACTGAAAACAAAAACCAAAACAGGAATTGCAGAAAAAAGATTCGATCCTAGGCGGTGCGAAAAGCTGTGATCCGCAAACGTGGGCTTTAGACCCATTCAACCGCAAATTTGACTAATTAAAATAGAGGGTTTTGTGTGGTAAGCACCAAAGTGGAAACATTTAGCCATGAAAGCTAAGCAGAATGATATGTTTTAAAATAAAAACTGAAGTATTTTAGTTGTGCAAAACTATAAGTAATAATCAATAAAGAAGATGTTGCAAAGTGTTTGATAGATCAGAACCACGGCAAACATAGTAAACCATATCGCTTTCTATCTCCGTTTTATTGAAGATGTCCATCTAGTCGGTAACGTGGAATTGTTAACCTACGTGCAATGGAAAACAGATGACTAGACACTTCATAGCATTGCAAGTAAGGGTCTCGGTGGCTAAACCATGTGATCCTATTTAGGATGTTTCATATTTTGAGAACGGACATTAGCTAGATCTCTTGCCGAGGGTCTGAGGTTTTCTCCGCTCACTTTGGTTCCGCGGTGGCCTAGTGGATAAGACGCCAGTCTTCAAATTCAGGGTCTTTCACCGCTGTGAGTTCGAGTCCAGCTCAGACCACATGAGGGAAAAAAATTTTCCTTGTCGTTGGTCTTTACTGGTTCACCTGGTATCAGTATAATGGACTGGTGGAGTGACACGCTTGTCTGCAGCGTACTGACTCTGTGAGCTAGCACGTTAAAGTGCGCGCTAGTACAAGGTAGCCCATACAGCACACTCGCACTTCACATGCATACACAAAATTGTTTATAGATTAATCCATAGAGATTAATAAAAATAGGTCTCGTCGCGTATAGCTAAAAATTGCTGATGCGACGTAAAGCAACATTCAACCAACCAACCAACCAACCAGCTCACTTTGGTTTCCTCCACTATGCAAGTAATGGTCAGCATGAGTGAATGAATCCTCTGAGGGTGGTGTTTTGCACTTTAACTGCACTGTGCTGCATTGCAAGTTTAAAATCAGTATTGTAAACGAAATATTTTAAGTACAATTACTTCAATTTAAACTTTTCTATACTTTTCTGTTTCTGAACAGTAAGACGGCAACGTTTCACGAAGAAGTAGTAGACGTGCCCTAAATATATGCTGTTACATACATTTCTTCAATGCAACATAACATAAAATCAAATTACGTTTATTTGCATCTTTGGTAGGTAAAATGGAGCTTACTTCTAATCAAACATCTTAGCTGAGATACTCAAATCTATCTTAACAGTTTCTAATATATAACTGTGCGTTAAGTGTTCTTGACGGTTCAGATCACTTCGAGTAGCCCAGCTCGTATTTATAAAACATGCAAGATGGGTTTTCAACCTGAAAACATTTCTAAAACCACATCAATTAACAATTGTGTCAGTAAATCTAGTTCAGTGGTCCATCTATATTCATGTACGCAATGATATAGCAATTATTTCATTAATTACTTGCGGACAAAATTTCCGATTGAAATTAAGTTCACAGTTGATAATGTAAATCAGAAGATCGTGAGATTTGAAGTTCAACAACATGAATGTTACCTTGGCCAAACCATCTACAAACACATGCCACTAAAGCGAAACACAACAAGTAAAAACTCAGTATTAAACCATAATAGTATTCCTACTGCAACCTCATGTGTTAAAGTTTCGTTTGTTTTACGATTATTTATTTATTTATTTATGTATTTATTTATTTATTTATTTATTTTATTCATATTATTGAGTACAAAACTAGAATCTCTGCTTTCCTCAAACAAACTTCAAACCAAACAATGCTATGTTCATGGACAGAACCAGGATCTATACCTTATTCAAACAAAGTTCAAACCAAACAATGCCAGAAAACTAGTTTATCTTAAGAAATATGTGTGAAGTTCCATGCAACTTAGTTTATAAGTGAATTAGTCAGATCTACCCTGATATCAAGATTACATACCTACGTAACAGACTAACGGTTCAGGAAGGTAAAACGTACCACATATCGACAGTACCCAGCGAGAATTACACCTTGTGAACTTAATACCATCTTGTAATTTAGTTCTGTGTTAACTTAGGTGAGCGTCACTTAATTTTGAGTTCGGGGATTTTGCTTAACTTCTGGTTATTTCCGGATTCTTGGTGAACTTTAAGTTAATTTTGGATTTTTGATTAACTTTTTAGTTTTATATAAACAGGATATACAGGGACAAAACTGAATCATTTGGTAAGTATAATGTTTAGACATGGTATTTGTCTTAACATTTTTCTTTTTTTTTACGATTTTTATATACATTTTTAAATTTCGAATTTTTCGATAAAATAATTTATAAATAACAAAAATACTAAATAGAACGTTATTTGCTAAAATTTGTTTTAACTTCTCATGACTTAAGATAAACGTGTGCCTTGTTGCATGTACATTTGTTTGCGAATATAGATTATATTTTGTGATTGACATTTATTCCCATATAGTCTAATTAATCAGCCCACTAAACAAACATTTTAATTTAAGTTTGTTTTTGAACTGATTAGTGAGACTAATTCCGATATAATTACACCTCTCTCTCTCTCTCTCTCTCTCTCTCTATCTCTCTCTCTCTCATTCTTCTTCTTCTTCTGCGTTTGCATTTTAGACGTGTTACGTTCCAAGACAATTGTCTTTCTTTTCTATTCCAATTTTTATGCGTTTTATATGTCTTTCTCTTATCTGCTGAAATCAAACATTGATTGCCAATTTTTATTTTATTTTATACCGATTCATGTTTACATGATGGGATAGTATCATATCAAATAAAAATAAACTTCACAGACATAACTCAAGTAAATGTTGGTGTTTGTCCGAGTTTTTAAATGGTATCTCGGTATATTGAAGATAATAAATGCGTGATCACACTGCTCTATTTAGTGCCTGACTCGTCGACATAGATATGCAAATTGTGACATATAAATACATCGAGTTTTATGCTTGTAAAATACATGTAATTCACAATTTTGTATTTTTTAAAGTTCTTTGAGATGATTTCGCTTACTTTCTGATTGTCGACGACCATTGAAAAAACTCACAGACCCGGATGTTATTATTCCGCTCACTTTCTGATTGTCGATGACCGTCTTCGGGGGTTTCCGGGTTTCTCTACTATTCCAAAACTCACAATTCCGGTTTCAAATGGAGTAATCTTGACAAAAGCATCAATTTCATTCCAATCCTTCATAGGTTTAACACTGAGCTAACAAAAAAGCAGTGTAAACGATAACTATTGTTCACAAAAATGTCCCAAAGATACGGTTAAAAGCTATCGAAAAGCGTCTTTAGATAAAGCTAACAAGGGGCCGAGATTTCGGCATTTATTCGTTAGTATGATGTAAAACCTTTGACAGGTCTGTACTGTACGTCAATATATTCATCTGCGTGTACTGTTCATTGTTTCATAGATGATAATGTGACGTCAACTATTACGTAATTTTGATGTAACGCCACGGGATGGTGCAATTACAGTGACACTCGCCTTTTACACCGTATTGTCAGTTAAAACAAAACAAAAGGCAATTCGCGAAAATGGGTAGACATATTAACCTATTGTGAGTCAAAAAATTGTATATATAGGCATTTGTATCCATGCGCTACAATTTTAGCCAATGTAGTTCATAATTGGATTGTAGTTACACAGCTAAAGAAACATTTGTCATCGATATTATAAAATATTATAAAACTCGTCTTGTATTTTCTTGATTGCTTTAGCTTTTACACATACTAAATTACAGTGCGGTGTCTAAATTCATCACTAGTCATGTTTGATATTCAATATCTTCTTTACCTTATTAAAAATGACTCGAATTGTACAGAGATTAATATTTCAGGCACAATTTAACCATTTTACCTTTTTTCTATGATACATGTATTATCAAAAGTGTGAGCAATTTACGTAAAACTTCACTATGGCATAGAATAAGTAACAAAGTTTCCCTTTCTAATATAACCTTAACTGGGGATCAACACTATATAAAACAATCAGCCGGTTCACTTATATTTCGTAATATGTCTTGAACAGGAAGAAAATGTCTTCTCGAATTTTTCGTTTGTGAATTTAATATGTTTATTATTGACATAGTCAATACACTGGATATTTTACTTGGAGATTTAGTTATCAACAGTTGTTAATCAATTGCATTGACAGTGAAAGGATTACAAACATTCGTAGATAACATGCTTAGCAATTAGAGTATGTTTACACTCAATTCTTCTGTTGACTTTTTCAACCACTACGGTAGCTCAGTTGGTAGAGTACTCGCTCCGTAAGTGGAAAATCGTGTGTTCGAACACCGACCGGGTCTGACCCAAGACTTGAAAGTGGGAGGCGACTGTTCTTTCGCCGCTCACTTGACATTACAAAATAAAGTCACGGTTCTTTCGGATGGGAACTTAAAATTAACGATGCCCCCTATCACGGTAGACAAGACACGATAAAGAACCCCCTAAAAACGCTTAAGCACAACAAAGGCAAGTTTTCTTCACCTTTGCTTATAGCTGGCGACGTCTCTATATAAGTGAAATATTCTTGACTGGGTGTTAAACACCATTACTTTTCTCGGTTGACTTTTCGGGTATAATCAGACAACATTGACCTGTCCTCTTCACCTTTCATTAGGAATATTCATACAAGAGGATCCACGCCATTACATGAGTAGTGTTAGGATTCGTAATTAATACTTAAACAATGCATTTCCCTCTGATAAAGACGAGATAAATAAAAGTTTTTCGCGTTACAACGTTTAGTGAAAAACAATTGTCTATTTGGTACTTATAAGTTTTTCTCTATATGGGGATAAGGTTTATAAAGAATGTCATTATACGCACGGGTGATATAGAGGTCATTGAAGTGTGAACGAATTTTACCCGTGATTTAAAGGTGTTGTTTAAATCATTCTAGCCTGCGCTTTCCACGTTGATGATCACGTTTCATTTCGTTTATTTAATGTTTATATAAAACTTTAATAATTTTGAAGTAAACAAAAATTGGTTATAATTTCTACTGGGATACTTATAAGGTTTTCCAGAACATTTTTCTTTATCATACTTTTGGCGATAATTTTTTTATTTCTGGTTTTTCATCCTAGTAAGTGTTTCAGTATATAGCTGTGCTAGTGTTTAAGTTCATAGGAAAAACAATAACTAAAAAGGTTTGGTTTTTTATTTTGTAATAGTCGAACTGGTCATTGTATAGTATTAAAGTTATCTAATTTTATATCAGTGATATAATTATCAATAAATGCCGCCTTCTAATATATACCGCAAGACTACATGCAAATTATAAGTGTTTTTTCTTATTTTATTAAGTTTACTAATGTATAACATTAGACCAAATATGATCCATATAAGTTATTGTAGTTATAAGCCGACAAGTGTACAGGTCAATTATTGTTGCCTATACAAGCATAGATCAAGCACAAACATTCCGGATCATGTCCAAATCACACCCCAAACAACCCAAACACCCACTGTTGGAACCACTCTTTTTTTGTGACAGTAAAATACTCTTAAATCAAATAAACTAATAAAGATATTTACCATGCATGAGTAAACACATCAATAATAATCCGATTTCAAATTACACTCACGTACCATTGCACAAGCTTCAGAGAGCAATTATGGCAAAACCCTTACAAAGTTGGTTGTATAATAAAGCAATGAGCCAGTTACATGAATGGTTGATATTTTCACTTGTTTGTACCTATTCGTAACTGGAAATATGTAAGCGCATCTAAGATTGTCATAAAGTATTTAGTCTGTAGAAAGGAAGTGTTGACACTATGGGGATTTCACATGGTGAACATGGCGATGTTTACACCGGAACCAGAAGGGATGTTCTTGGTGATGTTTTACGTAATAATTATGCGCAATAGGATCCAATATTTGCCTAGTTTTTCAGCCTGTTAGTAATTTCCATACGCCAACACTTTATCCTTTGTAGATATATTCTAGGCTAATCGCGGTTGTGCATACATATTTCCTGTAACGACTAGGTAGAGGTAAATGAAGAGTATTTCACTGACACAATCAGAATGGTTTCAACAATAAAACTTTGCCAAGGAAAATGTGGCCGGGTGCTCTAGAACGGTAGTCGACTTCTTAGCTAGCTACACTCGTCACGTTTGATCAAAATTCATAATGAAAGGAACATGAAACTATGGAACGTCAGTTATATTCAGGGTAATTTTGGATACAAAAACATCATACTTATCATCAATATTGTAATGAAGGTCATACGACTAACTAATCTAAAATAATAGTTAAACTTAAAAGGTCCCTCTTTCTAACTTTTACAAATAACAAATTCCATTCATCTTGTAACAGTGTTCTCTTTGATCTATCAATACTGACATCTATCAATGTCACGAATCGTGTGGTGTAAATGGGTAATGGTGTTTAACGTCCTAGTCAAGAATATGGTACTTGCCGGAAGAACAGTTACTACACACTTTCAAGTTTCGGGTCAGACCCGGCCGAGGGTTGAAGCCACAAACTCCCACAATATCAATACGGAGCGATCACTTTACCAACTTACATGTAGCTACCACAATGTTTGGTTGAATGAGATAATATGAATGTTGTGCACAATATCTGTTCAATTGATTTTCAAGTCGACGGTTGTCATGGGATTTTTAAAGTCTGAAAATCGCTGCTGTTGTTTCAAACTTAAAAGCTGTGAAATCTGTTGCCCTGTACCTATATACAACAATTGCTATTCAAAGTAGGGAGTTTTATAAATACTGTTATCATGTTTGTACGTATAACGTTTAACGTATCACCTTTCGTATTTTATTTTCTTTCACAAAAGAATCTGATGCAATAAAATATGTATACGAGAAGCTCTTTCTTTCGCAATAACTAAAGCAACAAGCAATTGAAACTATAAATCAAGATAAACATCTGTAAAATGTTATTTCATTCCTAGGTTTGGTTCAAGTATTGACAACCAAGCTTATTTAAACACCATTCATCGTTCATGGTACATATTTAAATAGTGAAAACCAATAACACATGTATATAGTATCGAAGGATATGGTTTGCTTATTGAAAAAAACTTGAAACATTTAAATATTTCTTCAGTTTTTATTGTCAAAATTTGATATATGCGGACAGTGAAATAACAGTGGAATTTGTGGAACCATAGACGAATAGTTCCTAGGTTTTAATTCGATGACCATTAGTTTATATATTTATAATTTAAAGTGATTAAAATAATTAATAAAATTAATGGACATAATCATAGCTTAAGAATGTTAACCAAACAACTTACCATCTCCAGATTAATTGAAAATATTCATCTAGTCGGTCACTGTTGAACTATTGACAATTCTAAATACAATCAGTGCCAAGAAACTTGACCAATATTGTGAGCAAAAGTAGAATTATAGATGTAATTTTATTATCAATTATTAACAAAACTTTGATAGAGTGTCGTTTTGTTTCAGATGAAAACTATTTGAAATGAGTAACGAGGTTGAACTTACGTCTGTCACTACACATGGCTCCTTCAGATCACCTAGCAACGAGGATGTGACAACAGATTCTAACTATGGTAGTATGGAAGTATACCCTAGTGACGAGGTTAAAGGTCAAGATGGAAATGAACTTCGACAGCGAAAGGTTGTAATACGATCCTACATTTCAATAAAAAAAATTACGGAAGCATACGGATGCACTACGCCTTTTGGTGGCATCGGTCATGAAGTGGTCTTAAGAGTTAAACATACCTTTAGAAACTGACCTCTCTCTCTCTCTCTGAACATGGGGTTCATTTACTGGTTTAAAACGTTTAAATTTTCATTTAAATTTATGTAACTTTTATCTATGATATATATACATATAAGGCAACACATTTCAACTGTGCCAAAAATGTTTAGTAAATTAAAAATGCTTTGAATATTAAATCCATTGTTTATCACCATAATTTGATCATGATACGACACACTATTCGCAATCAACAAGTCTTTTCAGTACTTTTCAATTGTCAATATAGCGGTCGCCAATTGAGATAGGAACAGGAAACTCTTGCTTGTTAAACTCTCTCTCTTTCTCTCTCTGCTACCAATAATATTGCCATAGTATTTTTGAATTCCAAAATTCTATTTATTTTGATGATTTTTTATTTACCATCAAAACGCCTTTTTAATGTCAACCATCTGACTGAACAAAAGAGGGTGATGGATCTAGGTCTTACTGTATTCAAAATAAATTTAACCGATTTTTTTACGAAGTGGTTAAGTATAATATCGTTTTTAGATCAGCCATTTTGTTTTCGCCATTAGGTCGGATCGTTTTTGCAGTTGAACACGATTTAAGATCGGTCATCCATCATTTAGACAGCAGCACTTTTTGGGGCAGAATATCAATAAAATTTTGATTTAATATAAGTATAAACTATATTATTTATTCCTGTTCAATCAATGTATGTAAGGGTACGGTATGAAAAAAACGTGGTAATAACATAAGCCTTTTTCTATTTTACTCGTAAAAACTAGATAACAAATGGAAAATACAATGTCAATGAAAACGTCAACGACAACGAGAACGGTACCAGTAATCGACGTAATGACGATAGCGACGACGAAGACGATATTCCAGATAACAAATATGCAAAATTCGTCAATGGAATTCAGACAAGTCTTCGATCATCTTATAAAAAATCTGAGAAAACAATATGGACCATTATCTGGGTTATAATAGGACTGTTATACTTCGCATACTTTGGATACGCAATGTACTTCAGATTTGGTGACGAGGGGTCATATAGGCTTTTAGTTTGTACGATCATTGGAGTACTTGGAATAGCAGTTCGACTGATTAGGAAAGGTCTGGGAGATCAAGTTAAATGTTCATGCAGCTGTTTAGAAACTGAAACTGCAGCAAAGGTTTTCAGATGGTAAGACAGTTTACGTTTAAATTTAATAAAATACAGTTTGGTTCTTCTAGTGTTCTCATTTCAAAATCTTAAAAATATTTCAATTTCGACAATTTTGGTCTGAGTACAACTGATGAGGAATTTTATTCCGAAACGGTATTCTAGTGCTGCAAATTTAAATCTTAATTAAAATGATAACACTGGTTTTCACGAATCAAATTATTTAATTGCACTAACACACCATCACCCCATTACACTAGAATCCATTTGATGGCAACAGTAATGGTATGGCGAAAATAAATTCGGTTTTAGTAGCTTCAAACGATGAAGTTGAATGATATACAGTCCAACCTGTCTTAAAGGTCACCTCTATATATAAGGGTCACCTGCTAATAAAGGACAGTAGAATTGTATCCCAATTGTTCTTTATTCATATTATTTGAACCTGTATATAAAGGCACCTGCCCAAATAGGCCACTGGTTCCCTTGGGTGGCCGTAAGAGGCAGGTTTGGCTGCATTATTATTATTACCACGATATTTGATTTTTTACCTGTTTTAGAGATTTATATGGAATCGAATCATTCCGTCTTTCCCCCATGCAAACGTGGTAAATTGAAAAACAAAATCCATACTGCAATATTCTGATGCTTTGTTTTATAATCACTGGTGTTGGCAACAGATAAGTTCATAATTGATTCAGGCCTTCAAATTTTAGAATATTCCGTATTGATTTTATGGTAGATTTCAACTTCACTTACATATTCTATATTATCTTTACATTGGAAATGATAACACCCAAGACATACAAGAGTCATAACCTTTGAGCATAAACGAACTTTATTGTCAAATAGCTGCCATTATTCAAGCAAAATCTTGAGACTGCCAAAGGCTAGGTACACAAAGTATGATGGACTTTTACTCCATGGTTTAAGGTAGAGTTACTATGTAATCTTACTATACTTAATAAAAAAAATAAGGACTGCATCAAGAACATTTATTTCAAATCATTAATGAGATTTAATTTCATGCACAAAAAATGTACTTCATTACATCATTTGAAAAAATGCAATAAAAGAACAATAACAAAATACAGATGGATTTTATATTTTTCAGGTCTCGAATTATTATTTCAAATTTTACATCGGTCAATAACTTTTTTGTTAAGTATATATTAACTTATAATGCAATTATTTTTTCGTTATTTTTTCACAGGTTTGGATATTTTCTACAATTAGGTGTGTTCGTTTTTGCTGTTGTTTATATTGTTATAGATGTTGGCTTAGAGAACCCTGAAAACCTGGTCTCATTGGTTGGATTAGCTACTTTTGTTCTCGTGTTTTATTTAACTTCATATAATCCGGCAAAGGTGGGTATACATGTACAGTACAGGTCTGGCGAAATTTTAACACTAAGCTAGCGTATCCTTGTCGAATTGACATCTGATATTGGTCCGTTAGCGACAGCTTTGTTTAGTTGCCATGTGGTGATTTTGAATGCATTATTTAAAAACAAATTCAAAATCAGTACATGACAAAGCTGCTTCCTATCTCTGTGGAGCTTTTCGGTCACTGATTATCCATACTTCGGTCACTCGACAGCCCAGTTTCCACTCCTTTTTGTTAGTTTCGACAAGCCTTTACTGTAGTAGTATTCATATTCTTGTACAGTAGATAGAAAGATCACAAACAATACTTTAGTGTCGCTATTGACGACCTAACTAATTAGCAAGGTCTGCTTCTGTGTCTTATGCATACGCCTGCATTGCATTTTTAAAAATTAAATAGAACTGCTATGTGAATAGTTGAAAATTTATTTATTAAAATTCAAGGGGTACAAATGTGCACAGGCAAATGACAGCATTATAGTGTTAGACGTTGAGTGACAAAAAAAAGGTTTTACGTCCAAGTCATAACGACTTCACGTACGAGACAGTCAGGTCCGGAACGGCATTGGAAACCCAAATGGCCGGAGAAAAACCACAGATTTTGGGCAAGCGAACCGACAGACATTTTTCATACAAGGATCTGCCCGATGTGGGATTCGAACCTAGGCAATGGGAGACGCTGTGATCCTACCGCGGACTTATTATTTTAAGAGTATATATAAACATCGCAAAACTGTAAATTTACATATACCTACCACCTACCTAATTCTTGTTACGCCCGGGGGGCACATAGGGCAAGAACTAGAGTTCTCCACTTGTCCAAGTCTTGTGCCATCCTCTCCAGCTCTCCCCAAGTTAGTGCTCCTTCATTTCTTTCTATACAGTCCTCCTCCAGGAGTTTTTGGGTTTGCCTTGCTTCCTTTTTCTTTTTGGCGTCCATCTGGAAGCAACTCTTGTTATATTACTAAATAGCTTTCTTAGCACATGTCCTATCCATCGTCATCTTGATCTTGTCAGAATCGTTCTCATATTCTTACATATACACGATATTCCATTTCTGTTTTCTGTAGGTAAAATGGCGGCCAGTGTTTTTGGGATTGGCAATACAATTTATATTTGCTTTGCTGATCTTACGATGGAGTCTTGGATACCAAATATTTAAATGGCTCGGAGATCGAGTTACAGAGTTCTTAGCTTATGCACAAGAAGGATCTAAGTTTGTTTTTGGAGCAAAATATGTTGATCATTATTTTGCATTTGGGGTGAGTGGATTTTTTCAGTTTGAATTTTACTCTTCTGCATTTTCTTCAA
This sequence comes from Anadara kagoshimensis, assembly GCA_021292105.1. Classification (NCBI taxonomy): domain Eukaryota; kingdom Metazoa; phylum Mollusca; class Bivalvia; order Arcoida; family Arcidae; genus Anadara; species Anadara kagoshimensis. Next base: position 28,623,310 of record CM037872.1, on the reverse strand, counting down.
CCATTGACTATACAAAATCGACGTTTTGTCCACTAAGGGGTTTTAAGTTTGGTGGGAATCAAAAACAAACATACTAATTTCCAAGTCCTTTAGCAAAGTAAAAACTTTGAAACTGACAAATTAGTGTGAACACAGGGAAGTGAGGCCGGATGCTCCGGAAGAGTAAGCAACTCATGTTAAGCTAGCCACACCCGCCACGTGTGTAATAAAAACTCTAATATTTCACTTTCGTACTAGAAGTTCTCACCAGAAATCCTTATAAGGACCCGATTGTTCAACGTTTCAGTTTAATCTATTGCAATGATTAACGCCATCCGATCAAGGAGAATATAATACAAGTAAAGTATATGAACAACGAAACAAGACTAATCAAGAACGAACGTACAAACAAACATTTAGACCAATTATTTTAAATCCCCGGTTTTGGACGTAGGAAATGCTCGGTAACTTCATTTGAGTACTATGAGATATTTGTACCCATGAATATTTTTATTATTTTACAGGTATTAACAGTTGTAATATTCTTCAGCACCATGACAACGGTATTATATTATCTTGGAATTATGCAGTTTGTTATACAGTATGTTGCTAGGTTCATTGCCATGGCAATGGGAACTTCCGCTACTGAATCCTTGAATGCGGCCGCTAATATATTTATGGGTCAGGTAAGCTTAATGAAAACAGCATTTTAATATTAAGATAAATACATGTTATTTTACTTGAAAATGTTATGATAAATTTTACTAAGTGGTAATGACTTTATTGGAATTTTCCGGGTACACCGCGTTCTTCTACCATCCTAAAACTGACGTCGATATAAATGACTTGGCTAGTACAATGTGATAGTCAAATTTGTTCTGCAATAATACAAACATTTGATCTTTGATGATTTGAACATTATTGGTACTTTCAGCTGCACTGCTATAAGTGCCTTCAGTTGCACTGCTATTGATACCTTCAGTTGCACTATTGGTACCTTCAGTTGCACTATTGGTACCTTCAGTTGCACTGCTATCGGTACCTTCAGTTGCACTGCTATTGGTACCTTCAGTTGCACTATTGGTACCTTCAGTTGCACTATTGGTACCTTCAGTTGCACTGCTATTGGTACCTTCAGTTGCACTATTGGTACCTTCAGTTGCACTATTGGTACCTTCAGTTGCACTGCTATTGGTACCTTCAGTTGCACTGTCTTTCCAAGTTCAAATTTGAAGATTTAAAATGTAAAAGATCCAATAAATCGCCATTATAATAATGTACATGATACATGATTCCTTAATGTAAATTTATGTATTAAAATTAACATTCATCTAGCGCCGACATTATTTCTTACATGAAAATGTAGACAAAGGGAAACAACTCTAAGTATTCGAAATGCAAGACTTAAAGAGAGACTTAACAATGCAATGGAACAATGCAGAAATTATGTTTAAATGTTTAAATTATATCCTAAATTATCCTACACAAACATACATGTTCATGTCCAAAATAGAAGCCATAAGACAAGTAAAAACTGTCAAATTTTAATGGAAAGCAAGTGCTCCGGAAGGTTAAACACCTAGGTTTCTACACACATGACGTGTGTACAATCAAAATTGAGAATGAAAAGACCAAGGATCCGGATTTAGGAACGTCAAATATATCCAGGATAGAAATCATACTTATCAATACTATTGTGATAACGTTTTGTAGGCATTAAAAAGCCACGGTTGCAAAAAATAAGACAGTGTGAGTGTGAAAAACGTCAAAACAAACCAAAACAAAATTGTGTGTCGGTTTTGATATGTTAAAGTTAAGATTTACATGTAGGATTTTATCTCTATTATAGACAGAAGCACCGTTAACTATCCGACCTTTCCTACCAGTCATGACAAAGTCCGAATTACACGCTGTATGTACGGGAGGGTTCGCTACTGTCGCAGGAAGTGTCCTTGCTGCTTATATTCTATTTGAGGTATTTTTATTTCAAATGAGGTTCGTCATTGTACTAGTACCATGTTATCAATAGTCTTCAACGCAATGGAAAATTGTTTACGTTGTAAATTCACGGAATATTATCTTTTTAACGTGAAAACGATTACTGACTGATCTGATTCCATATTCAAAGGAAACAAACGTTTAGAAATATCAAGTGGTAAACTGACGAACCCAAAATAAAAGCATAGTGATATGCAAAATTGATTATTTAAATTCATAAAAAAGTTGCCGGTTATATGAAATAACCAATTGTTTATCAGACTCATTGGATGCGGCTGCTGTTCTTGCACCACAAATGGCTCTAGATAGCTACATGCCACAATTTACAAACACATTTTCCCAGACATTTAATTTTTAGGACTGCCAAGGCATACATTACCTTGATGTATCATTTTCGATAAGTCTAGTAACGAATGAGAAAATTTTTTATAGTTTGATTGCAATGAACTTTATAACCGAATAATAATCATATCCGGCTATATTGAATATATCAAGTCAGTCACTACTAAAAACCTTCAATCAGGCTTCATTTTTACTTTTATCCTCCAGGTTCCAGCCAACCACTTGTTATCTGCTTCTGTAATGTCGGCTCCGGCAGCTTTAGCCATGGCTAAGTTAGCTTATCCTGAAACAAAAAAGTCTAGAGCTAACGCAGCTGAAGTGTACAATATGCCAAAAGGGTTAGGATAATTTGTTAATGCATATTTATTTTAGTATATTATTGTGTGTGTTTGCTGTTAATGCAATATTGAATGAGCGTAACCATCAATTTTACCATATGTGGGTGAGCAGCCAAAGTTTAATTTAATCATAAAATACATTCAAAGAGTGGTATATTTAACTAATATTGAACAGACATTACTAGTAATGTTACTTTACTTGCGTGAACGATAAAAGCTGGATGCTTAAAACATCTACAGTATCATTCGAATGTGTTATATTTAAACTTAAGAAACTAATTTTAAATTAAAAAAAGTCTAGTAAGTTATTGTTTTCAAAATCATCTTTTGTTTTAATCAATTTACCTTATAATAAAATACCATGTTTGAGCAATGACAGTTCTATTATCATATCGGAAAAGTTGGGTGTATACCAGTAGCTGAAACTCAATTTGTCAGAATGTCTCTTCTATCTTCAGAGAATTCATTGATTTTATAAAATCAGAATGTTTATTTTTCTATTACTAGGTGTTTCATTTTTCATATCTGTAGGCAACAATAACATATTTTAGCCGTAATTATTAAAATTAACATAATAAATTAAAAAGGAATGAATGCATTAATTACGTGTAATGTTACTTCTTGTTATTTGAATGAAAATTTGAAGCCTGTTTTATTTTTGCCGTAGTGACACTGTCACTAAATATCATGGCGTATAAGGACGTCATGTCGTAATTTTTTTGAAAGAAATTTTTCAAAAAAAAACTGACACAGATATAATTAGCTGAATTAATTTAGAAGGAGAGAGGACGGACGAAGTGATGAAATGATTGACGATTGATTGGTTGGTTGATTTGTTACTGCGTTGAGTTTCATATGTTATCCAAAAGTTTGCCTTCTTATTTATTTTTACAGCCAAGAACGGAACATAATAGAAGCGGCATCATTAGGAGCCACACAATCCGTCAAACTTGTGGCAAACATAGCTGTAAATCTTATAGCTTTCATATCCATACTGGAGTTTGTAAACGCAACTTTAAAATGGTTTGGTGCCAGAGTGGGGTTAGAGCCACCTGAACAAGAAGAACTAACATTCCAGGTACGAGTTTAGTTGAGTAATGGTGTGTAACGTCCCAGTCAAGAATATTTCACTTATATCGAGACGTCGCCAGCTAAAGGCGAAGGTGTAGACATTTTGCCTGTGCGTTGAGCTGATGGCATTATACAGCAGGGTTTTTTAGTGTTCCAAGTTCAACGTGACACGGGACCTCGTTTATTTTAAGTTCCCATCCAATAGAACCTTGACTACCATTTCGTAATGCAGAGTTCTTGGCGAAAGAACAGTCACTTGACTCTTGGGTCAGACCCGGCCAAGGATCGAACCTACGACTTTCCTTTTAGAGAATGAGCACTTTTCCAACTGAGCTACCAGGTATGGATGTCTTGCTTCAATACCCTGTAATTAACACTAATGTACCCATTGACTACTTAACATACACTTATCGGATTGCAAGGGGGAACTGGGGCAATAATTGTTTTCAAACAAATGTGTAAATCTGGCTCATTGTTCAATTAACCGAACATAATATACATCGATAAAGATCTCCAGCATGGGTCCTCCTCTGTTGAAATTTTCAGCATGGGTCCTCTGTTAAAATCTTCAGCATGGGTCCTCTGTTGAAATCTTCAGTGTGGGTCCTCTGTTGAAATCTTCAGCATTGGTCCTCTGTTTAAAGATCTGTTAAAATCATCTGTTTAAATCTTCAGCATGGGTCCTCTGTTACAATCCCCAGCATATGGCCTCTGTTGAAATCTTCAGCGTGGGTCCTCTGTTAAAATCTTCGCCATAGGTCCTCTGTTAAAACTTCAACATATTCCCTCTGTTAAAATCTTCAGCATGGGTCCTCTGTTAAAATCTTCAGCATGGGTCCTCTGTTGAAATCTTCAGCATTGGTCCTCTGTTAAAATCTTCAGCATGGGTCCTCTGTTGAAATCTTCAGCATTGGTCCTCTGTTGAAGTCTTCAGCATGAGTCCTCTGTTGAAATCTTCAGCATGGGTCCTCTGTTAAAATCTTCAGCATGGGTCCTCTGTTGAAATCTTCAGCATGGGTCCTCTGTTGAAATCTTCAGCATTGGTCCTCTGTTGAAGTCTTCAGCATGGGTCCTCTGTTGAAATCTTCAGCATGGGTCCTCTGTTAAAATCTTCAGCATGGGTCCTCTGTTGAAATCTTCAGCATTGGTCCTCTGTTGAAGTCTTCAGCATGAGTCCTCTGTTTAAAGCTCTGTTAAAATCATCTGTTTAAATCTTCAGCATGGGTCCTCTGTTACAATCCCCAGCATATGGCCTCTGTTGAAATCTTCAGCGTGGGTCCTCTGTTAAAATCTTCGCCATAGGTCCTCTGTTAAAACTTCAACATATTCCCTCTGTTAAAATCTTCAGCATGTGTCCTTTGTTAAAATCTTCAGCATGTTCCCTCTGTTAAAATCTTCAGCATGGGTCCTCTGGTAAAATTTTCAGCATATGGGTCCTCTGTTAAAATCTCCAGCATGGGTCCTCCTCTGTTGAAATCTTTAGCATGGGTCCTCTGTTAAAATCTTCAGCATGGGTCCTCTGTTAAAATCCCCAGCATGGGTCCTCCTCTGTTGAAATCTTTAGCATGGGTCCTCTGTTAAAATCTTCAACATGGGCCCTCTGTTAAAATCTTCAACATGGGTCCTCTGTTAAAATCCCCAGCATGGGTTCTCCTCTGTTGAAAGCTTTAGCATGGGTCATCTGTTAAAATCTTCAGCATGGGTCCTCTGTTAAAATCCCCAGCATGGGTCCTCCCCTGTTGAAATCTTTAGCATGGGTCCTCTGTTAAAATCTTCAGCATGGGTCATCTGTTTAAATCTTCAGCATGGGTCATCTGTTTAAAGCTCTGTTAAAACTTCAGCATGGGTCATCTGATACAATCCCCAGCATGTGGCCTCTGTTGAAATCGTCATAGGTCCTCTGTTAAAACTTCAACATGTTCCCTCTGTTAAAATCTTCAGCATGTGTTCTCTGTTAAAAACTTCAGCGTGGGTCCTCTGTTAAAATCTTCAGCATGGGTTCTCTGTAAAAGTCTTCACCATGTGTCCTGTGTTGAAACAGATTATGTTGTGATGCGTAAAACAGTGTAACGCTTTAAAACCTCATTGCAAAAAGCTTAGTTTTATTTACATAGGTTTTGTTTCTTTATTTTTCAGTTTATCTGTTCATATGTGTTTTACCCCATTGCCTTTGTGATGGGCGTGGTACCATCTGATTGTCGCCGAGTGGGTGAATTAATTGGCATCAAGACATTCATAAATGAAATGGTGGCCTATCAAAACTTAGGGGTTTTCATAAAAAACAAACAGAATCTAACATGGTATGAAAGGCTAGTGAACTCTACGAACAGTACCAGTGACATAGTGTATACAGGGAACTGGACTTATGAATTAAATGGTGACATACGGTATACAGACCTCAACATCACACTTGTTGGGGGAATATTGCAGGTTGGTTTAGTATAGTGTGTCAAATTTGACCTGGCCGATTGACCATTAATTTGAATATTATATTTGACTAATAGACTGTGTCATTTACATCATGTTTTATTAACATAAACGTCTGGTACCCAGTATTACTTTCATCTATCCGTATATAGCAACTTTATATGGCTCATAAATTACAGAATGGATATTCAAATAAAAGGTCAAAGGTCAAGTCAAACTTGAAGCAATATAGAACGCATTGTCGGTAGTTGTTATTGAATACGGTCCCTGGATTGATATGAAGAAAATAAATAAAATTGTTAAACTTTTTCCATCATGGAAAGTGAGCCTAAGCCAAGAACACTGAATCGGCAAAATTCAAAACAATTTCTTCTATAATCAAGTCAACACATTTTGCATACTTAAATTTGATTTGACCAAGGAACATGTGTGTAAAGTTTCACAAATCACTGGCTCGCTGGTCCTGGAGAAGATGTTTACGGACAAGAAAAGTTTACGAACGACGGAAAAAATGGTATTTTAACACCTCACCCTAAGCATTCGCTCATGTGAGCTTACAAGAAAGCGTCTCGATGTAAGAGTAACTAATGTTAATTGTTACACTTAACATGTTCCGTTGTTATGCCATCACGCGTTCTGTGTGCAATGTCAATTGCATTCTTCGTAAACTTTAATCGAATTAAGTTTATAATTATATTTTTACAAAGTTATCAAGTTAGAGTTCTGTAGCAAAACTTTATGGAATACATGTATATATATTTTGATTATTTTTAAGGATCGAACCGTTGTTATAGCAACATATGCACTTTGTGGTTTTTCAAATATATCATCGATAGGAATCATGTTGGGAGCATTAGGAGCAATGGCGCCTTCTAGGAAAACCGACTTGTCGACGATTGTCGTAAGGGCCATGATTGCCGGAAACGTTGCGTGTTTCATGACGGCATGCATAGCAGGTAAGACAATGACTCAGCAAATCCGTTTGGCAACTGTATGACTTGCTTTTGTGTGAAGATGTATGGTTATATAGTGACATGAATCCGTGATCCCGGTGTACCACTACGGTAGCTCAGTTGGTAGAGTGCTCGCTTCGTATGTGGGAGTTCGAAGGTTCGAACTCCGACCGGGACCAAGATTTGAAAATAGGTAGTGATTGTTCTTTGGCCAAGCTCTTAACATTTAGAAATGAATGTCGCGGAATATTTCGGGAGAGACCTTAAAAACGGATGTTCCATATCACTGCAAGAATGCACGTTAACGAACCCATCCTGAATAATGCCCTGAGCATACTGCAAAGGCCAACGTTTCTTACACTCGTCTTTTGGTTGGTGACGTCTCGACCTAAGTCCTCGATATACAATTCCTCATCGGTAATAGGTTATGCATGTATGCCATGACACTGTAAGATGCGTACTATACTTTAATTCTCTAGAAAAGCCAAAAGCCATCTTTTGTTTTTATATGCACATTTTCTCAATACTAGTATATCCAGTACCAATTCAAAATGGGTCCTTTGCGGCTAAATGATCTTAAGAGTATACATTGCTTCCTTTCAATTTGAAGTTTTCCATACTTTATAATTGGTGTGTACCTAGGATTTTGTATTGAAATGGTGTGTTTTATATATTTTTCAGGTTTATTGTACAAAGGTGAATTTTGATAAACGGTCACCATGGTAACGGAGTATCCATTATTACATCAACCCCAGCATATATTTATTTTATAGAGAATGGATCAAGATAAGATTCTTTACATCTTCATAAACTGTATCCATAGCCCCAAATCCGCTTGTCCCAGGTCCAAAACAAGCCGTTTTCTTTCTTGGATCAATCAGTTTATAACCTGTTTTCCAAACTGGTTAACAAATGTTTTAGAAATTGGATCAGCGAAGAGATGTGCTTGGACGCTTGGAGTTTGGCCAGATAATTTAAAAAGAAAACAACTGGTTGGTTTGTGACGATTCAGTAAAAAGACAATGCTGATTACCATACAGACTGAGGTTCAAACCACAGCTGTAATGATATGCCTTTAAGTTAACATTTATTTTCTTATTGTAATCTTTTATAATAGTGTTTGTTGCAAACTGCAATCAATGTTCATCTACATTTATCATTTAACCTTATCGAGATATTTGGGTTCAAAACACAGAACTTCATGATCCATTTTGTCATTGTATGTCTTTAATTTTTTTTTTTTCATTGTCACCATTAAGGTATACTACTTGTTTCAACTGTTTCACTATTTATTATCCCCGCCTTTCGAAGAAATAGGGGATATTAATGTAGATCCATCCCTTACAAATCGCTTGAAAACATATATTGATTTTTTTATATATTGTACATGGGCATAAGCCAAACGCTTTAGTTACGTTTCAAGTCTTTATATACGTTTGTGTATCAATTTTAAGGGGGGGGGGTCTCCAAACTTTCCATTTGGACAAGTAGATGGGTTTTTTCGGGTATCCCGGTGTTTTGCACCGTCGCAGAACTGACTGTTTCTATAGTTCTAAGTGAGAAAAGCTTTAAACACCATTACTCTAGTTTAGTTTAAACAATATTTCATTCACAAAAAGCAATACAATTGTACAATAACATACATATACATGAAGAGAAGGATTCGACAACAAGACCAAGGTCTTATATTAACTCGTCTCCACAGTCTTTGCTTAGAATACATAAACTTATAAGATCAGGAAAGCAAGTTGAAGAATTAAATATTGCATATAATATTGTTAAATTTAGATGATATGAGAGAGAGAGAGAGAGCGAGAGAGAGTTACTGACAAAATCTTTTGGATAACAATATATATTTTTGAACAACTTCAAAAGGATAGATATTTTCACCATTACTCTACTCAATTCCACTAATTCGAACTAATGATTTTAAGGATGCACCTTGTCATGTGTAGTTTGGTTTTTGAGATATTTATTTATACGTGGCATCAGCATTTTCAAGTCGTTTGTAATGATAAAAATGAAAGTTGATAATCTTTTAATATTAACCCTTGTCATGTGAAAGTGTTATGGGTCAGTCTACGGGATATCAAACAACATTTTTTGTTGTGTCATATTGAAACCACAGAGATAGCAGTCCATTCGGTCACTAGACACGAACATACTTGTATCGACCGACCAATATGGCACACGTCATGGACACGCCAATTCACAGGTGACAGTCTTAAAGCCACGGTTATGTTAAATCACGCATATGTTTTTGTACTTTTTTAATGTTTGTATGTATATAATTACATATTATACCAGTTTTAATAACCAATATTAAATATTGAATTTGCGCAACAAAATCTATTATAATATCAATATTGGAATTTTCTTAGTGCAAAAGCGCAATAATGTATTACATTGATATTGTAAAAAAGTCGTGAACAAATAATTAAACAATTTATTCTACTAATATGTGTTTCTCGTATTTTGATATTGTAATTTAAATTTCAAACTTGGTCCGACGCTTTTAATCCTACGAGAAAAGTCATGTTTTTTTACGAACTGGCTTTGATTTTGCAATACAGAAAAAAAACTTCTGTTAGATGGAATTATGTTCTTGGAATCATGAAATATGCTAGAACAAACGAATGGAATAAAAACACAAGACATACATATCGGGTATTCGAGTGGTCTGAAGCGGACGCTTACATAAAACAGCACCTCTCACTAACTAGGCTCGAATCCCAGTCAGACAGATCCTAATGTGAACAAGTTTGACATTTAACATTGTTCCTGTTATGGTAACAGAACGATAGCAAACTAATTAGATCTAATACCTGGAAAAGGCCCTATGCTAGGATAGTCAAATACTGAAAGTACAACACCCGTCATGACTGAACACAAAGCCTAATGTGGTCTGGTTGACATTACAACCAGTGTGATAATAATCATTAATGGGTCATACACAATAGATTAGACATTGACTAATTTTCATTTGTTTATTAATCAAACGCAGACAAACTGATTCATGTCCAAGCCATAATCTCAAAAGCTAAACTTGAAAATTAAGTTCAATAGTAAGTTTCCACAAGGAGAGGCCGGGTGTCAATATGCTATTACCATGTGCCACTGGTACTTCACAATCATTTTAACTCAGATTTTCTTTGACTTAAATCTGGTCAATTTTGGCAACATTATGTGGTACTACAAATAGAAGTTTGAAAAAAATCATTTAAAGCCGTAATTAACTTTGACTAGTCTACAAAATGACATCTTGATTTCCTGAACAGCTTATTTACAAATGCAGTATCAAACTTGCCAGTTGTCAGTAATGCAATAATGCTTAAAGCTAAAGGGAGATAATATCTTTTTCTTGGAAAGTAATACCAAAAGTTTATTAGACCGTGTAGTACTAAATACATGGAATACACCTTTGACACTCCTACTTCTAACGTCACTGACTTAAATTGGACAGGTGATGGATTTTATTTGTAAACAATTGTACTTTTATATTGTTGTTATTTTCTAGGATGCCCACGATAATGATTAAACTCTTGAGGTATTTCGTGGATCTTACGAACAATAGTTTTATGTATTCATTTATCTGATTGCTTGTTTATTTATTTTATATAAGTTTATTTATTTATTTATTTATTTATTTATTTATTTATTTATATTGATTTATATTAATTTATTTATTTTATTTAGTTGAAATAAACGATGAATCGTCAGCTCGCATTTAATTAGCTAATTAGTACACAATGTATTCGCTATTAGAGATCAATTCAGTTCACTTATATCATTTGTCCACCCCCTACACTGTCACCCATAAATATACAACTTTACATGTATTTTGTCATAGGTTTACAGTTGTATTATAAACGTTAAAATTTAAATTTTATTTTTACATTTTCTTCGAAAAATATAAAAAATTGGGAAAAATATCTTTTTCAAGATTTAACACTGTAATATCTGAAAAACGCCGGCTTAATTACTGATTACAGTGCCTTTCACTATAGCTAGGGGCTGCTCTTAGTATGAAAAAAGCTTGTCAGTCTAGCTTGCCGTATACGTTGGTCATTGGTTTTCTTGGGGAATTCCTGTTTCCTCCATCATCTCAGTACTGAAACCCCTCGATAAATGAAAAAAGTTTTAGATGTAGCATTACGCAAATCTCTTATTGGATGATAACCTTAGCATATCTTCAAATAGTGATAAGTACAGGATCGAAATATTGAGCAAAATACTATATAAACATTTTTAGCGCTTGTACTTCACATCTCTTTGTTTAGTTTAAACAATATTTATTTGAAAAATCAAGTCAATTACATAATGAAACAATTTAACAAATCCGGATCCTGGAACAAGATTAAAACTCTTATATTAACCAGTTTCCTGTGCATCTATAATATAACAATTTATACAACATGACATCTCTTATGTTTCCAAGAATTTTTATAATAAACGCTTATGCACATAATACTGATATTTTTTAAAATTTGATTATCATTGCGGATGTTTTAACTCGTGTAAACATGCATATAGACATGCGTGCGTGTATTTTTGTTTATAATGCATGATAAATGTAGAGTGGAGTAATGATGTTTAATTATGTTTAACGCCCAATGAGTCAATTATATCGAGGCAGGTCAATACCGGAATACCCGGAAAAACAGCAATCTCACAAACTTTCTCATACTAGTGTCATGTGCTACTTTTGATATTTTTTTAAAATAATGCATGTGCAATTTATGAATTTTTATAAAATAATGCCGCATTCAAAAGTAGCCATTATAAAAATACAAAAGTAGCACATGACACTAGGATATACGGCTCACTGAGTGGAATTCGAATCTTCCATAAACAAGCGCTTACGAACACCCACCATCACACCACTACCCCCACCCCACCCCCCACACACACCAGATTGTATTATTTTCAATTAAAATTGTCAATGCGTCGCTATTGATTGTACAAGATAGATTAAAATTAATTTCACAAACTCGCACACCACACGAACTTGTGTTTAGATGAATATTAAAGCAAAAATGTCGAATGGACGAAAAATACTGATACGACGTGAAACAATATTTATCCAACGAACCATTCACCGTATATTTTGAACTATATATAAACTTACCATATATGTACAATTGTTTACATCTTTATATGATGGGAAATTTCGTTAGTCATTGAGATGTAACCAGCCAATCAGATGTGAGATAATTAGTGGGTGTGTTTAATTAGCTGTTCCTCGGTGCATGTCATATTACGTCTATAAACCTACACAAAATACATGTGTATATATATACACATTATATGTATAAACTTTAAAACAAAACAAAAGATAAAACCAACAAAAGGTAGGATATTAATATATTGTGAAGGTCTTTTATATTTCCTGGGTTGTAATGTGATGCAATGGTACAGTTATCATTTGATTATTAAAATAATAATTATAAATAAATAAATAAATAAATAAATAAATAACTTATTAAAGAATTAAATTAAAAAATCCAATTTATCAATTTGTTTTAATTAATTGTTAAGATACGATCTTTTACTGTTTCCTGCCAACGGTTGAGAAAAAATACTTTCAGTTTCATTGCATCATGAAATATTTGAATTGGCGAAACAAAAGGCGACTGCCAACTATTTTGGAACCGCCTTGAAAGAATATGTCCACGTTATAAATATTAGAAGTTTTCAAAAAAAATAAATAAATAAATGTAATTGCAAGACAGAACTGACAAAGTAGGCGCCACATTTGGTTGTATAACGTACAATATATATATAAAAACACAAATCTAAATCCATTTGCATCAACATGATCACAGGCGCTAAGCTAAGTATGCATATTGGCTGTCCGAATCCACTTGGTTTGAAAAGGCAAAATATGTATCTTTGTTTGCCGGGGATTGTTGGTCGGTTTCTCTCCACTCACGGCCCAGGAACTGACCAAGTGGATATACGTAAAATACTCTTGAATGGGGAGTTAAACACACACCATCACTTCGCTCCATTTACACCAATAACAGAAAAATGTATGCTAACCCCCCCCCCCAACCTTTTTATAAGGATTAGAGTAGAAAAATGATGCTTCAGGCTCTAGTCTACACGCATGGGATTGGTCCTTTCTATGATGGTCGGGGAAACCAGAGTACCCAGAGAAAACCAGACAGACAAATTTTCCTAATTTCTTGCCAGATCTATAAGCATTCTGATAATTATTACAGAGATATGTGTTAACATTTCAGTATTATCATAAAAATAATGAAGTTAGCAACAGATCAACCCGTAGAGTTACAGTCTATAAAATGTGTAGCAGACGACACAAACATGCCGCCAAAATGGAAATTTGACGTCATGGAAAATACTGATTCGAGTTATGGAAGTCTTGATCACCTTCCAGAAATTGAGAAAGATGAAGACGAGACGAAACAGAATTATACCGATAAAGAATTACAAAATGGTCTAAAACGTAGAAATCTAGATCTGGAAAATGACGTTGTACAACAGGAAACAGTAAGTTATTTTTTTCAACGTGATCAATAACGCTTAAAGTCTGTGCGGAACTGTTTCGAAAACGTTTACGTCGAATAATCATTGAAAATGTCAAATTATGTATATTCTATTTCCAAGGAATGATAATATAAGTTACGCTCGAATCTTATGGGGTATGAAGTGGTAGGCCAACATATCCTTTATTTTAGACTAATTGATTGTTTGGTTGATTGAGGTTTCACGTCAAAAATATTCCACTTATACCAAGACGTCACCAGCTAAAGTTAAACTGGCATAAAGCTTTACCTTTGTATTGCTTAGGTTCAATGTACAGGGAAGGAATCTTTTGTTCCACACTTTTAAGGTCTCTTCCGAAGAACCCGTGACTTTTATTTCTAAAATCAGAATGCTTTGAAAAAGAACAGCCAATGCCAATTTTCAAGTTTTCGTCAGACCCGATCAGAGTTCGAACACTTACTTCAAACATACAGATCACTTTACCAACTGGGGTTCCAATTCCCTGTCAATATTGGTATCAAAATGTATATTCAGACACCTACAAGTATATCAAGTTGGTTTCTACTTATTCATGTGCAATAACTTGAAAAAAATGCATTCGTTTGAGCAACATTGTAAAACTCTTACTATTAGAAACGAGAACCAATGACGAGTTGAAGACGATTCAGTGTTCAGTATCAGAGGTAGAACAGAGTCGTAAGTCTGCAAATAACTTGGTCAGAGATTAATAATTTGACAACACTTACTTGCTGCATCGCTGAATGCATTTCTTTGTAACCGGGATAAATTGTAAACCCGGGAGTTTTATGATTAGTGGTTCCATTATTTGGCGTTTTCCGTCTTTAACAGGTAAATTGTGTGATGTGGTTGTTGCCAAGTAAATATTTTCAGTTGTAAATTTCTCTTTTATACAATTATTTTTAAATCGGATTTAAATTGTCATCCAAGCCTTATTGTTAGAGCTTGAAAACAAATTAATACAGAAAAGACACTATCCTCTTAAAAAAATCTTTCGAACTATGGTATAACTGATTAAAAATTACTTTTGCATATTTTTTCCAAATAAATTTTTTATATTAAATTTGAAACTGTATTTTTTTAATTGCAGAACAAAGATGGAGTTTCAAACACACTTTCGTACAACAGAAACCTTCAACCAAAAGACAGCGAGGAAGATACAACCACTGAAAGCAACTACAACGACGACGACGAAGATGATGATGAGCGTTTTGAGAAATCGAAATTTGCAAAATGTGTCAAAACAATTCAAGACAGTGTTTCTAAAACATATAAAACTAACGAAAAATCCATTTGGACTGCGATATGGATTTTACTTCTTATTTTATATTTTGCTTATTTCGGGTATGCGATGTATTTTCGATTTGGCGACGAAGCTTCTATCCGACTACTCGTGTGTACTATTATAGGCTCTGTTGGGCTAGTCATGAAGCTGGTGTTAGGTTACTGTGGTAAAAGAGAATCTGGCAGCCACGAATCAAATACTGTTCTAAAGTCAATCAGTAGTTGTATGAAATCTGACTGGTAAGTATTAAAAGTGTACTATTTCTGACTTGCCTGCAGTTAATACATAGAGATAGTAGATGGTCTACAACGCTCTAGGACATTCATAATTGACGGAGCACGCCCACAATGTTCCGACAAAGGCTCCGCGGGTTCGCCGCTGTACCACGTGGTCAATACCTCTTAACGTTTGTGCGGAACATTTTGGAAAACGTCAACGTTACAAATTCTCGGAATAACGTCGTTTTTACGGGGAACCGTCATATTGTGCGATTCCATGTCCATTGGAAACAAGCGTTTCGCAGACACGTTAGAAGGTATCACGTGGTACAGCGGCGAACTCCATTCACACAAAGAAAAAAAAAGAAAAGTCGGCCTGAATTGTGCCGTTTAATGACGTCACTGACACTAGAACGTCATTAGTTGCCGTGACACTGCTTTTGTACCGTGATGACGGCCTGTGTCGGAACATAAAAGGCGTGGCCGGCGATACGTCAATTACATATTATACCAGTGTTAATTTCAATGCATTAGACAGACGTTTCGAAATACAAGTCCCCATCAGTAACGCTTGAACCAAAATGGTAAAACCGAAATTTCTTAACTTGCAAGTAAAATTTACATAGGTGAAATAAAATCTTCATAGCGACCACCCAGATGAACATCTATATTCCGAAACCGTAGATGGTAAGCTTTTTGGTTCTCGTTTTAATCTATAGTCTTTGTTCATCGAACAGTGTTCAGAATCTTCTCTCTTTATTTATTGTATTTGATAGAAGACAATTTTCATGTATCTCAAATATACAAATATACCAACTAAAGCCAAACTTTTGATTCCCTTTGTATTGATTATTCTGCATTTGTCCATCCTGAAATAATACCTTTCAACTCAACAAGCCTTACTTTCTAAACTTCTATACAGCCCGTATAGCACAATGCACGTCATTATCACTTCCGGTTTTGCACACACAAACTACAAAAGGAAACAGAGCCGTTTTTTCTATTGTTGTAAGATTTTATTTTCCAGTTTAAAAAAAAGGAGAATTTGTTTCCTAACACAATTGCCTGTAATATCAACTTTTTTATTATATAATTACATATTATACCAGTTTTAATTTTACAGCACTAGATGGAATACAATTTCTTGTTGGACCAACATTATGAAACCATTTTTTTAATCTTTTGGAAAATAACACTTTTGGTGGCCGGTGACTTTTAAAAGTAAATTATTCTATGGACATATTTCAAGCACTTCAATAATTCAAAATTCTGACAAAATTGATAATCATTTTTTTCGGGTTTTTTTTTCAGGGTATATAGAGGAATACAGTTGGCGATACTTATATTTGCTGTTGTATACATCATAGTAGACGTAGCTATACCAACACCACGTAATCTTATATCTCTAGCTGGACTGATATTCTTTGTTGTGTCTTTCTACATATTTTCCCACAATCCTGCCCGGGTAAGTAACATATTATACCAGTGTTCATTTTACAGCACTAGACCGTTTCAGAATACAATTTATCATCAGTAGTCCTTAAAACAAAATTTTGAAAACCAAAATTTCTTCAAGGGGCTGAAAAAGTAACCAAAGGACCAAAAACCTATTTAATCAAATTAAGCTAAGGAAATGCGTTGTTGCATGAGGTAGTATACCTTGGTTTTTGAGAACTATACAAACAATTGTAAAACCAGTTCAACTTCGATTTCTTGCCAAAACCCCTCATAGACCCTTGAAACTAGCAACGGTGGTGCCACATACCATTGTATAAAAAAATAGCTACCGTATATGAATCACAACATTTCAAAACATGCTGTTGAATTCAAGTATACATATTATATTTTTGGTAAGTATGATGTCTCTGCATCCAATATTATCTATTGTCCATTATTCAGGATAAATTTAACGTCTCATAATTCCATGTTAGTGGCGGGTGCAGTTAGCTACATAGAGGAAAAGCTTACTATTCAACAGCACGCGGCATTAAATCCCTGGTGGAAGTTCACGTGTATTAATTCATTTGCCAGTTTTCAAAGTTTTACTTTGCGTTTTGGGTTGGGATTTAGACATGGACTGATATGTTTATTTTTATTGTTGTTTTATTTCCCTTTAAAATAATGTTTTGTTCATAATTTTTTGAATATTTCGTTTCATTCAGAAAATGGAAGATGAAAGTAAAACTTTTTAAAAAATGTATATATTTCAAATTGCAACCACCTGACATTTGAATGTATCTATTACAGGTTAACTGGAGACCGGTATTTTGGGGGTTAGCGATACAGTTTATATTTGCATTGCTGATATTACGGTGGAATGGTGGTTACAACATGTTTAAATGGCTTGGGGATCGAGTAACGGAATTTCTGGCTTATACAGATGCAGGCTCTAAGTTTGTTTTCGGAGATGAATATAAGCATCATTTCTTTGCTTTTAAGGTAAGAGAAAGCTGTACCGTGAAGCACAGTATATATAGATCTGTCGAACGTTTTATATCTAGCTAACGACAGATAGACGAGGCTCGGCTGTCAATGTCCAAGATATGGGTAGCTAATTGTCGAAAAGCTGCCAATCGAACGATAGACAACAGGTGCTATTTACAGCTGAAGCCTTTCACATTATTTATAATTAGAAAGAGCATTGTATACCAATAACAAGCCAATTACTTCAGCTGTTGGAACATTTTAAAAATCAGATTTATAGAGATATATTATCTCTCTGCAAACTATCATCATTTCAATAAATCCAAGCGTTGTATTTAATATCATTATTGCACTATATACATTTTTTTATAAATGCGCCTGTGTGAAGTTTTAACGGCGATGTTCAGAGGTGACCAAGAGTTTATAAGCACCGGTATACGGATATAGCGCCTATCGCCGTCTAGATTTGAATCCTGCTAGAACGAAAAAGTTCATCAATTCGTTTGCCTCGGTAGTTTCCTCCAGGTTTCCTCCACCATCCAAAAACTTTTGATTAATTTGAAGAATCTTGACTGGTGCATAAAACTCAATTACAACATTTCGCTCTTATAATAAGTCAATTTTGAAAATTAATTAATCAATCAATTAAATGAATTAATTTAAATGATTTTATTTTTTATTTTTAGGTTTTAACAACTGTTGTGTTCTTCAGTACAACAATATCAGTACTGTATTATTTAGAAGTTATGCAGTTTATTATCAGGAACATAGCACGGTTCATGGCTATGGTAATGGGGACATCCGCCACAGAATCTCTGAATGCTGCCGGCAATATCTTTATTGGGCAGGTATGGTACACAGCAATGCCTCAATATGGATCGCTGCTATACCACGTCATTAACACCCCTTTAACGTTTGTACCGGGCGTTTTGGAAAACGTTTAAGTCGCGAATTCCAGGAATAATGTAGTTTAAAAGGGAAAACGTTGATGCTGTTAATGTTGTTCCATATTCAATGAAATATAAATGATTCCGCACAATCGTTAGTGGGTATCACGTGGTACTGCGGCGAATCGAACCCCATAGTGGTAAAACCAAGAACTTTTATTTCTGAGATTATATTATAATTTTTTTAATATCCTGAATGAGTTGTTATATTATAAATTTTGAACAATTTCATTCAGAAAATTCTTTTTTTTTCAATATGACAGCGAGACTCAGATGAATAATCATCCGCCGGGTCCCGAAAAAATTACAAACGGATTATTATTACTTTCATATTTTAAAAGTTTGAAATCAAAATCCCCACTATGTCGTTCTCAAATTATGTTATATTTATCATATGAACTACTTATTTAATAGTTGCTTAAAGTTTGTTTAAATTTCTCTTATTTTATATTTTGTTGACAATGACACTGTTTTCGCGATCACCTTACTTTCGCGGTATGTAAGATATGCATGTTATGATTAAAATATCGTGCATTAATGAAAAAAACTTGTTTTATAATTTAAATTGCGAAAATTTTATGTCGCGAAATAATAAGACAGGTACAACGAATTTATTTGAAAGAAGTTAAAACAGAATCTTAACAAGAAGAAATTATTTTCAATTACAATTTCAAAATTACCATGAAATATAATCATGTTGTTGCAAAAATATTCTCGAAATTTTGAAAAATTATCAGAATGTTAGAACTTAGTTAATTGTCATTTATTACTTTTGAATGTATTGCGTTAAGAAGTGTATGGAAATATATCTACGTCATTTGATAAGTCAAAATCGCATTGCAGTATGAAAAACAAATCTTTGATTGTCAAATGAAATATTTTTTTTACAGAGTGAATCACCATTGTTAATACGACCATTCATAAAAGATATGACGTCATCGGAACTACATGCCGTTTGTACCGGAGGGTTTGCCACAATAGCCGGATCTGTCATGGCAGCTTATATTTTATATGGTGTAAGTAAATGTCAATCCTATGACATTAATTAATTTGAAACCGCAATGCCTTACGTATATTTGATTTAGATATAGAGTTGAGTTGAGCAATGGTGTTTAACGTCCCAGTCAAGAATATTTCACTTAAATCGAGACGTTGCCAGCTATAGGCAAAGGTGCCGAAATATGCCTGTGCGTTGCGCTCATTGCATTAAACAGCAAGGTTCTTTATCGTGCCATGCTTACCGTGACACAGGACCTCGTTTATTTTAAGTTCCAATCCGAAAGAACCATGACTTTTATTTCCTAATACCGAGTGCTTGGCGAAAGAACAGTCACTACCCACTTTCCAGTCTTCGGTCAGACCCGGTCAGGGATCGAACCCACGATTTAGATATAGAAGTTTAAACGTTAGTAGAGCGACGTAGAGTGATGGAGTTATACTCCCCTGTAAAGAATCTTTAATGGTCAGTTCTTGAATGGTATAGGAAACATTAGTGCTCCGAAAAAACCCACCAACCTTGTCCAACGAACTAACAAATTTGTTTAAACTAAGATAATGATGATAATAATAATAATAATTGTAATAACAAACAGGTAAACTTGAGCAATAGTGTTTTGCGTCAGAGCAATACTTTCTCTCTACATTTTAATCGAAGCGTTCAGTTCTGGGACAGCATGGGTAATTGGAGCACGAACCTAGTCATTGATAGAACATGTGGTACGTAAATCGGATTATCCCACTCGGCATCCCGCAGAGGATACACACAGGACAAAAGATTAACAATTTAAGAGAGAACTTGATTCATCTCTTGACTTTGGACTAGGACTTGACACAATCACGACCACTGGAATCCAATGATGCAATTCAAGTCCCTTGTGTCATCGTGTATTGAACAAAGAAGAAATTCGTAATAGAAAACAAATACTTGGCGACAGCAAACGCAACCAAAATAGAGACCAAAACAAAGAGCCAAGAAAAACAGAAAATGAAAGACTAACACATATTGGGAATACTGATAATGGCCAAATAAAGCCCACTGGTTAGGTTATACTATTATTTGAACGGTCCATAACATCCCGCTTATTTCACTACCAGTTGCCCATAGATACGCATATAATATAACAAATAAACTTTAAATAAATAAATAAATAACCCTTATTTTTCAGGTGCCAGCCAACCATTTGCTGTCAGCGTCAGTGATGTCAGCTCCAGCAGCCTTAGCGATGTCAAAACTATTTTATCCAGAAACAAAGAAAAGTAAAACACGGGAGGAGGACGTCTATAAAATGGAAAAAGGGTAAAGTTTTAATTTACAAACTATTTAATCCATTTACTATATGTCTCTGCTTACGAAAGGATATCGTTTTTCAAGTTTTTAGGAAGAAATATAGAAGTTCAGATTCTTACGATAATCATTGGTTTAAGTATTCGTTTACCATGTTTGTTTTCTTGCTTTCTGTGTTTATTGTCTGATGTACTCTGTTGTAAAGTGTTATTGCAAAGTACATTTCAACTTGATTATCGGCAAAAATTGTCTTCAAGTTTTCTTTATAATATACTACCTTTTTCTGTGCAAACAGACAGTCGCACCGAAGTCAAGTTAAAAGGACCTTTTAATTCAACTCCAAAATACAAGCCTAAAGCGAAGTAAAACAATCAAACTGACAAACTACTATTAAGTGAAACACGTGAACTGAACCCAAGTATTCAGGAAGGGTAACCACTTCCTGTCTAGCAAGCTACACACACCAATTATTATTTTGTCAAACAATAAATAAGATCAATATGTCTTCTTCCTCGTGCGATGCCGAACTGATCTGACAGAACGGATATAATCACGTTTACGGATATTTGGATACAGAAACCAATTTTTTGCGGAATTTTCAGAATTACAATTAATTATTTTTATTATTATTCAGGCCAGAAAGAAACCTTATTGAGGCGGCTTCAGTGGGTGCTTCACAGTCCATCAAGCTTGTAGCAAACATAGCAGTCAACTTAATAGCATTTATTGCCATCTTGGAGTTCGTTAATACAACACTGACGTGGTTTGGTGGTCGAGTAGGATTAGAGGAACCCGGCTACGAAAATCTAACCTTTCAGGTATGGTAAGAGTTGCTTTGGTAAGGATTCCTGATATTCGTCAACGCAATAAAAAAAAAGAATACAACTGAATGACAGAGACAGTAAAAACATATTGGGACCACTGATCATAAAACAGCTGAGTTTTGAGGGACACTGGTGTTGATTATCGTTGGATATATATTGCTATTGGCTCAATGTTTACTGTGGAACAAATGACATATTATTCCAGTTTTAAGTTCACGGTACTATTCAATTCATCATCAGTAGTACATGGACCAAAACCAAAACTTTTTCGAGGTGTTGAAAAAATACTCAAAGAACCAACAATATTTTACCAAATTTTACAAAAACATTTTTGTCTTCAAGTGTTGCAGAATATATATACAGATGTTTCCTACAAACGTTCAGAAGTACTTTGATTACGTGTAACTACACGTATTTGTTATTTAAGCAAGTTTATTTTTTAGATAAAAAAGGTAAAACACTGGAGCGCCTTCACTGGAAACACTCGTAAATATTTGAATTCAGATCTATAGTACATTTCTCTACCTGGAAACAGCGTGGTGGTGCATGTTTGACCTCCATTTCTTTTTCTCCTGAATTTTGATTACAAATGTGACGGATGTAGCTAGCTAAATATGAGCTGCTTATGCTTCCAGAACACCTGGTCTCACTACTTTTGTCGGAGTTGGGATTGTGATTTGGACATTGATCGGTTTGTTTGATTTTATTTTGATATTAAAAAGTGTTCATTTCTATTTCAGCTAATATGTTCCTATGTATTCTGGCCAGTAGCGTTTTTGATGGGAGTAGAAACGGTGGATTGTCGCAAGGTGGCAGAACTTATTGGCGTCAAGACATTTGTCAACGAATTTGTTGCTTACACGGAGCTTTCAGTCTATATAAACAATCAGAAGAACTTGACCTGGTATGAGGGACTGGTTAATACAACCTCTAACAGTACAAATTTGACTTACACTGGTGAATGGTACTACAACAAAGGAGATATTGTATATGATGACCTTAACATTACTCTTGTTGGAGGACTTCTGCAGGTACATATCTATATACATAGATTTGAAAATAGTAGAATCTAACAAAATGATACCAGTAAATGTTCATATTAAGGCCCCGCAAAACAAAGTAAAAACTTTGAAAACTGGAAAATTAAGTTAAACACGTTAAAAGTGCGAGTTTGTTTTTCATAATATTGAAAAAAAAATAATTATGTTCACTGTACTACTAATCATCAACATGTTTTTAGAACATTGCATTTTTAATTCCTCTGAATGAACCAAACAATACAGGAAAAGACAAATTTGACTACTGAATTTAATATTCTATTTTGAATGGACAGGTATGAAATGGCGTGGTTGCAGTATTATGAGAGAGTGCCAACCATAAAATAAGTTGAAGTGGCTCTCCAGTTTTTATTATTATACATATCATATATTAATTTTTATTTATTTATTCTCTATATATTAAATATTGCTTGTCATTTTAGGAGCGTTCTGTAGTCATAGCAACATATGCCTTGTGTGGATTTTCTAATATTGGGTCGATAGGTGTGATGTTAGGAGCACTTGGAGCCATGGCGCCTAGCAGGAGGAGTGATATATCAAAGGTTGTTATGAGGGCAATGATCGCAGGAAATGTCGCGTGTTTTATGACAGCCTGTATAGCCGGTGAGTAAATGTTGATGTATGGCTAAAAAATAATTGACTTACGAAGCCCCTAAGGTAGCATGTGTTAAAAACGTCATTTCCCAATTTCGAAATGGAATTTAGTAAATTCGAAATAGTTATTTCGTTTATTCAAAATAGTTTTACGTTAATTCGCAATAGTTATTTCGTTTATTCGAAATAGTTTCATGTTAATTCGCAATCGTTTATTCGAAATAGTTTCACGTTAATTCGCAATAGTTATTTCGTTTATTCGAAATAAGTTCAAGTTAATTCGCAATAGTTATTTCGTTTATTCGAAAAAGTATTTCGTTTATTCGAAAAAGTATTTCGTTTATTCGAAATAGTTATTTCGTTTATTCGAAATAGTATTTCATATATTCGAAATAGTTGATTTGTATTTTTGAAATAGTTTTTCGTAAATTCGAAATAGTTATTTTTTATTTCCATAATAGTTATTTCGTATTTCCGAAATAGTTATTTCGTTTTCTTGAAATACTTAATTCGTATTTTCGAAAAGAATTTCGTATATTGCAACATTTTTTCTTAATGCTAAAATACGGAATAGCTAATTCAAAAATATGAATAAACTAATGCTAATATACGAATTGACTATTTCAAATATACAAAAACTATTTCAAAATGACGAAATTACTACTTTGATATTATATAATAACTCTTGCGAATATACGAGATATTCTTTTGGAATTTTCTAAATACTAATTCGAATATTCTAAATAACTATTGTTGATATACGAAATGATATCCACAATTACAAAATAATCTCTTTTTTGCGCATGTCACCTTCTAGGCTTTATACTTATATCAAAAGTGAATATACATTAATATCTTTACCTGTCCAAAAGTAGTGATTTACAATTAATGATCTAAAAAATCTAAATGTGTGTATTCTGTTCCCCTAGGTGATGTCTTTCGTCTATGCATATTCGAAATTCTGGCATATTTTTTCCAATTTCCATATATTATCAAGTCTGGATATCTTAGAAGTGTCTTATTGTCAACTATTGCAGAATACATCGAATATGCCACCATACAGCATTGCAGGTGTAACTTTAGATGTAATGTTTAAACAACAACAGAGAAAAAAATACATAAATAGCATAATTAAAAAGAACTGAAAAAACAGTGAGATACAGCAGCGATAAACTATTGTCTTAATTTGCTGCTATTTAAAATCTGAAATTCCTCAAAACTAAAGGTTTTATCCCTCATGCAAAGTATTATTTCCTTAGCTAAAATTTTTAATATATATATATATATATATATATATATATATATATATATATATATATATATATATATATATATAATTAAGTTGGACCTTTGGATATTTTTCAATATCTTGAAAACATTTGGTTTCCTAATTTTGGTCCAAGTACTACTGTTGAGGAATTGTATTTCGATACGACCGTCTAGTGCTGTAAAACCAAAAGCGGTATAATATACAATTGCAATATGAGCATCTGCATCCTTGTGAGTTATTGATTTTTGTTATTTTGTATTATGGGAGATAGTTAACTACCGGCTAAGTTTATGTTTAGGTGCATAGGTCCGTTTAAAAAGTAACATCGCCCCTAAATTAAAAAAAAGAAACGTCACTCCCCTGTTTCTATTTTAAAGAAGAACTAAAAAGTTAACATGATTTATTTTATGAAAAACAAACAAAAAAAAACATAACTAAAGTTAGCATTTAGTTCATGGTCCTTTTGCTTTGATGACGACCATTTTACGTCTTGACATACTCTCAAGTAGTTCTTTCCTTTTTGGCTTTTGTAACCCTTTACCAGCGACTCTGCAAGTACTTTGAAGTAGAAGAATTATATGTAGGGTAACCCTTAGCTACTACTTTCTTAAAAAAATTCCAGAGACTTTCTATGTGGAATATTTCCAGGTCATTCTACAGCGAAATGTTTTGAGTTTGTAGAAAATTTGCCGTCGGCGCTCACGAATGTAAAGGAGCTAAATCCTGTTGAAATATTATGTCATGCTTGTCAGGATATACGAGACATCCAGCTTGCATTTTGAGATCATTTTAGTTAAAGTTTTCATATCGCTAACTGTTTTATGTTAATCAAACTTATTTCATATCACCTACATCGTAAGGAGATATCATACCACAAACTAAATAAGTAATACCTTGTATATATTTTAAAGTATTTAATTTCTATTTTGCCTCGACAACCACAGTCGAAAAAAATGGAAGCGCCCACAACCATATCTTAATCACAATACAGAAGCACAAACATTAACAAAAAATAGCTCTTCCACTAGCCATAAGTTTTAAAGTTTTATTTATACTACTTCGAAAAAAAAATCAAAATTTCATGTTAAAATCACACGTACATTGATTAACTGTTGCGCATGATAACATTCCTTTTTGTTTTTAACCGTAAAAGGTTAACGTCAGAAGGTACTTTGTGATTGTAGTGTATTCAAACGCGGTGATATGACGTAACAAGTTAATGACGTATTTACACGATTACCTCAATTATTATCTATAGCACTATGACATACAATTGCTCAAAATGTTTCATAGACGGAGAAACGATGACAATTGTAAATATAAAATCATGTTCAGAACCTATACATTTAAAAAATAAAAAGTTTAATTGACCAAAGAAAGTAAATCAAATGCTTATGATGTATTTCATAATATTTTGTAAAATATGTGGCATATATAAGCGAAGATTTGTTTCATTGGTTTATTGCATGGTCTAACCCAAGACTTGAAAGTGGCACGTGACTGTTATTTCGCTCGCCAAACACTCGCCATAACGAAATGAAAGTCACGGTTCTTTCGGACTGGAACTTCATATAAACGAGGCCCAGTGTCATGGTTGGCTTGGTATGCTAAAGAACCCTAATGTATAATGTCATCAGGACAACGCACAGGTAAAATGTCTGCACTTTCGTCTATAGCTGGGGACGTCTCGATATAAGTAAAATATTCTTGACATGGACGTTAAACAGCATTACTCAACTCATCGTTTTGTTAAAAAAGGCTTATTTCGATATGTCATTTATGGACTTCTGTTTGAAAATTAATGCTTTTCTTCTCTTCAAAAGTAGTTAACTGGCACCATTGTAATATTATGTCCCTGCAATGTCCGTACAAAGTTGGGAATTTTATAATCAGTACTCTCGATATTTTTAGAGCCCTGGTTATTATTGATTCATTGTTATTGGCATCAAGCAATGTTTTAAGCTACAGAACTATTTCTTTTACCTGTTGGAACAACATTTGTATGTTTTCCGTCGTTCCGGCACGTTTTCAGCTGTTGGCAACAATAACATTTATCTTTTTTATTGATCCCATAGATCTATATAAGTTATACAGGGCTTTGGCAGGTTACACGGCCCCATGTACCCCGTCAAAGATTTATGTACCCTGAGCCGCAAAGCGTAACCAAGTAGATCTTTTTAACCTCCATTTCGTATTTTGTGTGATTGCGTACGTTGTCGCCATATTTGTTTACTGTAACTAGACGTCAGCAATGTACGAGTTTCTTCCCTTTTACCGCTTAACGTTGCGTGCGTTCATGTACCCCGGCAGATTTCCGAACATAGTTCCATGTACCCCGACAAGTTAACCAATCGTTATGCGAGAGATTTCTTTGAAGGGTGATAATGTAAACTAAAGTCCATGCTATGTGCAAGGTTTTGAAAGTGATTATGGTCTGTTTTGTACTACTAGTATTGTGTGCACTAATGGCAACATTTTGAATGTTAGTTCACATCTCAGCAATCTCTCAGAAAAACATCACCGCTGGTCCATTAATACTGTTAACAACCCTTCCAGTAAAGGCAAATGACACGAAAAATATCTGTTCTCACTTGCGGTTACCCAGGGTTTTCGCCAACAAGGATGAGACCTATTGGAACTGAATCTGACATCTGAAATATTGAATTTCTTGACAGTTTGGGCACTGCTAATGATTGCCGGAAATGCCAATGAACGTTTGGATAGTCAAACAGTGAAATAGATGGGAGTTGTCGTCATAGAGATAACACCTGTACAAACGTGCGAGTTGAACACCTCTGTGTATTTAATGTTACAAAAGAAAATAAGGAAAGGTTGATCAGCAGGTAAAATTCCACTCCCCTGAACACATAGTAATGTGTTGGCGGAAAACATTTACCTGGTGACATAAAAATTAATCTAGAACAGTATTAACAGCATATACAATAAAGAGAAGTATCAGTAAATTATGCGCCAGCAAAGTTTTTATTTGACTTCAAAATTCCAATATTGCTAACAAGCAATGTTTTAAGCTATACAATTATTTATTTAACCTGTTTAAACAACATTCGTAAAGTTACAAATGTGGTTCGTTGGTAAAATGTTGTTTTTCGTCGCTACGGCACTTTTTTGGACTGTTTGCAACGATAACATTCATCTTTGTGATTGATTTCAAGGGATGCTCTAAACAAAAGCTCATACCATGCTTTAGGTTTAGGTTTAGGTTTTGGAAGTATCTACGTTGTAGATATGTTTTGGTCTTATGGTTTCTTATCAACATCTTGGGGGGGGGGGGGGGTGCGAAATGTAGTTTCATAATTTTGGTCCAAGCACTACTAATCAGGAATTGTATTCCGAAACGGCCGTTAGTGCTGTAAAAAATAGTACTGGTAAAATATGTTATTTGTATTATTACTTATGCCAGTACACTTATCATCAACAACAAACATACTTATCCATGTCTGAATCACAATTAAGAAGCAAAGTAAAAACTTTGGAACTGACGAGTCAGATTAGATACGTGAACTTCCAACAGTGAAGTGAGGCCGGTTACTCTGGAAGTATTAGCACCTCCTGTTTAGTTAGCTACACCCGCCACGTATGTAATCAAAATTGTTTGAAAGTTAACATTGAACTATGGGACGTCAAATATATCCAAGGCATTCCTGGACACAGAGACATCAAAGTTATCAACAATACTGTTATGACGGCCATAAAACTTTTTCAGGGCTTGATAAGCCTAGCCATCTTTCAGAAAACATTACCGCTCACTTGGTTCGTTGTTACTGTTAACAACCCTTTCAGTAAAGGCCAATGGCACGGGAAGTCTCTCTTGTCTCACGTGCGGTCGTCCAGGGTTTTCAACTACAGGGATGAGATCAATCGGAACTGGATTTTGACATCTGAAATATTGAATTAACAGTTTTGTCACTGCTAATAACTGCCGGAAATGACAATGTACCTTTGGATAGTCAAACTGTGAAATAGATATGAGTTGACGTCATAAAGATAACACTTTTCAAAACTTGAGAGTTCAACATCTTCAGTCGGTGATTAAATGTTACAAAAGAAAATAAGGAAAGGTTAATTAGCATGCAAAAATCCTCTCCTCTCAGCATATAGTAATGTGTTGGTGGAAAACATGTATCTGGTGACATAAAAATTAAACAAGAAAAATATCAACAGCATGTTCAAGAAAGAAAAAAAACAAGAAAATAAAAAGGAGCAAAGTTTTATTTGACATAAAAATTTTAATATTCCGCTATATCAATAATATGATAATAATTATCATGTATAAATAACCATTCGTTATGACGCAGATGAAATTATATAACGATAAAAAAACAAACATACTAATCCGTGTACGAATCGGAAGCAATTTATAGACAACTTTGAACTTATAAAAATAATGAAGCACTAGATTGAAAACACCTAACGTGTTTTTATGTATGTCTCTTAATTACGCGTTTTTCGCCTACATATCCATATGCAGTTGATCACGGAAGAAAACATCTCATGTTTGACTATGTTTATTTGTTGTTTTGTGGTCTTCGTTCAAAACGTTTACCTTCATTCTTTAATATTCCATTCTCTTGTTCATTCTAGATCTTCATAACTGTAGATCTGGGAAGGAAACATCTCATGTTTTACTATGTTTGTTGTTTTGTGTTCTTGGTTCCACATTTTTCATCTATATGTTCATATTTCCATGTACTTATTTCCATTTTTATTCATTTCAGGGCTTCTATATACAGCAGATCTAGGATGATCTCATTGGTAATAAGTGTCATATAGTCGATTCCGTCCAGACAACTTGAAGAAATTCATTACATTAAAAGTATTGAAATCCATACAGTCACAGCTAACGAGGATAGGAACGTTAACAGCCATATTAACATTCCAAAAAGAGCTGCCACAAGATGATCAGAAAAACTCTATTGCAGACACTACTTGTGTAATGACGTTTCAACCAAACTGCAACACTGTATAATGCTTATATTACGCTGTGGTTTTATTTTCGCTATAATCGCGGTCCAGTGTATTCCTCCGAAAATATATGGGAATTACTAGCCTATTAATCTTACTAGAGTTATTTTCCTCTTATCTGATAAGATTGCGAAAATATGAAACCGCGAAAACACTAGTCATTGTGAAACCGCGAAAATTTGACACCGTGAAAATGAAGAAATATACAGTAGTAAACGTCAACGCTAGTCTTCTCTAAAATGAACATGTTGCAACATACAGGCTTACATACTTCAAAACTTTTTTTTATTTTTTATTTTTTTGGTTTTCGTGGATACCAGGATCCATGAATTTTCACGTTTGAAAGTGTTAATTAAATATATTTGTATGATTTAGAATGCATATGCATGTTATTGTTGTTAATTTATAAAATTTGAAAACTCGAACATTTTTCTTATCATTTTTATCTTGCTCAGTCGATTCCTAACGCTTCAAGTTGTAAGCGTCCTCTGTAGCGGCCATAGGCCACATTCCTTTATTGTTTCTTTTATTTTAACTACTTAAATGTTTTTATACCCAGTTCCTTGTTCAGAGTTTTTGAGGTTTTGTTTGCATCAATCTAAAGTAAAAACAAGACCTTAACAACAAGAATGGAATTTTCAAACTGCACAATAAATATATAAAGCAAGATTCTTATAAATGTACTACTAACCAAAACCGAAGCAATCCATGTCCAAATCACAACCTCAAAGCAAATTAAAAACTTTTAACACTGAAATACAAGTTAAACGTGTAAAAAGCCAAAAATACTAATACAGTTACAATTGAATCAAAAATATATTTCAATTCAAAGGTTTACATCAAAACCAAACATATTAATGCCTGTCCAAATCACAAACCTTTTGCAAAGTAAAAACTTTGAACTGACTAATTAGGTTGAACACGCGAATATCCATCAGGGAAGTAAGACCGGGTGCCCTAGAGGGGGAAGCACTTCATGTTTAGCTAGCTACAGTCGCCATGTCTGTAATTAATATTGAGTGAAAGTAATATGGAATTACGGGACGTCGGATATATCCAGGGCAATAATGGCTTCAATGACATCAAGCTTATCAGCAATGGTGTCTGTAATTACGACCATAAAACCTCTGAAGGCCCTGATAAGCCTAGGCATGCAATATACCTGGTTCAAAAATTTATTTGTAAGCAGATTGCTCGCTCGTTGTATAAAATTTTTGATGGTGGGAACATTCTCAACCATAGCGTATTAATTATCAAACAAACTAACAACAATTTTAACACAAAGTTTAACAGTCGTCAAAGATGGTGTTCAGTTTTAATCTGATGGAGACTATTCTACCTTTTACCTCTGACGTCATACAAATTTGAATCTTAAAAAATCTGAAAAAATTACTTAAACATTTTGATTGTAATACTATATCTCGTGTAAAGGTATAAATATTTCTTTACATCACTAAACCTCATTCAACATTTTAAAAACGTCTGAAACTTTCATTTGTCCTTATTTTACAAAAAAGGATTACAAGATATAAATATCTAGTGCTGAAAAGGAGCTGTTTATTTTGTCAAGGACCATACAGACTACAAACAAACCTATAATGACCATGCCATCCACAAAATGTTTTAGTATTTGATAAACAACATATTTTATACCCCTCGCAAACTAGTTTGAAGGGGGGATATATATATGAATCACCATGTCTGTCTATCTGTCCATGTAAAATCGTGCCCGGTCTATATCTCATAATTGCTTTGGACAAGTGTCACAAAATTTGACATGAATAATCTTTACGGTTTAAAGGTGTGTTACGACCTTGAACCAAGGTCATATTGGAAAGATCAAGGTCGCTGGAAAACATTAAATGCTTGTGGCGGGGTATTGAGCTCTCAAGAGACAGTTCTAGTTGTGTTTGGCAATATATTGTTCAACAAACAATATACAAATAACATATTCAACTTACCATACAGATATGACGTTCAATGTCTATGGGGTTTCATTTATCGTAGTATTCTTGTAATGAAAGATACGATCGATTGGTTAAGATCCGATTTATTTTTGGACTTCTACCTCAATAATGACAACCAAAAATGTTACAATTGAAGCTTTATGGCAGACATGATTACTTTCAACTTTCTTTTTCTACGCAGCAATATACCTGTTTTGCCTCCTTATGGTACATTTGTTTCAGTTTTATACCTATGGTAGAGTTTGATCCCACTACAAATACTTGAGGCCGCGGTGGCCTAATGGATAAGACGTCAGTCTTCAAATCCAGGGTCTCTCACCGCTGTGAGTTCGAGTCCCGCTCGGACCACATGTGGGAAAGTGAATTTTCCTTGTAAAAGTGAATTTTCCTTGCCGTTGGCCTTTACTGATTCACCTGGTATCAGTATAATGGACTGGGGGAGTGGTACGCTTGTCTGCGGCGTACTGACTCTGTGAGCTAGCACGTTAAAGTCGCCCTGAGTGCGCGCTAGTACAAGGCAGACCATACAACACACTCGCACTTCACATGCATACACAAAATAGTTCATAGATTAATCCATAGAGATTAATAAAAAAAATAGTTCTCGTCGCGAATAGCTGAAAAATTGCTGATGTGACGTTAAGCAACATTCAACCAACCAAACCACTACAAATACTTGTTATCACTACAAATACTTGCTATAACGAAGCAGGCTCCTTACAAATAAGGGGTATTGCAAGTTCTGGACTTTTCAAGGCCACTCAAAAGATTTCATGGCCGTCATCACAATATCATCAAGTATAATGTATCCACAAGTATCCTAGATATGTTTGACATCCCATAGTACCATGTTCCTTTCGTTCTCCTTTTAATGATTTCACGTGTGACAGTTGTAGCTAGCTAGACAGAAGGCGTTTACCCTTTCACTGCACGTAACTTCTCTCTCCTGGTTGGGACTTGCGTCTTTAAATGGCCTTGTTAAGCTTTTAGGGTTGTGATATATCATGACCCGTTTATGATTGCTTTTAATGGTAGACCAACTAAAATGGTGGCCGAGTGGTCTAAAGCAGCTAATCGATTTACAGCAGCTCTAGCCATATAGATTCGAAATCCACTTGGTACAGATGCCAGTGTGAATAAGTGTGTCCGTTGTTTTCTTGCTGAAGGTCAGTGGTTTCCTTCACATGCACGGATTTCCTCTATGATTCCACAACTAACTGCCTCTATATAAGTGAAACATTTGATTTGTACATTCCATACACTCCCTATATTCCAATCAGGGTCTTTAAGTCTAGTAGTGCATGGCTTTAAGATTTCCGGAGTTGGGTTACAAAAACAATTAGCATTCTAGGATTTGCTGTTGTTGGATGTTGCTTAATGTCGCATCAACAATTTTTTCAGCTATTCGCTATTATTAATCACTATGGATTAATTTATGAGCAAGTTTGTGTATGCACGTGAAGTGCGAGTGTGTTTTTCGTCTGCACAGCGCACACTCATGACGACTTTAACGCCCTAGCTCACTGAGTCAGTACGTCGCAAACAAGTGTACCACTCCCCTAGTGGGGAAGACACCAGGTAAACCAGTAATATAATAGTATTTAATGTTGTCTACTAATAATTGATCTTTTGACGTTACTGGCGATGATGATTGCATTGGTACGAAACATTTTAAGATTTGGGTAAAAACTCAAGATTTAAGGTTGGAATTTAAACCTGTGTTTAATTTATAATTAGCATGCATATACGGACCACAGCTCCTTAAACCATCTAGATTCAAAACTTACTCGCAAAAGACTCTAGTGCGAGATGTGTCAGTTCCTTTGTTGAGGGTCAGAGGTTTTTCTCTAGATACTCCGGTTTCATCAACGATTCCAAAACTGACAACTTCAATATAAGTGAAAAACTAAAGTGGGTAATATTTAAAACTCAATTACCAAACTACCTTCATGCTATTCAAAGTATTTCCATTTTCCAATCAGTCTTTAAGTCCTGTTA
The DNA here is from genome assembly GCA_021292105.1 of Anadara kagoshimensis. Taxonomy (NCBI): domain Eukaryota; kingdom Metazoa; phylum Mollusca; class Bivalvia; order Arcoida; family Arcidae; genus Anadara; species Anadara kagoshimensis. The sequence continues at coordinate 28,589,822 of CM037872.1, read as the reverse complement.
TCTGACCTGCATGAATGTCAGGTTTCCATTTACAAGAACAATAAACATGTCAAATGTTGTCTACTACCACTTAATCTTCAGATGTTACTGACAATAATTGTTGTTGAATGTTGCTTAGCATAGCATCAGCAATTTTGCAGTTATTCGCGACGAGAACTACCTTATTAATCTCTATGGATAAATATTCGAAACAAGTTTGTATATGCATGTGAAGTGCGATTGCATTTTGTGGTCTGCCTTGTACCAACGCGCACTCAGGGAGACTTAAAGGTAACCAAGTCAGTACATCGCAAACAAGCCTACCACTGCCACATTATACTGACAGGAAGTGAACCAGTAAAGGCCAATGGCATGGAAAAGTCACGTTTGTCAAATGTCGTCTGATGGGAACTCGACTCGCGATCGAACTCACAGCGGTGAGAGACCTGTAGACTTGCGTCTTATCCATTAGGCCACCACGGCCTCTACTGACAATAATGGTTGTATTTTGAGGTCTTATTGTGAAGGAAACATTTACCGATTTGACTAAAACCTCACAAGATTTTTTATAAGACCTGCATACTTACAGACCCTATAAGTGCAAATATTTCATAATAATTAAGAAATAAACAACACAATTGACCATCTGAGTTTGTTTTATTACACATTGTAATTACAGTTATCTCCCCTGATCAGACATGACCAGACCATATAGATCTATTTAAATATACAGCAAGAATACAAATCAGAAATGAGTTTATTTGTACACATATAACATGAATTTATAATGCACTTTGTGCTCAAATTGAAAGTTAAAATGAGCTATACAAAAGAACAATAATTAAGAATTACCTCTACTGATCAATCATGAAATTATCTCCCTTTGATAATAATTGAATTATCTGCCCTTGATCATGAAATTATCTCCCTTATCACTAATGAAATAATATATCTAAACGTATTCTGTAACACATGAAATTAACTCCCTTCTTAATTATGAAATTATATAAATGTATTCTGAAAACCTATAGAGGCATATATATACTAGTGATAAAAACTTAAATATTATAATCTAAAATTGTTTTAAAATGATGATCTGAAAAAGAAATCATAATTATTCAGTTGTATTTCAGGTCAAACAATTTTTTTTAGAACTTTTTTAATTTCATAATGCACAGAACATATAAACCATGTATATGCCTATGTTAACAAGATATTTTCTATTTCACTTTCTTCAAACTTAACCCCTCTTCCCCCATGTTTGATGCATATATCACATTATGCTCTCTCTCTTAGTATCAAGTTTGTGTTGTTTCACAATAAATTTTAAAACAGATATCTAACAGATTTTCAATTTTATTTTTCAAATTTTGATTTAAAAAAAAAGAAAGAAAGAAAAGAACTGATAAAAATATCCAAACTTTTAAAATTTTGGAAATTTAACTTTTTTTGTCAATGGTTATATCAAAATTTCAATTTACCAGCTTCAAAATGTTGCAGCAAAATGACTTTGAATTACAACAATTTAAGTTCTCCTAAAACACCATTATTCCCAAGAGTATTGGATTTAAACATTTTCCAAATTGTTCATAAAATATAAGTTATATTGGGTACTGATCATGTGGTATGCTTGCAAACCCCCAATTGAAAAAAAATTAACTGGAGAATTTCTATTTCCAATAATTACACAAACATAGCTTTTAAAACATCTGACAGTATATCTATGACAAAAATATTCATTAAAAATAGGTTATTCTTTCATAAATATGGACTAAACTCTTCACTGTCTCTTTTTCTTAAATAACATATTCACATTTACATTACAAATATTGTTCACAATTTTATTTTTACTGACACTTGAGCAAATGTTTGATTCACAAGAATTTCAACCATCACAACATTGAAATCACACTGCATGAATCCTTGAATAAACTAAGTCTAATGCATGATATGAAAAGACTCATGAACAGTGACAAAGACATTTCATGTTATGGATGAAAACAATGAAATCATATCGAATGAATTGAAACTGACAACACAGAAAAAGAAAAATTCTGATAATAATTATGACAATGAAAAAAGTTCATGTTTCATTACTCAATGAATATATTTCAGAAATATGTTCATGTGTTGTTATATTGTTAAATAGGTTCATGTCTCATTACACAATGAAATAAATCCATGCATGATTACACAATGAATGAAATAAAGGCTCATGTGTCATTACACATGAAATAGGTTCATGCATAATTACACAATGAATTAGGTCCTTGTGTCATGGCACAACAATATAGGATTGTGTCATTACACAATGAAATTTCATAATCAGGTTCTGGTGTCATGACACAATAAAATAAGACATGTGTCATGCTCAATGAAATAGGATCATGTGTAATTACATAATGAAATTGGTTCATGCATAATTACACAATGAATTAGGTCCTTGTGTCATGGCACAACAATATAGGATTGTGTCATTACACAATGAAATATCATAATCGGGTTCTGGTGTCATGACACAAAAAATAAGACATGTGTCACGCTCAATGAAATAGGATCATGTGTAATTACATAATGAAATTGGTTCATGCATAATTACACAATGAATTAGGTCCTTGTGTCATGGCACAACAATATAGGATTGTGTCATTACACAATGAAATATAAACATGTGTCTTTACAAAATGCATTAAGTCCATGTGTCATTACACAACCAAATAGGTTCATGTGCCATTACACAACCAAATTGGTTCATGTGTAATTTCACAATCAAGAGGTTCTGGTGTCATGACACAATATAATAGGACATGTGTCATGCTCAATGAAATAGGATCATGTGTAATTACATAATGAAATAGGTCCATGTGTCATTACACAACCAAATAGGTTCATGTATCATGACACAAAATAGGTTCCTATGTCATAACACATTGAAATATGTTCATGACACAAAAAGGAGGTGACTGTGCCATGACAATGAAAAAGATTCACAAGACATTACAATAACATAAATGTCACAAGGCCACATAGCAACAATGACATTTACCACTTCATATAAATATTTTTTTTTGAAATTCAGTGTTGTACAGTAATTAAGAATCATTTTTCATGAAATCCAGTTTTATGTGATTCATGAAATATAATTTTATGTGACACATGAAATCAAATTCCAATCAAGTCATGAAATCTAGTTTCATTCAAGTCATGAAATTCAGATGCCTTAATTTAATTTAATTTAACTTAATTTGAAATTAGTTAATATCACAATTATCCACAACGTAACACAACTTAACTAATAACACAAACACAAAGTAACACAATCACAAACAAACAAGACCTTAAAAACAATATCTAATACCCATATAAAACAATGCCCATACAACAAAACAGTAAGATGCCTTAAAAACAGTTGAGTAATGGTGTTTTAAGTCCCAGTCAAGAAAATTTAAAGTTGCCAGCTATAGGCGAAGGTGCAAAAATTTTGCCTGTGCGTTGTGCTGTTGGCATTATACAGCAAGGTTCTTTATTGTGCCAAGCCTACAATGACATGGCAGCTCAGTCAATCATATCAGTCCAAGTTCAAATCACATAGGCAAAGTCAAAACTGAATAATGTAAGTAAAAAATATCAACTTCCACCAGGGAAGTGAGGTCAGGTGCCACCTAACTAGTTAGCTGCACCTAACATGCGTGAAGCAATGCACTGAATAAAAGGTTTAATCTTGTAAAACATTTTTCTAAAATAAACCAAAAACAATAAACAATAATTTTCAAGATTTCTATAACTTAATTTTAAAATAATAAATTTTGAGAAAAGGAATTTCCTCCCGAAAGGAAAATCAATTTGAATTTTTAAATATTTATATGTAATACTGTATAAGAAAAAACATAAGCATAACTTTTGCGGGTTTTGATCTGCTAAACTATTTTTTGGCAAGAAATTTTCATGGTTCCAGCTATAGGGAAAGTGGAACAAATGAAATAACTAATTTTTGCTGAGAAGATATAATCACTGTATAAGAGTAAGCATGGAATTTGCAAGTATTTTTCCACCACAAATGTTTCTTCTTATAGAGTAATAAAATTCGATTCACGATTATTGAGCATTAATTACAAAGCTCCCTGAGATTGTTAACTTATTTATAGAGATCTGTATACCCAGATTACTGTAAATGCACATTTAATTTCACAGGTTCATTTTTTCCTGATTATTCACTTCCCTGCCATTTCCTGGGATGTTTTATTCACGGATATCTTTGAGATAGAGAATATTTATAGTGAAAACTGTACAAAAAGACCACCTAGGGAAACCAGTAAAAGTGGTTTTAATGGACAGGTGACTCTTATATACAGGTTCAAAGCATCAATTTACATTACACCTGAATTAATCTTTCTAAATGCTAAATGAAGGTTTATTTTTATACCCAATTCAATTACATCTAGGCTGTCAGTTCCATAGAGTTATCTCTCTTTAATCCTTCTAAAAGCTAAAAGGAGATTGGTTGTTTTTTATGGTCATTTACGCTCATGTCAAAACTATGTCCATTATATCCAGACAGTCAGTTCTACGCCCAATTCAAAGTTGTGTATAATATATAATATAATATCAAGGCAGTTTATTCAACAGAGTTATCTCTCTTTAATCTTTATAAAGTCTAAAAGGAGATAAGGTTGTTTTGGATGGTCATTTACGCCAATAATATCCAGGTAATCTGTTCTGCAACTAGAGAGAACCAACAATGGCATCGGAACTCTTAATAACAAAAATTACAACAACATATAAACTTGTATTTACAGACTTCTGTGGTCTATCAATGAGCAACTGTAAACATATCAGGCGCAAAGGCAGATAGATCTCATAGTGGCTATGACTTTCATTAATGTTGTAATATGTACCCGAATATATAATATATATTAATTCATATGAAAATATTTCTAGCATTGCTCTATTTTCAACATCAGATCACTCACTGTTGGCAGAACAGTGTAAATCAAAAACAAACATACCAGTCCATGTTAAAATCATAATCCCAAAACAAAGTAAAAACTTTGGAACTCCTTAATTAAGTAAAACACATGAACTTCAACTGGCAAGTAAGGCCTGGTGCTCCAGGAGGGTAATTGCCTCTTGCTCAACTAGCTACGCCCCACACATGATCTAAATTGAGAATGAAAGGAACATGGAACTATGTAAACAGTTTTATTTTCTTTGTTTCTTTAATATTTACAAAGTCATTTTCAGTAATACAGTCAACATAACAAGAGCTACCTGTCTGGAGAAACATGTAGGTCACCTACACATATAGTCGTCCATAATTAATGTAATGTACCAATAAATAATCCAATTTCACCCAACAGCAAAGATCTGAGTCTCAAAGGGACATAATCCAGTTTATTTGACCAGCAAAGATCCGAGTCTCAAAGGGACATTATCCTGTTTGATCCGAGTCTCAAAGGGACATAATCCTGTTTATTTGACCAGCAAAGATCTGAGTCTCAAACAGACATAATGCTGTTTATTTGACCAGCAAAGATCTGAGTCTCAAAGGGACATAATCTTGTTTATTTGACCAGCAAAGATCTGAGTCTCAAAGGGACATAATCCTGTTTATTTGACCAGCAAAGATCTGAATCCCAATGGGACATAATCCTGTTTACTTGACTAACTCTAAAATACCTTCATTCACCTAGACATCATTATTACCAACTAACATCAAATTTGGAAAAAAATAATAATATACAGCATGTTTACAGACAACACATGACACAAAAAAGGATTTTGCCGTTGTGCCATGTGATACCGCCTAATGTTTGTGTGGAATGATAATTTCCATTGAGTATGGAATCATATCAGCTCACATTTCCAAAATAACAACATTATTCTGGAAATTTCTGATATAAGCATTTTTTCCCAAAATGTGCCCCTCAAACATTAAAGTGTGTTAATCATCTGGAACAGTGGCAACGCCCGAAAAAAACGATGATGGACAGTTAATAATCACAACAGCTCATCTGGGCCTTTGGTTCAGGTGAGCTAGAAATAAGGATTTTTTGTTACATAGAACTGTCTGGCATAGCACTTTATATGCAGTAAAATATAGCACTATTAAAAGTAAATAAAAATCTTTAAATATAATCAACAATGTTAGTCTAACTAGCACTTTATAAGGAAATGACCTTAATCCATGATCTAATTGTTTAAATATAGATCTCATGTATAGGTATTTTTAAAACCATAAAATATATTCAGTTACTCAACAATGTGATTAAGTTCGTCAACAATCTTAAAAGCAAATGCTATAATTAAATCAGATTTTTTCCAAAAAAGGAAAATTAGCACTTTTTTTATAAATAAAAAATAATCTTGTAATATTTATTTTCAAAGGTATATATTCCTGACTGATAAATTAAGGTGCATAAAGAGCTTTGAAATAATGCAAATCCTACTTTGACTTGACAACATGAGAAGCTTTTTCTTTTGGATTTCAATATTTCAATCAGTATAACCAGTTCATTTTTCATGATTACCTAGTTCATTTTGCAGGATAAACATGAGTCCATTTTCAGGATCAAGTTCATCATTTTTTTCCTTCAGGATAACTAGATACCTTTTTTTTTTTTTAAAAAAATGAATAAATATTAAAACTTTTTAAGGTTAACTAGATGTCCCTTTTTCATAAAAAAAATGAATAAATATTAAAACTATGTCTGCACACAATTTTTTTATAAGTTTTAAATGGCACAGTGTGGGGGAAATGAAATAAATGATGGAACACAAAACAAAACAAAAACATTTATAGCTATAGAATTTACAATGCCAAACAAAGATTAGCATGAATTAAGAAATTTGAAAAGAATGCACCATACTCTTTTAATCTTAAAATTTTGATATGTACTGTAGTATCTTTATCAACAGGAAATACATAGGATGTCAATTTCTGTTGCCATGACAACATAATCATAACGATAATCAAACAAATAATTTTCTCAGTAAAACAATTGATATTTTCACAGCATTTATATTCTCTTTAAGATTAAACAAACAATTTAATTAAAAAAACAATAGATTCAAGGATAATGGTAATTGAAGTTTCCATGGTAACATCAAAATAACCTTGTACGACTTAGTTTAAAGAGGAGCTTTTCCATTAAGATCGTTTTTATTTACATGACTTGCGTATTAAGTACTCAACACCTATTCACACAAGTGTATATTCATCAAAATATGAAAGTACAAATTTTATTTATCCACCTAGTTCAGGTCATAAAATTGACCATATTTTTAATTTAAACTACTTTTTTCATAAATACATAGGATTTTTCGAAAGCTAAGAGTACAATTACAGTCCATCTATTTATTTTCCAGATTAAATAATTGTCAGAATACTGGCAATCGGAAAACAGTAAAAAAAGATCATATATTAATCATATTTATATTTAAGCCCCAGTTTTACAATCATTCCTTATCTAAAATTTTTCATTACATAAATTTAGCAAATTTTGGCAATCTTTTTTAGAAGTAATAAGAAACATTTTTGATAAAACTATAAATAAATGTCACATGCTTGATGTAATCTTCAAAATGACACCTTCAATTCAATATATCTTAAAAATTAACAAAATTGTTTTGTGTAAAATTTGTCAGATTAAGTTATGGTAAATCTTAGTAAAGAAAAGATTGAATTTACCCAGGGGCTGGCATCAAATTCGACTAAACTTTCCATGATTATTAAGGGGCCGGGACTTGTTACCAAGATATTTAAGGAGTGGTCGAGACCTCTTAAGTCAACACAAGAGCTATTTCAGGCACAGTGACAAAATCATACTATGTAAGCAGGGCAGATTTGGGGTTAAGGCCTACAAATTTCTGACAAATCCTTTTGTATTTCACAGAACAACAAGTTCATATACTCTTTCAGTAACACAATGTAAAAGGCAACACATTAAAGGTATATATTGTACTACATAAAATGGCCACTACAGAAATTGAGATCTACTTCAAAACTGTGAGAAATGATTTCTAAAATTGAACATACACAACAAAATGAAACTATATTATAAACGATGATACACAATACGTTGTCATGGAAACCGAATATTATGACATATCCTTGGGATTTTTTTAAAAGTTAATATTTACATATATATTTTTTTAATATTTAAAAGGATATTTTTAACAACTAAAAAATGAAAATAAAATTTCATTTTTGAAAAAAAAAATAAATTGACAAGTAGTCAGTCAAGTTTACTACTTTTGTCACATAAGAAAACACAATCAAAACTCCCAAATCATAACAATATTTTGATTTCACAATACAACAAGTTTGAAATAATGAAATCTAATGGGCTTCACACATGAATCGTGTAGATACCCACATACCAAATGCTTGTGGTGACTCGTCCTTCAAATTTGTTATGACAAAGGTTTATACTTTCCTCAAACAACATTTTCCAAGAATGTAGATGAATAATGATGTATTATGTTACCATCAAGATGCCTCCACTTATATTGAGATGGTCAGTTCCGAGGTGGTGGAGGAAACCAGAGTACCTGGAGAATCCACTAAATCTTCCTAAACAGACACTTTTCACATACTAAGGACCTGTCTGAGTGGGATTTGAACATGAGAATGAGAAGCATCAGTTCATAAGCATACTATTTAAACCACTCTGCAACTATCACTGGCCTTCGAAGTCAAGAGTTGTGGGTTCAAACCTCACTCAGGACTTGAAAATTTTCTGAGATGATTTTCATCTCCTGTCCATACTATAGTTGTAAAAAGCTGAAATACTAGTATAATCTTTCGGGTGAGACTAAAAACCAAGGTCTCGTGTCTTACTGCACACTAAAGACACTTCTGTAGAGTTTGAAATAGAGTAGGCCCTGTGGCCGCTACAGCGGATGCTTACAACTAAATAGTGATCGAAACAGACTGAGCAAAGTAAGAACTATCAGTCCCCATTTTCACACAAAATGTCAAATTATGTGATTCCAATTCCAGAGTTGAAAGTACCACAAACATGAAATGGGTATCGAACAACTCGTGTGAGAACCCCATTACACCATACTTAATTATTATATTTCTAAAGTAATAGCCAGACAGATGTAAAAAGTAATGTCAGATAGTAACCTAAAAATAGTAACAGACTGACATCCCATAATGCACCAACTCAGCCACGCAATAACAAAAATGAACATGCATTCACAATCTTACAACTATAATGTATATATATATATAAGTTTATATATTATATATAATATATTTTATCTCTGTCTCTCATATATATATATAAAGGTAAAACATGTGATCGTCATGTGACATGACTAAAAACTATATAATGATCTACATCATAAAGACACTTGTAAAAACAGTCTGTGTAAGTTGTAAATTTCTCAAGTCAAAATGGCTACAGTTCGTTATGGGATTTTTTATGTAAAGATATGTAGTGCTGTAATTATAATATTTCATATCTAGATTGCAGTCCAGTTTTCGACATTTTTTGTATTATTGGTGATCCTGCAATCAATTTTAAGAACAAAGTCATTGGTCCATTTAGACAGGTATTTAATTTACACAGAGTCATTTAATTATTAATGATAATTAACTCCCCTTATTAAGTTATTTGGATTAGACAGACTTTCAGTTTAGTTTAAGATGGGGGTTTGGTTACCACTAGTCGCACTGCCTGCTCCTGTTTCACGTTTTTCTCTCTTTTTTCTACAAACAATATAATATATATTTAATACCTTGCTAGAGGTATGCCAAATCCTGTACCGGGAGACTTAGAATTTACAAATTCAAACTCAACCTGTTTTTTATCTATATAGCAGGGTCCATTTACCATAATTGACTTACGATTACAAAAGGTTTTTCTCAGAAAACAAAGTACAGTAAAACCTCATTATAATGCCCCTTGATAACTTTGCCACCTTGCTTATCACCACAATATTTTGAAGTCCGAAAATACATTTTTTTTTAAGTTTTTCTTTATAAGACTCCAAACCATTTATAACACCAAAATCTATCTAAACAAATGGTGGTCATGAATCTAGGTTTTACTGTATGAATAACAGATGGACGGACAAAATTGAGAGTGGAATACATAAAAATAACTAACCTACCATATAATATATTATTGGAATAGAACAGAGTGGTGTATATGGTTTCATGCACAAGACTTTTTATTTATATCAAGGCAATTAGTTCTGGGATGTAGAAAAAACTAGAATGCCCGGAGAACAAAAATTTTCTTCAGCATGTAAACTGACTAACTTTCTCACACAAGGATCTATCCAATTGTAGCTGAAACCTAGAAGGTAATAGGAGCTGAGGTCCAAAAGTTGGTGCTTTAGAGCACCTGGTGACCAAGACCCTTATATCAAACAGGTACCTAATATATACCATGAGGTATCCAGGTTAATATTGAACAGTACTATCAGTGTTTGAGGTACTAATTTAATATTTACCAAGTGCACTATATATGTGCCAGGGATCAAGGTTAATATTTACTGAGTACCCTATATATGTATCAGGGTATCAAGGTTAATATTTTCCTGAGTGCCCTATATAGGTGTTGGGGTATCAAGGTTAATATTTACTGAGTACCCTATACAGGTGTTGGGGTATCAAGGTTAATATTTACTGAGTACCCTATATAGGTGTTGGGGTATCAAGGTTAATATTTACTGAGTATCCTATATAGGTGTTGGGATATCAAGGTTAATATTTACTGAGTACCCTATATATGTGTTGGGGTATCAAGGTTAATATTTACCGAGTACCCTATATATGTGTCAGGGTATCAAGGTTAATATTTACTGGGAACCCTATACACGTGTCAGGGTATCAAGGTTAATATTTTCCTGAGTGCCCTATATAGGTGTTTTGAGGTATCAAAGTTAACATAACTGCTGATTCTGACTTGAGAATTCACAATTTTTAAATACAACAAACTGTCATCATACACAAAAATTAAAACATTCATACGGCACCATTTGTACTATGGAACACTAATTATAACAAATGAGTATTCCACTGTTTGAGCGTTTTTGGAGTTTCAACCCCTTGAACCAAAATCAACTATATATCAACATGTAATCAAACTTTTTCATCCAATCCAAATTCATATATATATATATATATATCCTAAATGACCAGTAATTTTATAATTTTAAAACAAAAATCCTTGAAATAGGAAATTTGTTCATCTCAGTCTGAATCCCTATGAAATTTTCACTCTGGCTAAAAAAATATGAATAAAATTTTTTAGCACTATAATAAATTTCTGTCCTTTTTTCCCCAAACTAGCCACTGAATCATTTCTCAGGAATCAATCCCCTCCATTCATTTAATTTAGTTAATTTCACCAATCCAAAGTTCTGTAACACATTGTATTTTCACTCATCCAATTAAAATTGCTCACAAAGGGGTCAAAAGGTCAAGCATATTACATATGCAAATTTTTCAGTTCCAACTTGTGTCAGTTGATTTAATTTGTCAATATATCCATCCAATGAAATAGAACATATTTTCCATATATATAAATATCCATCAAAAGAAATGAAAATTGATCAAAAGGGGTCAAAAGTTCTTTCTAACATACATATTAAATATGCAAAATGTACAGTTTAGATTGATGATAAATTTAATTGGTCACTATATCCATAAAATGAAATGAATTTTTAATTTTTCCTAATATATATATATCATTTATCACTTTGCATATATATATCTTTTACAACCGCAGGCATGACTTTCTCTTCAATAGGGAGAATCTGTAACATTTTAGAGTGCTCTACACTTATATTCCGTAGGTCCATAAGACGTATCAGGTACTTAGCTAAGGCACACCCTCCTCGTACCCGTTTTTTGTTCTCATATTCACTTAATGTATCAACATAGACTTTCTGAACTTGTTCCACTAAGTCTTTATTTCCAAGGCCAAATCTGTCCGCTGTAATAGAAAGGAAGACTTTTTAACAGCAAGTTTTTTTTACATCAAATAATCAGAAAATCATGGCAAACAGCAAGTTCTTTTACATCAAATAATCAGAAAATCATGGCAAACAGCAAGTTTTTTTTACATCAAATAATCAGAAAATCATGGCATGACAGCATATTCTTTACATCAAATAATCAGAAAATCTTTGGCAGCAAACTCTTCCAATAATCAAAATGATAATTCCCTATACTGTGATTAACTTTCGTGTGTTTAGAAAGGACAATATAATTGCAAAAGTTAATCATTGCAAACTTGTTTTATGTATATAAAATATTCAGCTATAATTAATATCGTAAAAATTGATAGTCGCCAGATGATTTTGGTAAGAGAAAGTTAATAGCTTATAGCTAGCTACGTATAAAAATTGGTTTATAGTAACTGACTGCTTATGCCTATTTAGTTTTTGAAAGCACAAATTTAATTTTGAGATATACTTATGAATTGCAAAAAAAGAATAGCAAAAATATACTTTGGCTCAAATATCTAAAACATTTTGCAACAAGAAACAACAATTATGAGAGATTTTTGATAATTTAACCTGAGTTTCCATGGCATTTATTTGAGACAACTAACATCTATATATTTTATACAAAATAACCATCTGCAGGTAGTAATCCGCCTTAACAAAGAATATAATTCAAGGCATAGTCAGCATTGCAGTGGCGGATTTAGGGGAGGGGTTGCGGGGGTTGCAACCCCCCCTTTGAAAAATTTAAAGAGAGAGAGAGTGAGATATTGACTGATTAAAATTATTTTCTTGGCCCCCATCGGGGCTCTGCCCTAGACCCATCGTCTCTGGAAGCTCGAGCCTTTGGCGCTCGCATCTAGCATTGATATAATTCTCGCCCCTCCCCTTAAAAAAATCCTGTATAGATCTCAACCCCCCCTCTTAAAAAATCCTGGATAGTTCTCAACCCCCCCTTTCAAAAAATCCTGTATCTGCCCCTGCATTGTCAGTATTAAAATCTGACAAATTACCCTAATACTATATACAGTTATCTCCCTTATCCAAGACTATATATCAGGTATATTCAAAACATACATTATCGCCCTATACACAGTTATCTCCCTTACCTGAGAATATACAGATAGCTGTAAACCAGGTATATTTAGCATTGTCAGTATTCAAATCCGACATGTCAACCCAATACTACAGTTATCTCCCTTAACCCGTATACTATACACAATTATCTCCCTTACCTGAGAATATACAGATAGCTGTAAACAAGGCATATTCAGCATTGTCAGTATTCTAATCCGACATATCACCCAAATACTACACAGTTATCTCCCTTACCTTGTATACTATACACAGTTATTTCCCTTACCTGAATATACAGATAGCTGTAAACAAGGCATATTCAGCATTGTCAGTATTCTAATCCGACATATCACCCAAATACTACACAGTTATCTCCCTTACCTTGTATACTATACACAGTTATCTCCCTTACCTGAGAATATACAGATAGCTGTAAACAAGGCATATTCAGCATTGTCAGTATTCAAATCTGACATATCACCCAAATACTACACAGTTATCTCCCTTACCTGAGAATATACAGATAGCTGTAAACAAGGCATATTCAGCATTGTCAGTATTCAAATCTGACATATCACCCAAATACTACACAGTTATCTCCCTTACCTGAGAATATACAGATAGCTGTAAACAAGGCATATTCAGCATTGTCAGTATTCAAATCCGACATATCCTGACAGAATTTAAATACCAGTTCTGTATACTCTGCTGGCTGACCTGTAGCTTTCATGTTATCTACTGTCAGGGGTATTCCATTGGCTAAAACTATAGATTTCGTTGACGGGTCATAACACCTACTGGCTCGAACTGCCATAACTTCACTTGCTGCTGCCTACAATTAGGAAATAGAAAATTAATTTTGTAAATTTACTTTCTGCTGCACCTTCAATGATACAGGATAGTGGTTGTTGAATTTGAAGGGCCTACCTGGATTCATTACAAAGACTTCTATTTTTATACCTGTAAACTTGGTAACTGTTGCTAAGCTCAAGTCTGATATCCATATAGATTCAATACAGAGACTTCCATTTTTATACAGGTTACCATGGTATCTGTTGCTAAGCTAAGTCTGAGGATATCTGTCTGGCTGTTATACTTTGGAAATAAGAATCCATGGTAACTTAAACAGTAAATAAATAACTTACACAGTAAATAAACAATCAGAAATTTAAAATTTTTAATCAGAATTTTTTGGGGCAATCTGAGGCACTTTAACACATCTACTCCTTTTTAAGGTGCATGTGAGGCACTTTACCACACTTACTCCTTTTTAGGGGCATCTGATGCACTTTACCAATCAGAGGCACTTTTAGGGGGCATCTTAGGCACTTCACCACACTCACTCCTTTTTAAGGGGCATCAGAGGCACTTTACCACACCTACTCTTTTTAGGGGGCATCAGAGGCACTTTACCACATTTACTCCTTTTTAGGGTCATTTGAGGCACATTACAGCACTTCTTTTTAAGGGGCATCTGAGGTACTTTATCACACTTGCTCCGTTTTAAGGGCATCTGGGGCACTTTACCACACCTACTCCTTTTTCGGGGGGCATCTGAAGCACTTTATTACACCTACTCCTTTTTAAGGTCATCTGAGGCACATTACCACACTTACTCCCTTTTAGAGGCATCTGATGCACTTTATTACACCTACTCCTTTTTAAGGTCATCTGAGGCACATTACCACACTTACTCCCTTTTAGAGGCATCAGAAGCACTTTATTACACCTACTCCTTTTTAAGGTCATCTGAGGCACATTACCGCTCTTACTCCCTTTTAGAGGCATCTGATGCACTTTATTACACCTACTCCTTTTTAAGGTCATCTCAGTGACTTCACCACACTTACTCTTTTCTTATTTAACAAACTGTATTAGCCGTTATGTTCAAATCTAAGGATTAACCTACATTTAAGAAAGAAAATTTCAGTTTTTTTGTTTTTCGTTTATTTTATTTTTCCCTGCTGGTACATTTAAAGAAATCATTAACTTTACATGCAGAAAATATTGATTTTTTCATTCAATTTGTGGCAGTTTGATTGATTTTACAAAGAGATTTTAATCAGCAGATGTGTGTTTGTGGGAAAGGATAAAATATACGAAGATTAGATGTAGATCTCCGCGTATAAAAATACCAGTGCTTGATGTAACTTTAGTATATCGATATTGATTTCAATTAGAAATATATTCTTTTCGCTTGACTTCAGATTAGGGTTGGGATGATACAAGCATTCCGCCTTAAATTATATACTGTAAATGAGTTAATTTGACCTAATTTGAACTAATTTGACCTAATTTGAACTAATTGAACTAACTTTCGTGCTGAAACAGTAAGTAGCACTAATTTAAAACCTGCTGCCAAATTAAAATCCTAACACAGTGTTAATTCTAGATCAACGTGTACTTATACATTAGTGATTTTCAAGATGATATTGTAGTGCTATTTCAAACCCAATGCAGAATTAAATCCAGTCAAATCTGCCTTAAAAGCCACCTCTATATAAGGACCACCTGCTTATAAAGGCCAGTAGAATTGTATCCCATTTCTTCTTTATTCATATTATTTGAACCTGTATATAAAGGTCACCTGCCCATAAAGGCCACTTTTATTGGTTCCCTTGGGTGGCCTTTATAGACAGGTTTGACTGTATGATCATGGTACCCAAGGTAATCCATGAGATTAACACTAATTATACACCACTGTGTACATATTTTAGCGAAGTTCATGATGTTACAGGGGTGCTAATTTAAATTCATCTCCAAATTAAATGTAATCATAGTATACAAGGTGATTCATGAGATGTATGCCGATTCAAGTCCATGTGAATTTAGTGCACTAAAATGTGTACATGCTAAAATTAATTAATTAAAACAAACATACTAATCTACGTCCGAATCACAATCCAGAAGCAAAGTAAAACCTTTCGAACTGACAAGTCAGGTTAGATACATGAACTTCCACCAGGGAATTGAGGCCGGGTGCTCCGGAAGGGTAAGCACCTTCTGTTCAGATTGATACATGGCTCACAATACAACATGTATCATGATATTTCAATAAAACATACGTTGCCGTTAATAAATTATTCTACATGTTTAAAACTGGTTGTATCATTACAGACTGAAAATATTCAACTTTTTTTTTTTGAAAACATCATTTTTTTCTGATGTTTAAAGCTTATCGTTTTTAGCTAGTAAAATGATGTTTAAAGCTTATCGTTTTTAGCTAGTAAAATGATGTTTAAAGCTTATCGTTTTTAGCTAGTAAAATGATGTTTAAAGCTTATCGTTTTTAGCTAGTGTTTTTATCTTAAATTATATATTTTTCCAACATTTTCATATTTTTCTGCAAAATTTAAATAATTCCTAGAAAACTTGTTTTCCAAGAAAAATGACTTTTTGCATACACTTAGATCACTTAGTATAATGTTCTCACTTTCAAATACTGCAAAAAATTCAATATTTCAATTCTATGAATTAAATTTGACTCGATTGTAATATAAACCTAAAGCTATTATATAAATTTGTATAGTTATTTCTCGATGATAGTGTATATAAGGTCTTTATTCAAATAGATGCTACAAAATTTATTGTTTTTCAAATCTAATATCAATATCTATAAATAAAACAGCATCCATTTATTACAAGTCCTATCATAACTATAATGATCGAAGAAGATTGGCGCAGACATCCGACTCCAAGTTTTAAGACAGTTAATTGTCTTTTAGAACTTGATATGCAGCCATATTTTTTTTGTTCTCCATTAAAATTTGATCTGGCATATTTTTAATCCTCTAATATAAGTTGATTTGCTGCCATAGTTTTTGTTTCTGTGTTTTCCTCCACTCTGTGTTATAACTCAATTTGCAGCCATTTTTGTTCTTTATTACAACGTGACCTGCAGCCATATTTTTGGTTCTGCATTAAAATTTGATCGGCAACCATATTTTTGGTTCTCTATTATAACTTGATTTGCTGCTATAGTTTTTCTCTTTGTTTTCCTTTGCTTTGTGTTATAACTTACTTTGCAGGCATATTTTTTGTTCTCACTTATAACATTACTAGCAGCCATATTTTTTGAGGGCAGACATCCGATTTTGAGTTTTTAGACATTAATTGCCATTTAGAACTTGATATGCAGCAATATTTTGTTTTTTTTGTTCTCCATTAAAATTTGATTGACAACCATATTTTTGGTTCTCTATTATAGCTTGATTTGCAGCCATAGTTTTTGTTCTCCATTAAAATTTGATCGACAACCGTATTTTTGGTTCTCTATTATAACTTGATTTGCCGTCATACTTTTTGATTTGAGTTTTCTTTTGCTCTTGTGTTTTAACTACATTTGCAGCCATTTTTGTTAACATTTATTACGTGACCTGCAGCCATAATTTTTTGTTTTCCATAATAACACATCCTGCAGCAATATTTTTTTGTACTTTTTTATAACTCAATTTGCAGCCATATTATTTCGTTTTCCGTTATTAATCAATTTGCAGCCATATTTTTCTTTTTTGTTCTCCATTATAACTAGATCTGCAGCCATTTTTTCTTCTACATTTTAATTTTAACTCAATTTGCAATCTTTTTTTTTGTTCTGTGTTGTAATAAAATTTGCAGCCATATTTTTTTTTTTGTTCTCCAATATAACAGATCTGCAAGCCATAAATTTTGTTCTCCATTACCATATAATTTTTTTCTGTTTTACATTTCAATTTTAACTGAATATGCAACCCTCTTTGATCTTCATTAGAACTCCATTTTTTCTGTTTTACATTTCAATTTTTACTGAAAATGCAACCTT
Organism: Anadara kagoshimensis; assembly: GCA_021292105.1. Classification (NCBI taxonomy): domain Eukaryota; kingdom Metazoa; phylum Mollusca; class Bivalvia; order Arcoida; family Arcidae; genus Anadara; species Anadara kagoshimensis. The sequence continues at coordinate 28,571,998 of CM037872.1, read as the reverse complement.
TTTTGTTCCTCGTTAAAATTCAACCTACAGGCATATTTTATTTCTATTTTAATATCAGTTCTTGTGTATATATAAAAGTCAAAGAAAACACAAAACTTTATAGAATTCAGCGGTATCATTATATTGATTTTTTTCACAGCTTGTATTGATATATGTACACTAGTTTTGTGTATTGATTAGAATTGATTATCCATAAATTGCCTGAATCCTTATATATATATATACTGTAAAACATAAAATTTTTGTGTGCATGTTATTTTCTTGTAATTTGTGAGTTCATAAATAATCGCGAAAATAATATGCACAAAAATAAACTTGATCGAATAAATATGAATGGACTTTTACATGAGCGGCTCATGATGGGATCGGGCTCACAATGGGATATGGCGAAAATTTCATGCCACGAAATGTCTTTGATACAAATATCCTGAAAATATCATGCCGCAAAAATAAAGTGTTTTACAGTATATAATCCATATTGATACAACCCCCTCGCTCTCTATCCAGACTCCAAACTTTACTAATCGTACAATTTATTTGAAATCTTTAAAATATGAGCTTGCAGCGACAGACCCCCAGTTTAACAATCATTTCCTTAACTTAAGTCTAACAATTTTGACATCTTAATAAATTTTCTTAAATTATACTTTAAACAGAATTTTACATTCAAGTTTTTTTAATATTAAATTTATAAAACTTGTCAAATAAATCCAATGTTTTCCTTAAATTTGTGTAAAAATTAAAACCTCTCTCTCTCACTCTCTCTTATGCAAGTAGCTCAGTTGGTAGAGTGCTCGCTCCCTAAGTGGGAGGTTGTGGGATCGAACCCCGACCGGGTCTGACCCAAGACTTAAAAGTGGGTAGTGACTGTACTTTTGCCAAGCACTCGGCATTAAGAAATGAAAGTCACGGTTCTTTCGGATGGGAACTTAAAATAAACAAGGTCCTGTGTTTTGGTAGGCTTGGCACGATAAAGAACCTTGCTGTATAATGCCATCAGCTCAACGCACAGGCAAAATTTCTGCACCTTCGCCTATAGCTGGTGATGTCTCGATATAAGTGAAATATTCCTGACTGGGACGTTTAACACCATTACTCAACTCAACTCTCTCTTATGCAAGTGCTTAGGGATAAATAAAGTAAATTCATGGTTTTTTATCAGAGCCAATCAACAAGAAGGGGTAATGTGTGACATGCAGGGGTCTCACTGAAGCAAATTTTAGATGGAAATTGGGCCCCATTCCCAATGCAATAAAGTTTTTTTCCGAATTGATAATGGTAATATTTCCAATTTATTTTTATGTTGTGTGTTACATAAAAAGTGTAAGTTTTCAAAACATTCATTTCTCAAAGACAAACAGCTAGAAAATGCTGTAAATAATTTCAGAGGCATGAAAGATAGACAAATAGAATTCTAATTTGCATTTACGGTAATTATATTTTATGAACAGTAAAAGTCTGAAAGTAATATTTTTGCCTCTTGTTTAATTATCCCAAAAAGGGTCAACACATTGCTTAATTTCTCAATTTCAAGGGCCCTGGCCTCATTCCAAAAAGGGGTGAAAGACCCCCGTCATGGTGTAATGAAGTTAACTGTCACAATCTAATACCTCAATAATATCATGCTTTCCTTATTAACCTTAAACAGGCTATTCAATGTTATAAAAAAGAAAATTTTGCATGAGTGATTATGTAATATTGAACTTACTTGACAAGTTTGATCAATTTTACGTTAGAAAGACATGCAAGTTAAATTCTGTTTAAAGTTTAATTTTAGAAAATTCAATCTTATGTATCTTATTAATATTCAAGCAAGCACTCTATGAACTGAACTATCATAGTTGTACATTTGTGTGACATCATGTACACAAGTGCTTTTTATTAAATGAATTTATTATATGGATTTTGGAGGCAATTATATAATAAAGGCTTTCTTTAACTTTGCAATTTTTTGCAAAAAACTTAACAACTCTAATCTCTAGTCAACTTTTCTAACAGGGTAATGTGTATGATTATGGATAAAATCGTTACAATTCAATATCTCTGGGATATCATGCTAGTTCTATTTACCAACCACTGTGGTATCTCAGTTGGTAGAGTCCTCGCTCTGTAAGTGAGAGGTCCTGGGTTCGATCCCCGGCGGGGTCTGACCCAAGACTTGAAAGTGGGTAGTGACTGTTCTTTCACCAAGCACTCAGCATTACAAAATGAAAGTCAAGGTTCTTTTGGATGGAAACTTAAAATAAATGAGGTCCTGTGTCACAGGTGGTTGGTTGGCACAATAAAGAACCCTGCTGTATCAGTGCAATGTACAGGCGAAATTTCTGCACCTCCTTCGTTTATAGCTGGTGACATCTTGATGTAAGTGAAATATTCTTGACTGGGACATTAAACACCATTACTCAACTCACCATATTTACCTAAATTGATTATTCCAGGTTTATAATATTACACTAATCTTATATGTTTTTTATAATATGACATTATTGTATGGTTTCGAAACCATACCCTCACATATTCAAAGCGAGCACTTTACCATCATGCTGTATGGATTTTTAGGTAATAATATAAAAACATACATTACCTTCAATAGGACGATCTGATCTTCTCTATCTAGACGAGCAAATCCAGGTAAATTTTTGGCAAATTCTACTATTAAATGTGTAATAAGTACAGTCATTTTAGCTAAACTTCCTAAAACATGTTCACCAGTGTCTTCCTTCACATTAGTATCTATATCCTAAAATGGAAAAATATATTAATATAGAAATTCAGAGATTAACAAGAAGCCCATGGGCCTTAACGCTCACCTGTGACCTTGACCTTTGAACCCATAACCCTCATTCATATATCAAAATGATCATTAGGCCAATACCTACAACATTCTAACATACATTACTAAACAAAATATTTATAGTTTTCAAGATAACTAACCAATTCAGTATTCATTTGCATCTGTGACCTTGACTGTTGAACTCATGACCTTCATTTATATATCAAAATGACCATTAGGCCAATACAATACCTACAATATTCCAATACATATGCTTATACAAAGTGTTTATCGTTTTTTAATAATCAACCATTTCAGTACCCGCTTGCATCTGTGACCTTGACCTTTGAACCATGATCTTCATCCATATATCAAAATGACCATATACTGAGTGTCAATCAAAAGAGAATTTGAAAAGTAAAATAGGTAATGGAATCATAGAAATATATAGCTTCTAAAGTTATAAAAAAAAAAAAAAAAAAAAAAAAAAAAAAGCCAGTATGGAAAGAGGGTCTCAATGGTCAAGAAGTTTTGAGTGCATACATATAAAGCACAGCATTCTGTTTTCCAGAACTTCCCAACCCTTGTTATTTTGTTACATTTTTAAACTATTCATAGATTGGGAAAACTAAAGTATTGTTCTGAAATATAGCAAACACAGATTCTCATTGCAAGAGAAATGGAACCAATTTGCTGGTATATCAGTTATTTTAGAAATGCTAGTCAAATTAGGAAATTTTGATCATGTTCCTAATTTGAGGCAAACAAAATAACTAAAGCCGAAATGTGAATTCAGCTACTGTCATTATTGGAATACAACTTGGACAGTGTGAGAAAGTTTGTAAGTTTGCTTGCTAAAGTTTGGTGGCTTTCCATAGGTATTCAAGTTTTCTCAACTTTCAGAACACTCTCCCCAATCCCATTGGCAGTAAATCAGATGCTTAGAAGACTATCTATCTTAATACTTTCTCAATTCATTACCACATAATTATTACATGTACATTTTAAGACAACAATCAAAACATTTGATTATTCAATTCTTATTTTAGACAAACAAAATCACAGAAACAACCCCTTACCACAACCCACCAGGTATATATTGGACCACAACCCACCAGGTATATATTGGACCACAACCCACCAGGTATATATTGGACCACAACTCACCAGGTATATATTGGACCACAACTCACCAGGTATATATTGGACCACAACCCACCAGGTATATATTGGACCACAACCCACCAGGTATATATTGGACCACAACCCACCAGGTATATACTGGACCACAACCCACCAGGTATATATGGACCACAACTCACCAGTATATATTGGACCACAACCCACCAGGTATATATTGGACCACAACCCACCAGGTATATATTGGACCACAACCCACCAGGTATATATTGGACCACAACCCACCAGGTATATATTGGACCACAACCCACCAGGTATATATTGGACCACAACCCACCAGGTATATATTGGACCACAACCCACCAGGTATATACTGGACCACAACCCACCAGGTAGATACTGGACACAACCCACCAGGTATATATTGGACCACAACCCACCAGGTTTATATTGGACCACAACCCACCAGGTATATATTGGACCACAACCCACCAGGTATATACTGGACCACAACCCACCAGGTATATACTGGACCACAACCCACCAGGTATATAGTGGACCACAATCCACCAGGTATATATTGGATACTTAGAAGTACCGGTATACAAATTCCAATGTTTTTTTTCTCAATTATTTACCACATGATTCATTACTGTAAGACAATGATGTATTTGATGTTGATTTTTAACAATAGACAAACAAAATCCCAAAACCCACCACTCCAGTAAAAAAGATGTTAAGAAGAATATCCCAATGATATTTCTCAATTCATTACCACATACTTATTAGATGTATACTTTAAGACAATGATCAACCCATCTGATGTATTCTGTGGGGACATTAGACAAGCAAAACCACTAAACCATCAACACCCACCCACCAGGTATAACAGATGCCAAGAAGAATATTCCAATGTTAACCCCTGACCACTCACCCACCAGGTATAACAGATGCCAAGAAGAATATTCCTATGTTTTTCAATCCATTACAAAATACATGTAATCATTATGTATATCATACTTTAAGACAATAATGTCTTCAGTAGTGAAATACAAACAAAACCACAGAAACCCACACCACCCACCCACCAGGTATATATCCGATACCTAGAGGAATACCTATTCCAATGGGTTTTTTTTCCCTCAATCATTATCACATAATCAATCGGTAGTGATATGCAAACAAAACTACACAACCCACAACACACCACCCACCCATCAAGTATATATCAGATACTAAGAAGAATACCTTTTCCAATATTGTTTTTCTCAATTTATAACCACGTAACTATAACATGTAAAATTTAAGACAACGAGAAAACCACCCGATATAATTGGTGGTGATTTTAAATTTCAACCCAAGAGGTATATCAGACGCTGAGAAGTCTATCCTAATATTTTTCATTATAAAACAATTTTGTATACTTTTAAGATAACAATTAAAACATTTGATTATTCTGTAGCAATATCAAGCAAACAAAACCATAGACCCCCCCTCCCCCCTCCCACTCCATCAGGTATATCAGCTTATTAGAAGTACATGTATATCCCAATGTTGTTTTTCTCAATTTATCGCCACATCATAATTACATGTATACTTTAAGACAATGTGAATACCATCTGATGTTCACACATATACCGGTAACACTAATTGCATTAGGAAGCTAATTCTGGGAAATTTAAAGCTGAATGTTGATATAAAAATGTCAAAGAAACCTAATTAAGTCAAGAATCAATTTTCATCAATTTAGGAAATCATTAGAGTGAGTCTAAGCTAGAATGACGTCTTTGAAGCTGTATAAGCTTATATACATGAACACGTAAGTTTTTTTTATATACATATGAATATCAAGCAGCGAAAACACTTACGGTACAGCCCTGCCGAAAATTTAACACTAAGCTAACGAATAAGTACCGAATCAGAAGCTTATCTCCAGTCCTCGTCTCTCGAAAGCTTTTCGGAAGCTTATTTGTATCTCATGACAACTTCTCCATCACTAGTTACCCATATCTCGACCACTCGGCAACCGGCCTTTGAAGATTTTTCAATAGCTCAGTGTTTCACTTTCGACAGGCCTGTACCATATCTGATGAAGATTCTATGTAGTTTTTGGTATATTATTGATTTTCCAAGAAATTTCAAAAACAAATGTAATCCTAAAACAATGCAGATGACTGGATAATACATTCATATAGATTTCAATCTTAAATAGATTAAAGAAATATGAATTTCATGTACATAGTAACCTTTTATTATTTTATTCGATATTATATAAATTTTTGACAAGCAATGTAATTTTAAGCATCATTAGCAGTTTGGTAAAAATATTGTTAACATCAAAGTTGAAATCTTTTTTTTCTTCAGATATTAAATAATTTTCAGAAAAAAATATGAAATTCAATACATGTATATATAGAAACGTTTTATTATGGTATCCTTTTCTTTCGGATATAATATAAATTTTTGATAAGTAATTTTAAGCATCACTGGCAGTTTGGTAAAAATTTTTGTAAACATCAAAGTTGAAATCTTTTTTCTCTCCAGAAATTAAATAATTTTCAGAAAAACTGACAGTTTGGCAATAAATTTGTAATAATCAAAGTTGAAATCTTTTTTCTCTTCTGAAATTATATAATTTTCTGAAAAACTGACATTTTCGTTTTACAGAAATTATACAATTTTCAGAAAAACAACATTTAAATATAGTCTCTGGCATACATGAAGCTGATTTACAAGTGTTAATAAAATTACTTCAAAGAAACAAACACATTAATTCAATAAGCATTATTGATTGAGAATTGCAAAAAAATCAGTCTTCCCGTTTTTAAAGGCAAGCATTATTGATTAATAAAGCCATAAAATAAATTTTTCAGTTAAATTTTTACATGTATTGATGCAAATATGTTGGTTCGTTGAATTTGTCTAATCTTCCCTATAATCAGTAATTTGTCAGTTTTTCGATGAGAAATTATTTTTCCTATTAATCTCAATAATTAAACTAAACACAAGTTCATGTAGTGTGCAAGTTCTCTACCAGTGTTTCTGATCTTCTTTGTACTAGTTATGCACTTATGTTCCTTTAGAGTACTGGTGCACTTGCCCAGAACACCAGATAAACATTGCAGACCACTCAATTATATGTGCCTGGGACTGAATCCACCAATAAAATCTTATGACGAGGAAAACCCCTTTCTAGCTTGTACACTTGCCCATAAGTATGGCAGATAAACATCACAGACAACTCAATTCACTAAAATGGGATTGAACAAACCGGAAACGCTCAAGGAAAAGAGTAAACCCCTTGCCCACTGCATCACAGATAAACATCACAGATGCTTCGGCTCACTATACTGGGACTGAACCAACCAGTAAAGGCCAAGGAAAAGGGAAAACCCTTTCTAGCTTGTACACTTGCCCACAACATCACAGATAAACATCACAGATGCTTCGGCTTACTATTCTGGGACTGAACCAACCAGTAAAGGCCAAGGAAAAGGGAAAACCCTTTCTAGCTTGTACACTTGTCCACAACATCACAGATAAGCATCACAGATGGCTCAATTATATTGGAATTGAATCCACCACTAAAAGCCTACGGCAACCTATCTTTAAGTTTCAAGGAAAAGGGAAAACCTGTTCTAAGCTTGAACACTTGCCTACACTATCACAGAAAAACATCACAGACAACTCAATACACTATAATGGAATTGAAGAAACCAGCAAGATCTGGCCTTGGGCAAGTAAAAGAGGCCAATGTCGCACCATAGCTAGACCATTGCATTTCATTTCCACATTTTAATATTACTTTTCTGATTAAATAGATTTATTTCTGTGAAAAACAATACTCTGATTCTTCAAGTTTAACATTGAAGAAACTAAAATAAGTACTTATAGATGGTCATCAAATTCTTTTGAGAAGGATGAACCTGAACTTGAATGGAAAAGCACCCTCACAGACATCTTGGGTTTACCCAATCATAATACAATCAAACCTGTCTATAAATGCCACCCAAGGGAACCAGTAAAAGTGGCCTTTATTTATAAGCAGGTGACCCTTGTACAGAAGTGGCCTTTAAAACAGGTTGGACTGTACACACCTGTAGAGGTAAAAAAATGTGAAAATGAAAACATGACAGGGAAACAACTTTTGAAAAGCAATCCACCCTCATAGACACTGTGGATTTACAGGCCAACACCTTAAATAAAATGACACCATTACCCCTTAATCACAAATATATGTATATAAATATAATCTTCCGTAGCATAGTGAGTTGGTGCCATTAAAATTTATCATTAGCCACAAGATTACAATACGTAGCTTTTGATTGGTAATTGGATGATTTAAAATATTAAAGGAAAAGAATTCTAATCATGCTGTAATCATATAGATTAGAGAGTTAAACCCAATACAATTTCCAGTATAACTGAATTGGTGCTGTTATGATATTCAGATTTTGATCTTTTATCGGAAATCGGAATCAATGGCTTGAAGCCATTAATTGGATATTGAAAAAAGCAAAAGAAACTTCTAAGCATGACAAAATAATCAGGTTTTCCATCTTTTTGCAGCTGAATTTTTATATGTTTCTAAATTGACATCAATGACTTAAAGCTGTTAATGTTGTGTTGATCTTTTAATGGATTCGAAACACCTCAAACAGCAAACATTGATTCTAAGTATCATTAACCAAATGATGTAATACTTAGTTTTTTGTATTTTTATGATGGATTTCATGAAGTGAATTTATACAGTCCAACCTGCCTTAAAGGCCACATCTATATAAGGGTCACCTGCTTATAAAGGCCAGTGGAATTGTATCCCAATTGTTCTTTATTCATATTATTTGAACCTGTGTATAAAGGTCACCTTCCTATAAAAGCCACTTTTACTGGTTCCCTTTGGGTGGTCTTTATAGACAAGTTTGACAGTAGTATTGTTGATTTCATGTTGAAATCATGTAGGTTCTGTTCTTAAAACCACTCATGTTGTAAAAGGGGAGCCTCAGTGGACAATTGGTCTAAAGCATTGGCTTTAGGATTATGATGCCTCTAACTCCAGTTTATACCACCCCTAATTTTCCAAAAAGATGCTTGAAGATCCAGGAACAAACTAGAACGTCTCTTGAGAGCCAAATACCCCCACCCCTAACATGTACAAGGGTTTAAAGTTTTTCTGCGACCTTAAGCTTTCCTTGGTTCAAGGTCATAACACATATGGACCATGGAAAAATTATTCATGTGAAGTTTTATGACAGTTGTCCAAACTAACTATGAAAGATTGCCTAGAAACATTTTACAAGGACAGACAGACATGGGGATTCCTATATATCGTGAAACCAATTTGTGGGTGTATAATTATTAAGTAACAACTCTTTCCAGGAGCTTCAGAAGGTACATGTCACTTTACAGATTACAGCACCTCTACTAGGTTCAAATCCAACTTTGGCCGATTCTAGGCTTAAAGGTTCTTTTGCCAAAAAGTTGGCAGTTTTATATGGATATTCTGGTTTCCCCACCACATACCACCACCACCACCATATCAGTAAGAGAATCTTGATTCATTCCTCTGCTCAACTTCTATGTACTTACTATTGCTGCATTCACTTCCCCTTCATCCGGAAACTCATATTTATCCTGTAATCTAACGAGCTTGTCGATCAACTTGTACGAATCTTCCGACATTTTTTCAATGGGTTTGTTGTCCACAATGGCATAATGAGATAGACTGCGGCTGAATTTCATTTCTGATGCCACAGATGATGGTGGCTTATCATAATGAAAGTCTGAGAACAAGTCCTGAGAATTTGACTCTGTCTTATTTTCGATAACTGGTTGAGGTTTGGGTGTTGTTCTTTGTTTGGCTTTCCGTCGTGCATCTCTGGCTTTACATTGTTCATCTGATAACAAACCTGCAAAATAAGTCAGACACAAGTTTTTACCTGACAAAAAGTGTCCCGAAAGCCCCAACTGGGAAATCCATGTTTTCCCTATGATGTGCATTATCAAAATGCATACAGCAAAAGATATATCAAATTTTATGGTATTCCACCCAAAGACTGTTCCGGTGAAATTCAATAAAGATCTGTTAAACAGTTTTCGGGAAAATTGGCAAACAAAATGTTGACGGAAGAAATCAAGTAAACACTATATGTCCCTTGCTTTGTTTGTAAAGTATCTTTGAATTCTCAACATGAATTTTATTGGAAAATTTCATCCATGTGCATATTTAATGAAATATTTTAGACTGCACATGCATAAATTTAGTCACTGAATGTTGGTTATTGGTTCAAATTCCAATTAGTTCTAAATGACCTACATTCTTCTTTCATTCCAACTTCTCGACATCTTTTTAATCTGCATGCTTGGCATTTTCTTCGCATCCACATGTCCATTTCACAGTGTCCACCATATTTACAATAATAAGTTGCTCCCCTTGTTATACTTCTGCGGAAAAATCCTAAAAAAATAAGAAAAGATCAGATACTCAATTACAAATCCTTCCATTATGTTCAAAAGACAGTGTGTAGTTTAGTTGGTGGAGCATCTGACTCCAGATCTAAAGATTATGTGTTCAAATCCTGACAGGTCATGTTGTGGTCCTCCAAAGCAAGTTATTTCATTTTAATAAGATAAGGTCAGATACTCAATTATAAATCCTTCAATTATGTGCATGTGGAAGCATGTGGCTTAGTTGGTGGAGCATCTGACTCCAGATCTAAAGGTTATGTGTTCAAATCCTGACAGGCCATGTTGTGATCCTCCCAAGCAAGTCATTTCATTTTAATAAGATAAGGTCAGATACTCAATTACAAATCCTTCAATTATGTGCATGTGGAAGCATGTGGCTTAGTTGGTGGAGCATCAGGACTTAAGATCTAAAGGTTGTTTTCTCGAATTGTGACAGCGCATATTGTGATGTACCCTAAGCAAGTTACATGCACTTTATTTCACATGGATGCTGTCAGGCTTATGGACAGACTGTACAGCAATCTAGATCCGCAACTGCTGTCTGTTGAGCTAGCAGCTAAAAGTCATCCCAAGTGAATACTGGTACAAAGCTGACATAGCGCACAATACACACTGCCAGTCACTGTCATGTTGGGGTAGCCTGGTGTTATCTGACCAACACTTAAGCCCCACAGTGCACATACAAATCTGAGGCTTACTAAAGGTGTCTAGTATAGTAAATGCTGTTTACTTGTGGAAACAACTGAAAAAATGTTTGGCATACACAAGGACAAGACTTTGAAATCATTGAAATATTTTTTGTTTCACTCTTTCATAGCCTTTTCACCAGTTTTAGCATTTTCGGGGATCTCGGTTTCTAATTGGCGCTTAAGGATAACAATGCCTATCACTGTTTAGGTTCTTATCTTACTCTTGCCAGATGTGATCCTTATGTGGGAAAGTTTGTCAGTTCACTTGTGAAAGATTTGTGGTTTTTTCCCCAGACACTCCAGTTTTCTCCAACAACCCTGGAGTGACTAATTCAATATTAGTTAAAGAATTAGTTCAAGAATCTTGACTGGGGTGTAAAACACCATTAACAACCAGATCATTTAGCATTTTAAGGTTCTCTGTAAGTTAATCATATATAGACACTCTGGTTTCCTCCAGCAGCTCTAAAATGGGACATTAAACACCATTACCAACCAGATCATATAGCATTTTAAGGTTCTCTGTAAGTTAATCATATATAGACACTCTGGTTTCCTCCAGCAGCTCTAAAATGGGACATTAAACACCATTACCAACCAGATCATATAGCATTTTAAGGTTCTCTGTAAGTTAATCTTATATAGACACTCTGGTTTCCTCCAGCAGCTCTAAAATGGGACATTAAACACTATTACCAACCAGATCATATAGCATTTTAAGGTTCTCTGTAAGTATATTTTACACACACTCTGGTTGCCTCCACCAGCTCAAATGATTACATTGATATGAGTGAAAGAATTTTGACACATGGGCATAAAACACCATTACTCCATTCTAATTCTAACCCAGTAGTTTAGCATGTTAACCTTTTTTTGGGGGTATGTAAAATATTAAGACACCCTGGTTTTAATCACCAGCTTGAAAATGATCACATTGATATAGGTTAAAGAATTTTGACACTTGGACATAAATCACCGATACCCGTTTGGTTTTTTTAAAAATTATTTTTAAATTCTTAATCTATTTTTGTATATATAAATCTTACACAGACAAAACATGCATACGTAAGTTCTTTAACATCAGCTTTTGAAGATGTCAATAGAATAAACGGACGTTGTACATAATGTAACAGTTATAAATAAAAGCGATTTTGTTTCGCAGAAGACAAGCTGTCACAAAAACTTCACGGTTATAAAGAAAAGAACAAGTTGTAATGCAAAATCAATTATGGCCTGTTATCTCAAAATATACATACAATAGGAATTCAAACAGAAGAAGATTAGTTGCTGTTTAATAAACATATTCATAAAAATGACATTAAAATTCAATGTTACAATCTGTTGATAATAAGAAGTAAAATAAGGTTAAAAGATGTTACTTCTGTTTTGTGTAATGTTCGGACAAAACAACATTGCTGTTCAATCTGTTTATCCTTCAATAGTGTGACAGAGAAGGGGTTCACAGCAACATTGCTATTAAAATTCAAAGTTCAATCTGTTTATCCTTCAATAGTGTGACAGAGCAGGGGTTCAAAGTTCTGTTTTGTAATGGAAAGTCCAGGAACTTTAGCCTTATTTTATGTAGGTTCCATAACAAAGCTTTGAAGGTCCAATATCAATGTGCAATTACATTATCAAATAGACAAAGCAGAATTGCAGGTTCATCTGACTTTTACCGTTTGAATATCAAGGGTCTCAATGTAAACTTGACAGGTCATGAACATTGGACCTAGGGAGTTTTGAACCCGGGCCTGGACAAATTGAATGGAATATAACAGTGTTTTATGTATCAGTCAAGATTTTTTCTCTCCTATACAATAAAGATGGTCCATTAGTTTTGAGATGGTGGAGGAAACTGGAGTACCTAGAAAACCATCAACCCTTTGCAAGCAAACCAATTAATGTTCTCAAGCTTAGTGAGATTTGAACCTATCTATAACAATGAGTGGAGTAAAGATTCTTTCACTTATTTTGAAATGGTCAGTTCGAAGAGTGTGGAGGGATGTGGAATACATGTACCTGCAGAAGACCACTGAACTTTGGTGAATAACCTGATCTTTTTAATAACTGATTTCAAGTTCATTATTCTTTATAACCAATACAATAAAAATATCAGAAATTAATAAAACTACATATTATTTATATGTCTATTTCTATCCGAGTCATATCAGAAATTAATAAAAATATATATTATTTATATGTCTTATGTATGTACAGGATTTGTATCTGAGTCGCGAGTCTTGTTCCCATGACGATATGTCTTGTATCAGACATATACAGAATCTTATATCCGGCACCCTTGTATCAGGTTATAATGAATAGATGAGAACAAAACACCTATTTTAGTAAGACAAAAAATAATACAAATGTAGTAAAAAATATCTATCTCATTTTCCTTTTAGTAATTCAGTTACCGGTATATATTTGGAAACATATATATATTTTTTTTCTTTACAAAATATAAATTAAGAATAGACAGGAAATATGTTGCACAAGTCATATATTTTATGTCATTTTATACTGTATCTGTCATTTTTTTAGCCATTAATGTACAATTAACAAGCAAATTCAGTGAATAAGGATCCACTGCCAATGGGTTCTTTTTGTAAGTTGCACTTGTGTTAAAAGGGCCATAACTCCAAGGACAATGATCAAAACAACTTGGGTTAAAGATATGCGCATCTCCTATCTATGTTGATGCTTTGCACCAAGTTTCATGAAATAGTCATTCATAGTTTTGAAGAATTAGCGCAGAAAAATATTTTGGATGGATAGAAGGAAGGACGGAAACTCAAATATTCCTTCTTCGAAAGGTGCAGGATAAATCAAAGTACTGAAGGTACTGAAGCATCAGCTAAACTGAGCAATTTGATAAAAAAAATGTGCACTTGAAACTGAGATTTGTCTAATGAATCAGTAACAAATGAAAATCATGCAAATAATAGATACTGTGATCGGGAAGCTTCTAACAACAAGTCTGCTTTTTATGCAAGTTGTTAGGTTCTAACATATAAATATGTTACAATGGTCAAAATGGACATGCCACGCAATGTTTATCAATTGAGTAAACTAAGTAATTTGCATAAATATAAATTTTCAATTTTTCAAAAACCAAGAGAGGCTACTAAAGACCCGACCCCAAATCTGAGTGAAATATCTCAAGCGTAACGGAAAAAAGTCCAGAGAAACCATCATTTTGATAAAATTCACAAAGTGAAAGGGGCATAACTCCACTAAAACGCAGTTGACTGGAAGAAAACCCAAACTGGATCTGTAATCATCACCATCACCATCATTATAACTCCTCATATCACATTTTGATCATCAACATAAAGATATCATCATCATCATCATCATCGTCGTCATAAGCAGCAGCAGTAGAACCCATGCCATGACAATCACCACCACCATTATATTAATCATTTTCAGAAATCCTCATGTTACATCATTAATATGGTCACATCATCATCATAGCTCTTTGTGTCACATACTCATCATCATTATCAGCAGTAGCAGTACTGAATGTCATCATCATCATCATCATGTCACATCATCAGCATGAAGACATTGGCTTTGTTATCATCATCATCATCATGAATTATCATCATCGACAGCAGCAGAACTGAATGTCATCATCATCATCATCATCATCACAACCATCTTCATCATCATCATCATCATCATCATACTATCGGCAGTGCTCAGCAGTACTGAATGTCATCATTGCCACCATCATCATCATCGGTAGCAACAGAACTCATGTCACCATCATAATCATCATCATAGTTCGTCAAGTCACATCGTCATCATCACCATCATCATTCATAGCAGCAGAGCTTATTTTCATCACCACCATCACTATCATCTTCTTCATCACGATAATCATTATCATCATCGGCATCAACAGAACTCATGTCACCACCATCATCAACATCATTATCATATCTCCTCGTGTCACATCATCATCATGGTGACATCATCATCATATCTCCTCATGTCACATCATCATCATCATCATCATCATTATATCTCCTCATGTCATATCATCATCATTATGGTGACATCATCATCATCATCGGCAGCAGCAGAACTGAATGTCATCATCATCATCATTATTATTGTCATCATCTCCACCAGATCATCATGCCACATCATCATCGACATAGTGTCATCATCACAAAAAAAACTTCCACCATGACCAGCTATTTCCCTTGACTTGCAATTGACAGATTAACCATTGTTGAAGTCATTAATTTTATTCATTGAATTCACAATTAATTTGAAAAAAAAAAATAAAAATAAAACCTTTGTTTTAGAAATAATTTAAATGTATTTAAAATTATTGTTGAATATATATTAATTGTCCAAGTGAGCTTCAAAACCCTGAATTGGTATAAACCATCCTGACACAATAAGCTAATAATCTGTACCTCCCAATTACAGAAGTTGTCCAGGCAACTGTCTCTTTCAAAAAAAGTTTGTTGACAAGAATTGTGTACAAAAGGGGGAAATATTTCTGAATACGATTAATTGAAAATTAATTGATTATTATTTAGACAACTAAAATGTTACAATAAAATTACTTTGAATTTAAGAGAAACTGTAAGAAGAGTTGAGTTCACAAAGTAGGTACCCCCATTCTAATACTTGCTAAAAAGTGACTAAGTTTCAAAGTCTTGAAAAATGGAGAAAAAATCTTGAAATATTTCCATAAAGTCAGGTGCACATCTTCAATATATATTTAAACATTCTGTGAAGTTTCAAGGCTTTTGGTTGAAAACTGTAAGAAGAGTTGAGTTCACAAAGTAGGTACCCCCATTCAAATACTTGCTAAAAAGTGACTAAGTTTCAAAGTCTTGAAAAATGGGGAAAAAAAACTTGAAATATTTCCATAAAGTCAGGTGCACATCTTCAATATATATAAACATTCTGTGAAGTTTCAAGGCTTTTGGTTGAAAACTGTAAGAGGAGTTGAGTTCACAAAGTAGGTACCCCAATTCAAATACTTGCTAAAAAGTGACTAAGTTTCAAAGTCTTGAAAAATGGGGGAAAAAATCTTGAAATATTTCCATAAAGTCAGGTGCTCATCCTCAATATATATAGAAACATTCTGTGAAGTTTCAAGCCTTTTGGTTGAAATCTGTAAGAGGAGTTGAGTTCACAAAGTAGGTACCCCCATTCAAAAACTTGCTAAAAAGTGACTAAGTTTCAAAGTCTTGAAAAATGGGGGAAAAAATCTTGAAATATTTCCATAAAGTCAGGTGCTCATCCTCAATATATATAGAAACATCCTGTGAAGTTTCAAGGTTTTTGGTTGAAAACTGTAAGAGGAGTTGAGTTCACAAAATTGGTACCCTATTTCCCCCGTCCTTAGTTACTGTTCTACTACACCAACGGTGCTCTAAAAATCGGAAGAACTTAAGAAAGCACAACGTTTCAGTTTTCCTACATGCCCAGAGTTCACATCATATTTGTTTATTTTATGTGAAATAAAGTAATATGGCTTCATGAAAAGAAATTAAAGGTTGTAAAAACCATGGATTAAACTACTGACAACAACTTTAATCGGATATCCACTGTAAAAACGATCTAATAAGGACTTGTAACAAGGTAAATAAATTTTATCTGAAAATTTTAAAACATCGTTTTTTTCAGTTTTGTTTAGATTTTGATTTCAAGTTGTTCTTTCTTGCGATTTATTTTGTTGATTGAAAATAAACAACTGGAAAAGGTATTTAAATGAACATTGGTGATGAAATTGTCTGTCTTCGGAGACATATGGTGAGAAGTGGAGTGTGTGCGGAAGATCGGAAGTATGTAGCAGAGATTCGAGAATAAAGCATGTCGTTTTTATATTAAACTGATAACTGAAAAGGACAGGGTGTCATGATCATTTTAAAAGGGGCAAGGGTGTACTGGACTAAAAAGGTCAGTCGCTACGCTATGTGAATACATTTGAGCAGGGGCATCGGGTGTCAAATGCAGGCATGCCCACAAACACATGGCTAATTTGCATACGAACTACGGTATCGATATCCTTCACAACTTCACGAGTCACAAACAATTTATGAACATAGCCAATAACTTGTAAATAAACTTCTCTTTCATTTTCGTATCACATTTTTTGGGAATCTTTGATTTCTACTTTTTTGTTATGCATAATTTCGCTACCGGCAAACTGACAGGAATGTATTTTAATACCCAATGAAAGCTGAAAATCCTCGTGACGACTGACGTTATGATGAATATTAATGAACCAGGTCGGGATATCCCAAACACGAAATATTATTGACAATCAATTTTTAAAAAAATATATATAATTTATCATCAAATGTGATCAATGTTTAAAGTTATTTAACTTAAAAACTGTTTAATGAGCATACTTTGTGTTTATTTATCGATGTCACTTTGCGTAAATTAAAAAAATCCAATATGGCGGCGACTGTAAAACAACCACATGTACAGCACTGTAGGTCAAAAAGAAGAACGTCGGCGCGAAGTGACAAGATCGTCATTTTTGTTGGGTTTTCCGAGGGGCGTATATTTAATGGATTTTTGTGGTTTTTATCTTAAAATTATCATACAAAAGTGAAGAATTAAAATATATATCCAGCAAAAACAATTACGGACTAATACGCGTATGAATACATTTCAAATCGGCACAATCATGTGTACATAATGAAAACATTGCTTTCGTAACTTTCCGGGAGACCCAATCACTCAGATTAGAGTTTATACATACCTGGGATACCGTATGTGGAAATTCCCGTAATTTCAGACGAAAGGAAGGATTTGATTGGCTGTCAAGGTGAAATGAGAGCGGCGCTAAATACGAAAAAAACCAACGATCGCTATAAAGCATTCAGCATGGCTGATGCTTTAAAAAGGGGAGGGTCACCTTTATCTGTTTCACTACCTAAATAAGTTAGTCACCTTTATCTGTTTCACTACCTAAATAAGTTAGTCACCTTTATCTGTTTCACTACCTAAATAAGTTAGTCACCTTTATCTGTTTCACTACCTTAATAAGTTAGTCACCTTTATCTGTTTCACTACCTAAAGAAGTTAGTCACATCTAATTTCAAAAAGGGTTTTAGGTGTTTTTCAAAGGACACTGTGACTTTCATTTCCAAATGTTGAATGCTTGGCGAAAAAACAGTCACAGCCCCTGTCAGGTTCTAACTCAGACCTCCCACATACAAACCAGGTACTCTCTAAACTGAGCTACCATAATGGTTTTTAATTCCAACACTGCATTTCTTTCTGTAATTCCAAGATTGACTGATTAACTGAATGATTGAATGCAGTCAAAAATATTTCACTGATATTAAGACGTCACTAGCTACAAATGAAGTGCCAGAAATTGTTACCTTTGCGGTGTGGTCAAGGGAGTGTGCACAGAGGGTTTATTCATATGTCACACCTACCATGACACAGTGGTCTCTTCTGAAGGACCCTGTGAATTTCATTTCTAAATATCAAGTATGTGCTTGGCAAAAAAAAATCAATACTTTGTTTTCAAGTCTTGGTTAGATCCAAGCCGTGGTTTGAACCCAGACCCTCCCACATACAACATGAGCACTCTACAAACTGAGCTATTATAATGATTTTTTAATTTCAAGACTGTTTTTCATTATTTTTGACTATTCTCATGAAAAAGTCAATACTATGTTTTCAAGTCTGGGTTAGATCCAAGCCGTGGTTTGAACCGAGACCTCCCACATACAACATGAGCACTCTACAAACTGAGCTACTATAATGATTTTTAATTTCAAGACTGTTTTTCATTATTTTTGACTATTCTCATGAAAAAGTCAATACTATGTTTTCAAGTCTGGGTTAGATCCAAGCCGTGGTTTGAACCCAGACCCTCCCACATACAACATGAGCACTCTACAAACTGAGCTACTATAATGATTTTTAATTTCAAGACTGTTTTTCATTTTTTGACTATTCTCATGAAAAAGTCAATACTATGTTTTCAAGTCTGGGTTAGATCCAAGCCGTGGTTTGAACCGAGACCTCCCACATACAACATGAGCACTCTACAAACTGAGCTATTATAATGATTTTTTTAATTTCAAGACTGGTTTTCATTATTTTTAACTATTCTCATGCTATATATAACATACTGGTATTATAAAAGAGTAATCAAAGTACTGAAAGTACTAAAATTCGCGAAAGATTAGAAAGACAGGGAGTTCAGTGTCTCCATCAATGTAGTGTCAGGTATATGAAGTTGTCAGGTAACTGAAAGGAGGTTGTTATGTTCACCTTGCATTGCTCCCAACACAACATAGCGGGTTCATGTAGTGTGCAATGTGCAGACTATGAGCATGGGGCTGTTTTAATATTCACACATTGGACCAATATTAAGGATTCATGTAGGAAATAGTTCAATCCGAATAAATGCATGTATGGAACCATCAAGGATGGTCAAAGTTACTTCCATCGTCATGGAGACCCTAATATTAAACAAGAGGTCCATGAGCCTTAATGCTCACATGCAGCTGAGTACATATCTCATATCCCATGACCTTAATCTAAATATAGCAATGAATATTAGGTCAATACCTACAATTTAGAAGCCTATACAAAAAGTTTATAGTTTTTGAGATAATTAACCATGTCAGTATTTGTTTGCATCAGTGACCTTGACTTTTAAACTCATGTCCTTCATTCATATATCAAAATGATCGTTAGGCCAATACCTACAATATTTTAACATATATGCCTATACAAAAAGTTTATAGTTTTTAAGACAATTAATCATTTCAGTATTCATTTGCATCTATAACCTTGACCATTAGACCTATGACCTACATTCATATATCAAAATGAACATTGTGTAAATGCCTATAACATTCTGATATACATGCCTATAGAGAAAGTTTATCATTTTTGAGATAATTCACCATTTCAGTATTTGTTTGCATCTATGACCTTGACCTTTGAACCTATGACCTTCGTTCATATATGGAAATGACCGTAAGGCAAATGCCTACAATATTCTAATATACATGCCTACACAAAGAGTTCAAAGTTTTTGAGATAATTAACCATTTCAGTATTCGTTTACATCTATGACCTTGACCTTTGAACTTATGACCTCTATTCATATATCAAAATGACCATTGTGCAAATGCCTACAGTATTCCAATACACATGATGATGATGCCCATACAAAAAGCTTATAGTTTTCAAATATATTGACAAATACATTAATTTTGCAATTTCCCCCTCAAGTACCTTGCCATTATCTCATTTTGGCCCCTAAAGCTACAATATGTGCAAATCTAAAACTAGGTGCCCATGGTGTTTTACATGAAATATCTAAGTTATATCTCTTGTAGGTTCAGAGCAGATGATTTTTAAAGATTTTCACAAATTTCCCCTTTATGGGGCCCCAAGGGGACATAATCCTTGCATTTGTGCAAATCTGAAAACCCCTTACTTGACCATTACTGTCAAATATCATCCAATTTGGCTCTGTAGTTTTGGAGGAATTGATAAAAAATGTGAATAGTTTATACATGACGCACATCGGACGAAGATAGATGGCAATTGCACATCTGAGCCTTTGGCTCAGGTGAAAAGGCTCAGGTGAGCTAAAAAGTTTATACAAGACGGATGAAGATAGATGACAATTGTTCATCTGAGCCTTTGGCTCAGGTGAGCTAATAAGCTTCTGATATCTTTCATGTCATAATTGAGGATATTTTTTAAATAAATTAATAACTTGAAAAAATTAACTATTATTTTATTATTATTTATATCACCAGAGTTGTGTTTTAAGAATTCGATAATTTTTGGAAGACTTTTTATTCCCGAGACCAGCATAATTTTAGTAAATCTTGTAAACAACAATTTTTTCAATCGGGTGGCCGTTAGGATCCCCGCTGACTGGGTTTGACAGGTGACCCCTCTACAAAGGTTCTGTACATGATAAAAATGTAGTTGACAGATGACCACTCTACAAAGTGATCGCTATCCCAGATTTCACTCTAATCAATTTATAATTTTTTAAGGATGACTTCACGGAATGCTTTGAAAAACGGGAAAAGCAGTATGATAGCACAAAATTCCAAAATTTTTGTCTTAATATGGGGAGACTCCTCACATCAGCAGGGATTGAGCTTAACTTTTCGATGAGCCATACAATGAACTGTCAAGAGTGATGGTTGATCTGAATAAACAGGCATATACATTTGGATTATTCTATCCCTTGCTTTACTTTTCGATATTCAACATCTGCAATTACATTGACGAATGGTTTTGCAGAAAATGTTGATCTATAGGTACTGCCAATGTCAATGACTGTATAATTTTGGCAGATTTTGATTTATTAGCAGGAACTTGTTTTGCATTACTTAAGGCTTGGGCCTGTTTGTGAGATTCAGAAATGTCATGTTTATTTACACTGTCAAGTTTATAACTAGTGCAACCCTCGGTAAATACAGATTTTTTTCCTGTCGAACTCTACACAATCGGCACACTTCATTCCGTCCTGCGTATCATACAACCAAGGCCTGCCATCTTCCCATGACTTTTTATATGCTCCGATGCGTTTGGACTTATCATACTCTTGATAGTACTTTCGTTTTTCCGCAGGTCCTTGTTTAGCCTTTGGAGTCGATGCTCCTAAAAATTTCCACATGGCAGAAAGCCGGAAGTATCATTTTATACATAAATATCAGAAAAGGAAACGAAATGGCACCGTATTTGAATTCCGGTCGGAACACCGGTCCATTTACACTTGTTAACTATATGATACCCATTTTTCAATTTTACTATTATTGTCGCCAGTCAGAAATATAAACAGGAAATCGGTAAACGGATCGGAATGTCAAATACACCGAACTGAAAATTCTAATCGCCACCTGGCAGCCCTGGGCGACCTGTGTATGATACATTTATCGCCCAGAGCGAAAAACTGGGCGCCCGTTAATCTCAATCCCTGATCGGGAGGGTTGGCAGGTATGATAAAGCGGAGAATATAGTTGGGGCGGAAAATATTAATATTGGGGCGAAACGTCCATAACCCGCATTCAAAATTTGAGTTATCTACCTTTATTTCAACTTTGAACCTACATACGAGAGAGAGTTGATTATCTGTAACGGAAGAATATTCGGGTTGAGAAATCTGCATGTAACAGCTAAATTCGAGAATGATCAAGATCATTCGCGAATAAAAATGACATTTAAATAAAAGAGTTTAAAAAAGCAATAAAATTGTGTGAGCTTAAAAGCTGTTAATTCTGTTTCATTAGGTTTCTCATGATAAAAGAGATTTTAAAAACTTTATTGTGTAATTGTGAAAGTTGTTGATTCCTTGTGCAAGAATAAAGAACTCTATCATTTAGCTTTTACATTTCATACCAATCTGGAGGAGTAGAGTGGAGTACCATATTTCCCAACCTAAACCCCCACTTTTTAGACAAAATATACCTAGTACTGTCCATTGAATGCTAAATACTCCCGCCCCAACATCTAAAAAGGTTTAATGTTATCCCACAACCTTGACCTTATGTCATATGACCTTGGTTCAAGGTGAAGATTATTCATGAGTGGTCCAAAGCAATTATGAGATATGGCCCGGACACGATTTTACATGGACAGACAGATCAACAGACACACATTGCTATTCCTATATATCCCCCTAAAACTAGTTTGCAGGGGTACAAAAAACTGAAAAGGGGTGTGTTGGCTAATTAGATGGTTTATAAGAAAAATTCATCTATTTTTAATAAAATCATCTCTTAGAATTGACTACATATGATAAACCTGCCATATGTATGCTAAACAAGGGTTCCAATAGTCAGCAGAAATAATTTTTCAGCATGATTGACATTTAATACCGTTTTATGCCCAATGAAGAAGACTTTATTTAATTATAATGAGGCTGTCAGTTCTGTTGGAGGAAAAAGGAATGTGTTGAAAAAAACCACACCAACCAAAAGTACGTGAACCAACAAGTTTTCTCAGACAAGGATCTGTCAGGGTGAGATTTGAACTCTCTGATGAGACGCTCATACTGATCTGGGCATGTTCAATACAGTCCAACCTGCCTTCAAGGCCACCTCTATATAAGGGCCACCTGCTAATAAAGGCGAGTAGAATTGTATCCCAATTGTTCTTTATTCATATTATTTGAACCTGTATATAAAGGCCACCTACCCATAAAGGCCACTTTTACTGGTTCCCTTGGGTGGCCTTTATAGACAGATTTGACTGTATATATTTAATTGGAACACCGAGTTCTATCACAAATTCAACTCAGTTTAGCTAATATCAAAAGTTAGGTTTTCTATCAGTTTGAAATGAAATCAATATTACAAACAGGTAAATTCAGTGAATAAGTATACCTGTCAAAGGATATATTTATGGACTTGCACTTGCATCTCTTGCCATCATTCGTACTTCCTACCAAATTTTACAAACTTATGATAGATAGTTTCATTAACCTCTCACCACTGGGGTTTGAATCCAACTAGCAGGGCAGATTCTAGTATGAACAAGTTTGTCAGTTTGCTTGCCAAAGGTCAAAGGTTTTCTATGGGTACTCTGGTTTCCTCCACCATCCTACAACTTACCATCTTAATACAAGTGAAAAATCTTAACTGAGGCATAAAAACAACATTACTCCATTGCTTTTTTTTCTGCAAAATTTTCACTGCTTTCCAAAGAAAAGAAATGCAGTAAATAAATCAAAATTCTATATTGAAAGAAATTAAAAAAATTTCTTCCTTTGCTTTATTGATAAACAGATCATGTATATATTACATGATATAGTTACCTTTTCAACCTTAAAATATGATAGGTCACATTATAATATTACGTTCTTTCTATTCTATACCAGCTGCTTTGATCATTGTGTGTATTTCATTTTGTGTTATAAAAAGAATATATATAGAATGACTTTTAAGTAAGTTAATATATATATATATATATATATAATATATATATATATATATACAGGTAAAAACTGAAACATGTGGAATAATGTCATAGGTTCAATTATTGTGACATGTTTTATCACTGTAGAAGAAGAAATATTCCCAATATTTTCGATTTTCATGGCAACTTTTTTACAGCGAATATATCTTCTCGGCGATAATTTCTTATTTCCCCAGGTACACTTTACCTACAATCGAAACCGTGAAGTTTTCTTACCGCCAAATAGTTTCTTTTTATACAGTATATCCCAGTTAAGACTATATCGAGACATCACCACCTATTGTGATTTGCAGAAATTTATACTTTTTAAGGGGTGATTATGGCATTATAAAAAGCAATGACGATTATTTTTTGTGCCATATGTAATATGACACAGGTCATCCAATAGAGTGGACATCTGAAGAACCTAAATGTGGGTTATAAAGACAAATTAAGACCACAATTAATGTAAGAAATGGTTTTGAACCCATAAATCCCTTTTTGAGAAGGGGGAGGGGCATCAGAGGTGGTTTAGTTCAAATGACAGTAGCTAAAGGATATACTGGATTTCAGCATCAACCCAGAGTTGAATATACAGAGGTTCAAAATTATCTGGGTCCAAGGTCCGGGAACTTTTAATTTTACACTGGGACCATAGATATTTAAGCTGTAAAGTCTAGTGGACCTGCCATTTTTACCAGAATAGTACTACTTTTTCTATATGATCACACTTTTGATATTCGACTTACAAAATTTTATGTGGGACATACCACAAATAAAGAGAAAAGGTCATGGACCTTCCATTATTAAACATAATTTTGTACCCCCGATATAATGGAAAATGGTATAAGATACTTTGACATATATAAAATTGTTTAGTTGTGGAATGGTGGAGGAAATTGGAGTACCTGGACTACTCAATAAAACGAAAGGAGGCTAGGGAGGGTTGAGACAGAAGAGATAAGGTAGGGAGTGACAGAGAAATGAAAGAAAAAGAAGGTAGGCAAGGACAGAAATAGAATGAGAAAAGGGTAAGAAAGAAGATGACGAACGACGAGAGAGAGAGAGAGAGAGAAGAAAGAGATAGAGAAATGAAAGAGAAAGAGGGTAGGCATGGACAGAAATAGAATGAGAAAAGAGTAAGAAATAAGATGATGAACGACGAGGGAGAGAGACAGAAAGAGACCAAGAGAGAGAGAGAGAGAGAGAGTGTATGACCTTAATAACTTAATTTTACTTTATTTGCACTGTATTCTACATTCTATGTTATAAATAAATATAAGTAATGTAATAAGGTTGATTTAATCCTAAGACTTTTCCTGGTTTTATTACAACTTAAAGACATGTATACATATCACCTACACAGACCAATGAATACATTAATGAAAAAATCAGTTAAGCTGGCCTCAAAATAGAAATCAGAAAGAGAACTGTGTCAGTAGGACTTCGATAAACACACAGACAACTTGACAAATGGATTACTTGAGGCTAGAAAAATTGACACACAAGAAGCGAAAATAAAACTTCCCTGAATATTAATTTTTATATATTTTACTAAAACAGTTGTGGATTTAAGTTGGTGTTTATTGCCTTACTACATACTGTCTCAAAACTTAACACCAGCATCTTACGGGATCCATTTGATGACAACTACAACACCAACTAACCAAATGGAGCACTGGGATCTTATACTTATCCCTAATTTTAATATACTTTAGTAATATACGCATTTATACCAAATGTCATCTGACGCCACCAAAAACAAAAATATGTGAATTATACAAAATATATATACGAAAATTAGACTAAATGCAGAAACTTCCAAATTACTTAAAATATCGCAGTTAACGAAAATTTAATAAAATGCAGAAACTTCCAAATTTAGGATATAATTTGGTGACTTATTTAAGCATTTTCAGTCCCCTGTGGAGTATAAGTCACAGACAGTATAGTTTGGTGACTTATCTAAGCATTTTTAGTCCCCTATGGAGCATAAGTCACAGACAGTATAGTTTGGTGACTTATCTAAGCATTTTTAGTCCCCTATGGAGCATAAGTCACAGACAGTATAGTATGGTGACTTATTTAAGCATTTTTAGTCCCCTATGGAGCATAAGTCACAGACAGTATAGTTTGGTGACTTATTTAAGCATTTTTAGTCCCCTATGGAGCATAAGTCACAGACAGTATAGTTTGGTGACTTATTTAAGCATTTTCAGTCCCCTATGGAGCATAAGTCACAGACAGTATAGTTTGGTGACTTATTTAAGCATTTTCAGTCCCCTATGGAGCATAAGTCACAGACAGTATAGTTTGGTGACTTATTTAAGCATTTTCAGTCCCCTATGGAGCATAAGTCACAGACAGTATAGTATGGTGACTTATTTAAGCATTTTTAGTCCCCTATGGAGCATAAGTCACAGACAGTATAGTTTGGTGACTTATTTAAGCATTTTTAGTCCCCTATGGAGCATAAGTCACAGACAGTATAGTTTGGTGACTTATTTAAGCATTTTTAGTCCCCTATGGAGCATAAGTCACAGACAGTATAGTTTGATGACTTATTTAAGCATTTTTAGTCCCCTATGGAGCATAAGTCACAGACAGTATAGTTTGGTGACTTATCTAAGCATTTTTAGTCCCCTATGGAGCATAAGTCACAGACAGTATAGTTTGGTGACTTATCTAAGCATTTTTAGTCCCCTATGGAGCATAAGTCACAGACAGTATAGTTTGGTGACTTATCTAAGCATTTTTAGTCCCCTATGGAGCATAAGTCACAGACAGTATAGTTTGGTGACTTATCTAAGCATTTTTAGTCCCCTATGGAGCATAAGTCACAGACAGTATAGTATGGTGACTTATCTAAGCATTTTTAGTCCCCTATGGAGCATAAGTCACAGACAGTATAGTTTGCTGACTTATCTAAGCATTTTCAGTCCACTGTGGAGCATAAGTCACAGACAGTATAG
Organism: Anadara kagoshimensis; assembly: GCA_021292105.1. NCBI lineage: Eukaryota > Metazoa > Mollusca > Bivalvia > Arcoida > Arcidae > Anadara > Anadara kagoshimensis. Next base: position 28,545,020 of record CM037872.1, on the reverse strand, counting down.
TTTGGTGACTTATTTAAGCATTTTCAGTCCCCTATGGAGCATAAGTCACAGACAGTATAGTATGGTGACTTATTTAAGCATTTTTAGTCCCCTATGGAGCATAAGTCACAGACAGTATAGTATGGTGACTTATTTAAGCATTTTCAGTCCCCTATGGAGCATAAGTCACAGACAGTATAGTTTGGTGACTTATTTAAGCATTTTCAGTCCCCTATGGAGCATAAGTCACAGACAGTATAGTATGGTGACTTATTTAAGCATTTTTAGTCCCCTATGGAGCATAAGTCACAGACAGTATAGTATGGTGACTTATTTAAGCATTTTCAGTCCCCTATGGAGCATAAGTCACAGACAGTATAGTTGGTGACTTATTTAAGCATTTTCAGTCCCCTGTGGAGTATAAGTCACAGACAGTATAGTTTGGTGACTTATTTAAGCATTTTCAGTCCCCTGTGGAGTATAAGTCACAGACAGTATAGTTTGGTATTGATCAGCATAGTTGTAAATGAACATCAGTATTTTCATCCTAAATTAATGATTTATATTCTGCAGAAAGGACAATGTGGCTGCTTTGGGGTTTTCATGCTTAAAATGGGTCATGATTACACCTAAAGTGATGAACTCTAGATCCAAATTATGTCACATACTAATGCACAAAAGTATCCCTATTATTCATCAGATTTTAAAAATATGTCATATACGAGTACCAGTGCAAAAAAGTATCCCTATTATTCATCAGATTTTAAAAATATGTCATATACGTGTACCAGTGCAAAAAAGTATCCCTATTATTCATCAGATTTTAAAAATATGTCATATACGTGTACCAGTGCAAAAAAGTATCCCTATTATTCATCAGATTTTAAATATGTCATATACGTGTACCAGTGCAAAAAAGTATCCCTATTATTCATCAGATTTTAAAAATATGTCATATACCAATACCAGTGCACAAAAGTATCCCCATTATTCATCAGATGTTACAGGTTGAAAAACTACATTTCAGATTTACAGAAGAAGGCCCACTAGTACAGAGCTGCCAACCCTATTTTGTGCAATTGCAGGTCCGTCCGAGATCTATCCAATGTGCGTCATGCACTCCTACGCTAGCTGCACCACTCGGACCCGGGGGAAAATGAAAAGATTAAAATAGTGCACTGATGTGTAGCTCACAGAGAAATGGGTATAGTATATGTGTGTCACGATTTTGTGATTTTACACCCCCTACCAGCATAAAATTAATCCCGATTAGACCCTTAGTCAACTCATGTAATAACTCAATACGCCGCAATTACATGTGGATTCTAGCTAGTGGTAATCAATGAATACTCCAAGTCTTCAAACTGTATGCTTAATTGTGGGTCAGTCCTCTTCATGGCGGGTCAACAAGAATTCACGTGTAAATGCAGGATGGACCCGCAGGTTGCGGCTGATGCATGATGGCAGCTCTGCTGAGAGACAAATTGCCAAGTTGTTATATCTGTCCTTTGACTCTGTGACCTTAACCTTTAACCTATGCACCTTAATGTGGCATGTGACACATTGTGTCATGTTGGTTAACATTTGTGTAAAGTTTGATAAAAATCCATTCAAAGACATTGAAGATATTGAACAGACATAATATTGGGAGAGATGGCAAGAGGGAAGGACAGAAAGACAGACAGATGGACAGGGTGAATCCGATAGACCCCCTAAACCTCATTTGTTAGGGTGGGTGTTGGGTGTGGGAATTGGGTGATGATGGTGGGGTTGGTAGGAATAAAGACAAAATCTAACCTTTACATCCTTCACAGCTTAAGGCATTGTAATGATAGCCAGATGCTCGATCACCGCATATTCGGCATAATTCCTCTTCAATACTTTTACCGACGACACCAGTTCCCTTTTTTATTTTCTTGGGATCATTCATCATGGTACTCGAGGACACTGCTTTGTCTGATGTCCCGGCAAAGCCATAGTCTCCATCAAGTGGCATCAGTGGTCCAGGTGGGCTTAAAACCATGTGGTCTAAGGTGGTTTGCGGACCTCTCTGATCTGTAGTGTCATCATGGAGAACTGCAAAATAACAAAGAATAACATCAAAGTACTGAAAGTATTGAACACATGTCTATATGAACACTGTGATAAACTTGTATATCAAAGATGCCACACAAGTTTTTTTTTTTTTCTGGCATCTCTCAAGGCCTGAATACAGGGTCCAAGGAAAGAGCCTTTCACTTTTGTGGTTGTGAACAAGAATTGTTTTTTTTGAAAATTCCCAGATGAGACTGAGAGGTTGACCAAGTCTTGTAATAATATATACCTACATAAGGGTTATTTGATTTTTTTTCTTTGGTGTAAGGACTAACTTTTCTAAAGAATTAAATTTCTATAAAGAATTTGTTGATAGATGTTCAGGTTTATTTCTCAACAAACCAAACATTAATTAAACACAGCAATTCCAATTATGTTAATTGTTTCACATCATTCAGGACAAATGCAATCAAAATTAATGTTTGTGTAATTTGCAAAATGGTATTCAGTGTTCATTCAGGTTGCTTCTCAACGACCCAAATGAAAACTAAGAGTGAAATTTTAAGTAATCTTGGCCTATCATGAACATACAAGGACTGACTGATGTGTTGTGAGCCTTGTATAGACGTAGGTTAGCACTGATGCCCCTTTTCAGCTCTACTATAACAGTAATGTCAGCCATATTGGCCTGTCATGAACCAGCAAGGAACAATTGATATTAGAGTCTTGTATTGAAGGTTAGCATCAATGTCCTGTTTCAGCCCTATACTATGATATTAATGTCAGCCATCTTGGCCCATCAGGTAGCTAGCTGGTTTTATGACACAATAGTTCAAATTTAAAGCAGTTTCAACCAGGGAAGTAATTTCCCTGTTCCGTAAAAATCAATTAAACATCTAATTTGCATATTCCACTTGAAAGGAGCTAATAAAAATAAAAATACATCCATAAATAAGTATGTAATGTACATGGCGTCTATGTAGAGCAATTTCCCACTAAATTTGAGCAATTTAACAGAGAGAGAGAGAGAGAGAGAGAGAGAGAGAGAGAGAGGAGAGAGAGAGAGGAGAGAGAGAGAGAGAGAGAGAACTACGAGTAGCTAATAACTTCACTTTACTTTATTTGCACTGTATTCTACATTCTATGTTATAAATAAATATAAGTAATGTAATAAGGTTATTTTAATCATAAGGCTTTTCCTGGTTTTATTAAAACTTAAAAGACATGATTGTATATCAAGAGAGAGAGAGAGAGTGAGAGAAATGCCATAAGCTCTCCATAGCCAATTAAGTTGGGCTAAATTATGGATGAGCTAGGCCTTGAGAATGTTTGGAATGTAACATTTTTTTATGTTTTGGTTTATCTTAAAACAATTTCGAAATTATTTCCTGACACGACAAAACACGCTAAGAAATACGAGAAATCAATAACCATGATAATGATTAAGTTTCAAAAACGTTACAGATTCTTCATTTTTATTTTTATTAAAGTGGAGGAAATTACATAATATTGTTGTTTTTTTATGTGCCTACAATCTCATTTTTTCACAAATCTGAATCAAACAACATTCATTTTAATTTCATGAAATTGCTCAGAAAATGTGAACCAGATTTTATAACTAAAATTTAAACTGTAATCTTATGTATATATAAATTGTTGCATTGTGTAACTTAAATCTCTCTAGTGATTGCAAGGCATCATACAACCAAATAGAGTTGCAACTAGAGAAACCATGACAGTCCCCAATTTGACCACTATAATTCTTATTTACAGTCCTTAGATAAATGAACTAAAACTTTTTCACACTAGGTTCTGGCTTACTTGGATTGAATCCAAGTAAAGAGGCACTATCTATGCATGCATTTTAGACAATTTTTGCCACTAAGGCCCTCTCGAGCCAGGTGAAAAAGCACTGCTATCTGTAAGCATGTATTTTTACCACTCTGCCACTGTGAGAGGCTTCCCTCAATCAAGATGGAATGGCACTGTGATTTATTTAAAGGCATGAACTTTAGACCTGTCTGCCATCAACATCACATTCACCATAAAATCAATTTTTACTTATAAATGTGATTGAAAGCTAACTTGTGAGGTTTCAAAACATCTTAACTTTGAATATAAACTTTGTAATGGTGATCATAATCTTTGTATTCAAATATCCTCCATCATCATCTAAACTCTAGATTTAAAGTAACCTCGATACAAGAGGGAAAACCTTAAATGGTACCGAAAGCACTTTTACCTCACTCTCCTGTATTCCAGGGAACTTGGTGGCCAAGTGGTCTAAAGTGTACTTACAGATCACAGCCCCTCTCAACATCTTGATTTAAATCCTACTAGCAACAGATTCTAGTGCCAGAAAGTTTGTCAGTTTGCTTCCAGAAGGTCAGTGTTTTCTCCGGGACTCCGGATTCTTGCACCATCTTTGAACGGATTGTCTCACTATGGCTAAAAAGTTCTTAACTGGTACCAATAACACTTTTACATCCTCAATTTTCTCTATTAAAATGGTGGCCAAATCAACCTGGAATTGTGTCTGGAGACCTAAAATTTGTCAATGGTGGCCAGCTTGCCCACTTAGTTTTGAAACCCACTTTGAGGGCTGTTTTATGGTACTTCATTCAATCTATTCTTTGTATTCTACACAATATTTGCAATTAATAACCTATTGTTTTTATTTTTTAAAATTTTTTTATAATGTGTTTTTCTGCAGAAAAATAAAATATATAAATAAATGCACTGTCATCTAAATGAAACCATTGTCCAAAAGGTCATAAGCCTTTAACCACAGGCTCACCTATACCAGCATGTAGCTACACACCTGTGTAATTACCAGGTGATAATAAATAAACCGATCAAATTAACACTAAAATACTGACCCCCAAAGAGTGTCGAGTTTGACCTGTCCGCTTGACCTTTCATTACGAATATCCATATAGGATGATCTACACAAGACATGGGTAATGTTAAAATTCACAGTTAATGATAAACAATGTATTTCTGGGCACCGTATTTCTCATGATGAAAAGACGAAATATACACCTGTGTTTTCCTATACATAATTGGACTGGTCTGTAATAAATATTTAATTTAGAGGTTAAGTGGACAGGTCAATGTTGTTTACCAATAACACTAAAATACTAAACCAAAAGAATGAATAGAACACTGACTGGTCATATAATTACAAATTTTAAAATATAAATAATCAATTTCACATATATTCTAATAGAATAACACACTGTATGTAGACACAAAATAAACAATTTTAAAATCTAAACAAAATTAATATATTCTATTTACAATAACCAGACATGTGGGCTGTTGGCGGAAAAGATTTTAATTAAATTTATACTCAAGGAAAAAAAATAGTTATTTGACAAACTTAAGATTAATTTCAAATGACAAACACTTAAAGCTTAAAAATAACATTTGTGCTTTAAATTTCGAAACTGAAGGGCAAAAGGTGTATGTCCCAAGGCAAATCCTACAATTTTATTCTCATTCTCTGCTGATATTTTGTCATTTTCCTGCAATTTTTTGCGGATGAATAAAAAAACACAGAGAAACCACCCTAATCAGGCCCACTGTATGCAAACCTTTGGTTCTAATCAGGCCCACTGTATGCAAACCTTTGGTTCTAATCAGGCCCACTGTATGCAAACCTTTGGTTCTAATCAGGCCCACTGTATGCAAACCTCTAGTTCTAATCAGGCCCACTGTATGCAAACCTCTAGTTCTAATCAGGCCCACTGTATGCAAACCTTTGGTTCTAATCAGGCCCACTGTATGCAAACCTTTGGTTCTAATCAGGCCCACTGTATGCAAACCTCCAGTTCTAATCAGGCCCACTGTATGCAAACCTCTAGTTCTAATCAGGCCCACTGTATGCAAACCTTTGGTACTAATCAGGCCCACTGTATGCAAACCTCTAGTTCTAATCAGGCCCACTGTATGCAAACCTCTAGTTCTAATCAGGCCCACTGTATGCAAACCTTTGGTACTAATCAGGCCCACTGTATGCAAACCTCTAGTTCTAATCAGGCCCACTGTATGCAAACCTCTAGTTCTAATCAGGCCCACTGTATGCAAACCTCTAGTTCTAATCAGGCCCACTGTATGCAAACCTTTGGTACTAATCAGGCCCACTGTATGCAAACCTCTAGTTCTAATCAGGCCCACTGTATGCAAACCTCTAGTTCTAATCAGGCCCACTGTATGCAAACCTTTGGTACTAATCAGGCCCACTGTATGCAAACCTTTAGTTCTAATCAGGCCCACTGTATGCAAACCTTTGGTTCTAATCAGGCCCACTGTATGCAAACCTCTAGTTCTAATCAGGCCCACTGTATGCAAACCTCTAGTTCTAATCAGGCCCACTGTATGCAAACCTCTAGTTCTAATCAGGCCCACTGTATGCAAACCTCTAGTTCTAATCAGGCCCACTGTATGCAAACCTCTAGTTCTAATCAGGCCCACTGTATGCAAACCTTTGGTACTAATCAGGCCCACTGTATGCAAACCTCTAGTTCTAATCAGGCCCACTGTATGCAAACCTCCAGTTCTAATCAGGCCCACTGTATGCAAACCTTTGGTTCTAATCAGGCCCACTGTATGCAAACGTCTAGTTCCAATCAGGTCAAGTCTCATTTCAAATCTTTGATTTTGTACCCATGTTTGAAAATGTAATTACCCGAATATTGGTATATCATGTTAAGTCAAAAGATGCAATGAATGATGTCAGATGATAAACATTATTTCTGAGCCTATCAGAATTGAGTTGAGTAATGGTATTTAACATCCCAGTCAAAATTATTTTACTTATATCAGGATGTTGCTAGCTATAGGTGAAAATGCAGAAATTTTGCCTGTGTGTTGCTCTGATGGCATTATACAGCTGGGTTCTTTAGCGTGCCAAACCTACCAAGACACAGGACCTTGTTTTTTTTTTAAGTTCCCATCGGAAAGAATTGTGACTTTTGTTCCGTAATGCCGAGTGCTTGGTGAAAGAACAGTTAATACCTACTTTTAAGTCTTAGGTCAGACCCCACCGGGATTCAAACCCATGACCTCCCACTTACGGAGTGAACATTCTACCAACTGAGCTACCACAGTGGTCTGAACCTATCAGAGATCACAAATTCACCCTGGTATCATGATATATATATATATATATATATATATATATACAAACTCTTGAAGATGATTGTTGAACTTTTAACTTCATGGTTCACAAACTTGTCTTTATTTGATATTCCCTGAAAATTCCCTGACAGAATTCCATTTATCCCCGACAAGAATGCCGCTAGTCAGATCAAGATATGCTCATTTACATTTTTAAACTTTTAGTAAAGATGGCAAAGTACAATGTGACATAAAATATTAAAGTAGTATCATGTGAAAGGGGAATAAACTAATACTCTAGTCCATAATATGTCCTATTCTGTTCAGTTGTGTGGGAGAAGTAGCTCGGGGAAAGAAAAAACATGCTTATATATGTCATATACGAGTACCATTTCTTTTAACTTTAATCATGTCATATACCATCTTTTTTAATGTATTTTATGAATAAATTTTAAAAATATTGGTATATGACAAAGAAGCTGTTTAATTCACATTAATGATGTCATTACCTAATAAATTTTGCAGGCTGAATTTACATTTAATTTTCCTAGCAAAGTAATTACTATGCATGATATAGCAGTTTTATACCAGTGATATATAGCTGGGTAAAAATACATGTACATGTATAAACAATTGAAAACTGTAATAGCAAGATACTGTAAACATATTTAATTTCGTGTGTATTTATTTTCGTGGTATAGGAAATTTAGACATATCCGGGTAGTTAATTTTCGCATTTTTGCAAAATGCACTTTAGCACAATAAGCATAATATAATTTTCGTTTGATATTAAATTTTGTGCAAAACAAACGAACGCAAAATAAGCGAAAATTAGTACAACGCGAAAATAAATACGTTCACAGTAGTAGGTTTGTTTGGTAGGCTTAAAGTTAGGCCCTTTTAAGTGTTCATTCCAGAAGAGGCCACTGATCAATTATTTTGTCAAATCACCCCATTGTTAAAGCCCTTAGTGGGCTATATTTAACATCACATGAATGCAAAAAAATTGATGTGATGGTGTTTTTGAAAATGCCACTTTCTTCCCCCTGCGAAATCCTAGAATGAACAGTGCATTTACAATATAAGTTTTGGCATTTGAACAAAAATATTACTTTAAATTTTGGAGATGGCTATAAAAATTAATTATAAATTATCTGTATTATTAAACAAATTTGTATTTTAAAAAGTTTTAAGTGCACTTAATGAATAAATACATTTTTGTTCTAATTTGCAATTTACTCTTGTACCAGTTTTTCTGTTTATCACATACATATACTTATTAGTTGAAGATGCCAACATAGAAATTACAAAACAAGCGAGAGAAATAAGGGTTTTTAATACCCATGTCAAGATGAACAAGCATCCTTAAAGCATCAATAGTACCGTAGTGTACATATCCCCCCCCCTTAATTGTTTAAATTAGTTCCCACTAGTACTGTTCATTACTTGTTTTCTAATGGTGTAGGAAGTGTTCAAGATTAAAATAAATACAAAATTATCTATCTAGAAATATTTCTCGGGTGGAAAATGTATAAATATGCATTATATTAATTTTTTATTTATTTATTATTATTATTATTTGTATTTTCATTCTTCATCAATATTTTTACAAATTAAGTGAAAAACGTCAATCAGTTAAAGCACCTGTTAACCATACATGCATGCATGTCGTGCATGCGACATCAACATTCGGTGCAACAAATAATAATAAAAAAAAATTAAAAAAAAGACATTTATAGAGAAACAATAATTAAAATAATATTAAATGAAATAAAAATAAAATAATTTTTTTCTTTAATTTCTATTTCATAAAAGTCGTACATAATAATATGATCATTTTTAGAGAAAATTAGGAAATTATGTCAGTTAAGAATGAGAAATAAAAAAAAAAAATTTTTTTTATTTCATTTTAATTTCATTTTTAATTATAAATTCACAAAAGTCAATCATTCATTCTTAGAGATAATTAAGAATTCTTAATTTCATTTTTAATTGTCAGTTTAGAATAATTGCTGTCATGTCATCAGATTCCTTTAGAAATAATTAGATTAAAGTCACCTTCGTAATTTATAAGGATAAATGAATTATGTGATTCACATTTTAATTGATGAAAATTTAAAAGTATTGCAGAATTTAATGTCAAAATTCCAATTACATTTGTTCCCCAATACCATTTGAAATAAAATAATATTTTCAAAGTTAATTGAAAACCAAATTAACTTTTTTTCAGTTATTTAAAATTATAAAATAAAATATTTAGAGTAAATTCAAAATCCAATTATTTTTTCAGAATTAATTCAAAAGTTGTAACAAAATTAAAAAATTCTTTTCTTTGAAAAAAAAATATAAATATATACACAAAAATATTCATAACCCAATTTAATTACAAATTATTCAAATCAACAAACAAGTAATATGAATAATTTTATAACAAATCGGTTTGAAAAAAATCAAATATGTAAATAAATTAAAATTTACCCTGTTCCAAGAGAATAATGGAGACGTCCTAATCAAGCTGAGGTTGAATTATTTTATAACAAATTGGTTTTTTAAAAAAAAATTAAATATGAAAATAAATTAAAATTTACCCTTTTCTAAGAGAATAGTGGAGAAGTCCTAATCAAGCTGAGGTTGAATAATTTTATAACAAATTGGTTTTTAAAAAAAAATCAAATATGTAAATAAATTAAAATTTACCCTGTTCTAAGAGAATAGCAGAGTAGTCGTAATCCAGCTGGGTTTGGTCGTTAAAACCGGTCCAGTAGGAATCACACGGATGAACCATTATCCCTCCAGACATCACAAACAATTAACAACAACGATAATCATATCAATCCAATTTTCCAATGTCCACTCAAATCTTCTAATGTCCAGTCAATGTCTTTTATTGACTGTTTATGTTTAGCCAATCACTTGTTAACTAATATTTGCAATAAATAGTATAATTCTAATGTCCAGTCAAATTCTGTCACTGACCAATGTTGCTTAGCCACTCACTTATTAACTAATATTAAATAGTAGTTTCCTAATGTCCAGTCAACTTCAGTCAACTTCTATAAAAATTCCCAAATGTCTTCTAAATAAATTTATTTATTCAGATTTAAATAAATAATAATGGACGTGGTCAATCTAATTCACCTATTGACCAACACCTAATAATAATTTTCCAATATCCTATCCACGATTATTTAAAATTAAATCTCGTAACTCCAATAAACTGAAACTTAATATACTAAAAAACAATTCCTCTCCAGCGTCCAGTGGATACCTATATCACTAGTACCTCAAATAATCTATAAAAGGTAATAAGCTATAAACAAATGACCATGGGATGGACGGACAACAATCCTATAGCCAGCATACTGAATGAATACTGCCCAGTCCGATTTCATAATCCTTGTACTAAGGTTGACAATAAACAAACACATGGTCAAGTTTAATGACCAGTAAGACATTGCACATAGGATGAACTTGTTGGTCATTTACTAGTACTAACTGTGGTCATTTTTTTCACCTGGGCTATTATTGATAAGCAATATAGATAAAGCTGACACAAATACACATTATAACTGAAATATTGTATTAATTAAAAACTTACCTTGAAAAATTTATGTGTATATACACAAGCAGAAAACCATTTTTTCTACATGATAAATGAAATTACAAATTCTCCAGCCATTTTTATGGTTTTCAGAGATTTGAGTTATTTTTTATTATATTCGTTGTTATTTATTTAAACATTTTAATGTAACAAAGTGCAAAAAATTCAAATTTCCTGCTTGGTGGTGGACTGGTGGGGGCAATGTCTCTTTAATAAATACACGGAAAATTAAAATACGAGGGGAGGCTCGTATGTTTACTGTATTAAAACATACGCTATCAGAAATGGTCTTAAAACTGACATCTTCAATTCCTCAATATCTTGAAAATTAACAAAATCATAAAGGTTTTTAATTTTCCAGATTTAAGTTAAGAAAATTCTCAAGTTAAGAAATGATTGTGAAACTGGGGCCTGGTCCCACAACCATATCTTAACTAAAATTTTCTGTAACCTAAATCTGGCACAGTTCATATCTGAATAATTTTGTTAGATTTCAAGACATTCATGCAAGACATTCATGAATTTAAAGTGCCATTTTGAAGACCATTTCAGGCTTATACTATCTATATTCTGCTTTTGTTGAAACATTCTTATTTTTAGTATGATCAAAAATCAACGAAAATTGCCAGGTTTAAGTTAAGGAAAATCTTAGTTAAGGAATGATTGTGAAACTTCGGCCATGTCTGGGCTGAGTAACTCAAAGCTACCTGTCTTACAGGTTACCGATAACTCTAAGCTATCTTTTTCTTGCATATGTGACAGATTAATCTCACGGAATAAGTGGTAAGATAGTTTTCCATATCACACCCCAAGTGTGCACGTGTAGGGTATCTCAGTCCATTGGGGACTACTTTTCCAATAATAGTAAGGGAAGTAATTCATGATAGGAGGTATATTATAACATATTAGAGCTATTTCTCTAACAACTGCTTTCTGTTATTTTTAATTCTATTTATTATTATAATATGTTATAAAAAAAAATTAATTTTGACCAATAAGTACATAAAAGAGAAAATGTATTTCGGTGCTGTTTAGTATCATGTAGGTTCACATTTTTGCTCTGATCGACACGTAATTGATGACGTTGGTGTCATGACAAAACAATATGTCATGCATGTATTCATCCGCTAGCAAAAGCCTTGCTTAGTAGAAGGAAATTTCAATGCCTTTAGACTACAATTAGAATCTATATGCGAGAAAAATAATCAATTACTCGTTCCAGACCGAGATAAGGAAATTCCAATCTCGTGGTCAGATATTTTATTTCAAACTCGGCAGAGCCTCGTTTGAGATGAAAATATCTGACCACTTGACTGGAATTTCTTTATCTCGGTCTGGAACTCGTTATAGATTCTATTAATATTTAATAGGTGTATTCGTAACAGTTAAGGTAGCTTCAAGCTTTCCACCCTTTGTCTACTGTTCCACTTGCCATTGATCAATGGTACAATGACTCAGTGATGAAAAAGCATATAAAAACTATTTTCCACATGCCAATATACAGCACCAAAACTACGTCAGAAAAGGATGTTGGTTTTGCAGCCAAAATTGTATGCCACCAAAATACCATAGCTATATATATTGTATATTAGGCAGATTGTGAAATTGAACAATTTTAAATATTTCACCAATCTTTTTTTGGTCTTATTAATGACATGAATTTATAAATTTTAAAGTATACATTTTGATTAACTACTTTGTAGTAATGGCAGGGATTTTTCTGACCTTTTTGGGAAAAGGACCTTGGGATGAAATTGGGAAAATGCTCAACAAAAATGTAATTTTGGGAAAAATCACAACAACATATTAGAAATTCTAGACCACTAGAATACTGGTAATTGAACAAATCATATCGGTTTCACAGCAAAATAGCGCTGTTTCTTTTGTCTCTATATAAATCATCTAGCAAAATGTGGGTTAATATAGAGTGAAATCGTTATCAGAAAGAGATATCCTTCGAATATGATTTTGATGATCTTGTGATTTTTTTTTTTTTTTTTTCAAAAAATTGATAAACGTAGCTAATTGGGAATTTTTTACTACAAAATTGGGAAAAATGTTTTTCTGCATTGGAAATGAGTCCCTTTACCAGACCCTGTGGATACCCAGAAAAATCCCTGAATGGCCAATAACACCTGGATCAATATAAAATATGTAACACAGTAATCTAATGAACAGGATATCTCTGTTGGTTAATAACATTAGGGTAATATCTTCATTTGTCAGAATTAGCAATATATATATCAAGGGCCATAACTCTGCTCTTACATAGGGCAGTGATCTTACAGAGACTATACTTCTCTCATAAATGACAATGTTTTCAATGATGAATATATGTGGTCCAATAAAAGTGGTGGTGACAAATCTATATTGAATCGGATCTGTCACACTATTCTATGAGATATGTACATGTACAACAGGCCAGTGATCTCCATGACTGTCAAAAATTACTTGTTTTGAACAATAAATCCTTCTGGAATACCGTAAGAAATATTGGCCCCAATTTGTTATATCTATGTAAATTGTGGTCAGTAAATGTGGTCCGTCATTGTATTTGTATTTGTCCACAATCTAGAACAATAATGACGTAGTCACAGGTTTGGAAATGAAACAGAGGGGATATAACCAGACAGAACAGAGCCAGATGGAAAGATTCCGTCAATGGACTAGGCACTCTCCAGGGAGTTATAAGCCGAAGTAAGTAAGTAAAAGTAATCCTTGTTAGAGAAGACACAGACTTTGAGATGAAACAGAGGGGATACAACAGACAGAGAAAAACTTGCAGAGAACAGAGCCAGATGGTGAGATTTCATCGATGGTCTGTAAGCTACACTGAGAGTTAAAGGCCAAGAGAGAAGAGAGATTATCTAGTCAAAACATATAGTTGGTGAAACAAAACTTGTTAAAAAGTGTTTACCAGAAGATTTTTGAAAGATGGGTGCCCAGAGAAACAAAACTACTGCCTCGGCAAGTTTTCACACTTTAAAATCTGCACACAAGCTGTGCTTTAGACAAATCTCTCATCCACTGAAAAAAAATCATTATCCATGATATCACAAGGAAAACTCTCACCAGTTATAAAGACTGGTAATTACTATAGTCATTTACAAGTACAGATTTCTACTCAAAAACACTCAAAGACTAATGGAAAACACTGGTTATAAACACAAAATTTCAAAAGATTCTCAAACCTGACATCCTAATAGTACTATGTATGTGTTGATATCTGGTTGTGTGCTGTGAAGTGGAGATATGGGTATTTTACACTCTAGTTAAGATTCTTTCAAATATCTGTTAGGGGTTAGTTCTGGAATGGTGGAAGAAACTGAAGTACCCAGGGAAATTGGGTGGAACATAAATTTATACAACCTTGAGATTACATTCCAGCACCTTTCGTTGTCTTTAACATGTTATCTGGTATCATCAAATCACTTCAGATCACCCACAAAGAGGGTGGAGTGGTGTGAGGTGGGATTGGAGGGTAGGACTTCCATAACACCAACTGAAACTGAATCAGTAATTTATACAACCTCAATAATATAATACACAGCAGCTAGCTTTGCCTTGATCAGTTATCAAATCACTTCAGATCACCCACAAAGGGGCAAAGTGGGGTAATGTGGTTGGAAGGGTTCAACTCTCATGATTCCAATTGAAAATGAATTGCTAATTTATGCAACTTCAGTGATATAACACTCCAACACCTAGCTTTGCTTTGTCACTTCAGATCACCCACAAAAGGTTGGTGAGGTGGTTAGAGGGTGAAACTCCCATGACTAAATGGAAACTGAATCACTAATTTGTACAGCTTCAATGGAAGGGTGGGGTGGTTGGAGGGGTGGAACTCCCATGACTCCAATGGAAACTAAATCAGTAATTTATACAACCTCGGTGACATAACATTTTAGCACCTAGATTTGCCTTGATCACTTATCAAATCACTTCAGAACAATAAAAGGGGTGGGGTGGGATGGGATGGGGTGGTTAGAGGGGTGGAACTCACAAGATTCAAATTGAAACTGAATCACTAATTTATATAACCTTTGCCTTGTCACTTCAGATCACCCATAAAAGGGGTGGGATGGGGATTTGAGGGATGGAACTCCCATGACTCCAATGGAAATTGAATCAGTAATTTATACAACCTCAATGACATAACATTCCAGCACTTAAGCTTGTCTTGGTCAGGTTGTGTTTGATAATTAAGGTCTAGTATATATATAAGTGTTATAAAAGATCAATAATGACAGAACCAAGGTGATAATTATCGGTAGTAACTAAATATTCCTTGTAAGTAGCATCAGGTTATATGTAGGTGTTGAATCTGTTGATATATTGTCATTTATCCATTTATTGATTGTCTTCATTGCCTTCAAGGTGTATTCAAAACCAGTACTAAATATACAATTTTGAAATCAAATCTTAAACCTCAATCAATGCTTATAGAAAAGGGAATGCAGTAGCAGTGCTTTAGTCAAGATTTTTTTCATCTATATCAAGGTGGTTAGTACTGGAATGGTGGAGGAAGATGGAGTTCCCTGAGAAAACCACTAACCCTTGGGTGAACTGGCTAACTTTTTCACACTAGATCCGCCCAAGTGGGATTTGAGCCTAGGCAGTGAGAGGCACTGTGATTCATAAGTGCCTGCTTAACACCACTTGGCTACACAGGACTCTACGCCAATATATATATATTGTATTATCTCCCCTTAGGATTATGTTGTATTATCTCCCTTGCGGATGTGGTCTGTGTACCATGTGTGATGATTGCCTCATTGATTTTGATAAAGTATTTCTGCAATATCGAATTTCGTCGTTAGTGATTCTTTCCTTACTGGCGCTAATTTAAGAGGGGTTTAATCTGTTTTGACCTAGACTGTTTCAACAAAGACCTGACCATTGTATCCTGTCTTGATCTGGGTTGTCAGTTTGCTTGCAAAAGGTCTGTAGTTTTCTTAACACTCCTCCACCATCCCAGAACAGACTGGTTAATGTGAAAGAATCTTGACTGGGGCATTAAACACCAGTGATTTTGTTGTATTTTTAAGAACTACCTTCTACCTGCCTTTTGAACTAGAAAAAATTTGAAATTCCGAAATACAGTAAACTGTTTTATGACATACTTGCAATAGCTAAATAAGACCCTCATTGCAAAAGATGTAAAATTGTTACAATATCCAACATTTTGTGGAAAAAGACAACTAGATTTACTTTGCTAATATATCACTGTTGTTTTGGGAATTTAAATTGTGAAATTTTAGTCATTTTTCACGAGGGGAAACTACAGTCAAACCTGTCTATAAAGGCCACCCAAGGGAACCAGTAAAAGTGACCTGTATGTGCAGGTGGCCTTTATATACAGGTTCAAATAATATGAATAAACACCAAATGGGATACAATTCTACTGGCCTTTATAAGCAGGTGTCCCTTATATAGAGGTGGCCTTTAAGGCAGGTTGGACTGTACCTTTATTCGGTAGTAACTTTAGGCAAACAATATCACTGAACACAATTACTCCACTCCGTTCCCTCTGCCATCCAGATACTTATCACCTTGTATAATTGATAATAGAATTTAAACTTGAGGGATTAAAACACAAAATTCCTCATATATTCTCCTATGTAGCAGTTTTCAAAAAAAATTAATTAAATAAGCTTTTATTCCTATAAGTGAAAGAAACAAGATGTCTGGTTTGTTTGTTAAATAATTATGTAATTCCCATAAAATGGAAATATTCATAAAAATAAATGTCAAAACTTGCTATTGATGAAAAATAACACAACACACAACCCAATTCTGTTATAAAAATTTTAAACTAACAGTGAGTTCAGTGAGGCTATTAAGTGTCTATGTGAGAATTATCTGCTGAGGCTTAAAAAGAACAATTATCTCCCTTTGTTCAATTGAAGTGACAGGCCCCCTTCTTCTTAACTTTATTCTCAAAAATTTGAAATTGATATTGTTATTTTTCAAAATCTGCTTGAATTTCAAGTGTCATTTTGAAGATCATAGTAACCTTATTCCATTACATTTTTACTTTTCTCTTTTTTTACATTATAATATTTGTCAAAATTTGCCAGATTTAATCTATGGAAAGTTTAGTTAAGCAATGATATTGTAATTGGAACCTGGAGCAACAGTGTCTCACATCCTAGGACAAAATCAAGGCAAATTATTCAGGGATGGCTGAGAAAACTGGAGTGCAATTGAGAAAACAAACAATCCTACTATAATGGGCAAATGAACTGACAATGTCATTTGCCTATGTGGAATAGAGAGATGGTGTTTACACCCTAGCTATGTTTCTTTCACTTATATTGGTTGAGATGCTCAGTTCATAGATAGTGGAGGAACCTTGAGTGCAATTGAGAAAACCAATAATCTAATAATCAGCAAGTAAACTGACAAACTTTCTCACACTAGGAGCTGCCTAAGTCAGTGGATCCATTAATGAGGTTTTGCGCCTGAATCAAGATTGGTTCATGTGGCGGTATATTGAAAAGTCAGTTCATGGATGGTGGAGGAAACTGGAGTGGAATTGAGAAAACCAATAATCTAATGCCAAGTGAACTGACAAACTTTCCTACACTAAGATTTACCTATACCCCTAAATCAAGATTCTTTCACATAAATCGATATAGTGAGACAGTCAGTTCATAGATGGCAGAGAACACTGTAGTGCCATTGATAAAATCAACAACCTAATAATCGGCAAGTGAACTAACAAACTTTCTAACACTAGACCTCTTATCTAAGTAAGTGGAGTAGATCTATGGTGTTTTGTGCCCTAGCTAAGAAGCTTTTACTTACCAGTATACCAAGACAGTCAGTTAATGGATAGTGGAGAACACTGTAGTGCAATTGAAACTAGAAAAACTGTGAGCCACAAGCTCACAAAAAAAAACCCCGCTCCCCCCACATAAAAAAATCCATTGGATCAATTTTTTAAATAGGAGGTGCACATCTACATTATATCACAAAGATTGTGTGAAAGTTTCATGAAAATCCATTGAAGGGTTTAGGAGGAGTTGCGGATAAGAGATAGGTACCCTAAGGTGTAATGGAAGGACGGATGGACACACAGAGGGACACCCATATCACTATATACCCCCACTTTTTAAGCAGGGGATATAAAAACTAACAATCTAATATTGACACTTTCTCACACTATAATCTGCCAAAGTGAGATTAAAACTTAAGATTATAAGGTGGGTTACATGCTATGATACTTAAAATATGAATTGGCAGCAATAACGTTAATTTCAAATATGATTAAATTGAAATAGTTTTACAAATTTGTGTAATAGCATAACCTTTTGATGTAAAATACAAAATCTTACAGAAAACTCTGACAAATTTGAAATAAAGCCTTTTAATTCAATAAACATGTGTTATTTTAGGGGCTTAATTATGATAATTTTGAGAAAACGATGCACTACCTATATATATAAAACAGTAACTCAGTTATGTAATAATACCACGTAACTACTTTTGCATGCATTACCGGTAGTATGCGATTTTTAATGGCAAAAATATCTGCTCATGGGATTAATTTGTTTTATTCTTGGGGCCTATAGACTACGGTACATTAAATTCTGAAATAAAACAGGAAGACTTTCTTTTGCACCCCCCCCCCCCCCTTCCTTCCCCAAAATTCTAAGATTTATATATGGATTGATTTCACCATTATTTTTGTTTTTTTCTGTGAAAATCAAGATTTTTCCTGCGGGTATGAATAAATAATCACAAGTGTGTGCAACTTTAAAGGTTTAGATGAATTGGAGCATGTAACATATTCATCGTTACATAACGTTACATCATGTAGATCTAGTAGCTTATATTTACATATTTATATTTTTTTTTTCCTTCAAATTATTCTTAATAACTTGTATATAGCTTTTTGTATTTTTCCAAAAAGTATTTCCCTGTCTTTTATAAACTCATTTAAGAGTTACCCAACACAACAGATCTACCACTTGTTTATATCTGTCATGAACATATACCGAACTACGATGCAATTCATATGCAAATCATGATCTTTACAGCAAAAAGTCAGTGAAAAAAAGTGTGTTTTTTGTATACGTTTGAAGACAATTATGGAAGTTATCAGGCTATAAAATGACTGATAAATGCATGTATGCAGATTTATTAGGCCGTGACATATTTCTACAGTCTGTATGTTGAAATTGATCATATAGTTGTTTTAGAAATTTTTAAGAATCTTTTTCTTTACATCAAAAGATTTTGGGCGAAAATAGGTGAATTAAAAGTAGGTTTTTTTTTCATGTGTTTTAAGACAATTGCGGAAATTATCAGACTATAAAACTGATAAATACATGTATGCCAATTTATCAGGCTGTGACATATTTTTACAGTCCGTATGCTGAAATTGATCTTATCATAAGTTTTAGAAATTTTTAAGAAGACCCTAAGTGTACATTAAAATTGAAAATGTTTTATATCATGTTTTACTTATTTGTCCTAATTATGTGTTAATTAATGAATGAACATGCTTTTATACATAAATCTCTCATGTGTCGGGGATGTCAGTTACCGACATAGACGAGAGCAAAGACTAGTAGACTGGTAGTAAGGTTTTCTTTAAAAATCTTCTAACAGATTAATTATATAAGTACAAATGCATGTTTTTAAAATTATTTAACTGTTACACCTGTCTAGATCAGACAAGCTTAAAATGTTATAAATATTATATATTGTATATATAGTAAAAGGGGGGGTTTGAGTAATGGTGTTTAACATCCCAGTCAAGAATATTTCACTTATATCGAGACATTGCCAGCTATAGGTGAAGGTGCAGAAAGTTTGCCTGTGAATTGCGCTGATGGCATTATACAGCAGGGTTCTTTAGCATGCCAAGCCCACCGTAACAAGGGACCTTGTTTATTTTAAGTTCCCACCGAAAGAACTATGACTTTCATTTTGTAATGCAAAGTGCTTGGTCTATATAGTAAACCTGCATCAAAAACATTTTCTATACAAGGGCCACCTGCTTTTAAAGGCCAGTAAAATTTTATCCAAATTGCTTTTTATTCAGGGCTAAGGCTAGTGCGCATAAGAGCCACTTTTACAGGTTCCCTTGGGTTGCCTTTATATATAGACAGGTATGACTAATTACTTTTAGAAAAGGGGGAGGGCACCATGTAATGTACTTGAGAATACAGATAAGTGTTCAGAAAAATGATACTTATTTTTGGTGTGAAAGCAATTCAGAATGAATGATTTCATATATTTGAGGGCAATTCTGAAGAAGCACAAAATTGAATCACTCAGCTAGACTAAATCATAATTCACTCAAACCACTAGACATGGTTTATGAGGCTTTATACTTGTACAATGTAAACATAAATATCTTGGTAAAAACATTACCAATACATTGCATGATACAAATACAATTAACATGTAGGCAAACAACATTAACTTGTATCTTTATATTTATATACAAGGATGCAAACAATACATGGGTAGTGTTAAGATTCCCAGTTATACATACACAAACACTGATTCCCATGATTTAGATGAAATCAACAGGTGTGTAACCAATACAGAAATGTACTGGTGGTTCATAATAAATATTTAAATCAAAGGTCAAACAGACAGGTCAAATTGTTTGTCTATACAATATAATTTAAATGTTATAGATTAAGGTATTATATATGTATTGTGTCTGACTTGAGTTGAGAGTTGAGTAATGGTGTAAATGCCCCAGTCAAGAATATTTAACTTATATAAAGACATTGCCAGCTATAGGCAAAGGTGCAAAAATTTTGAGTGTGCGTTGGGTTGATGGCATTATACCAGGGATTTTTCTTACCTTTTTGGGAAAAGGACCTTCGGATGAAATTGGGAAAATGCTCCACAAAAATGTAATTATGGGAAAAATCACAACAACATATTAGAAATTCTAGACCACTAGAATACTGGTAATTGAAGAAATTATATCGGTGTTCACAGCAAAATAGCACTGTCTCTTTTGTCTCTATATAAATCATCCAGCAAAATGTGGGTTAATATAGATTGAAATCGTTATCAGAACAAGATATCCTCTGAATATGATGTTGATGATCTTGTGAAATTTTTTTTCTCAAAAAATTGATAAACATAGCTAATTGGGGATTTTTTACTACAGAATTGGGAAAAATGTATGGTTTTTTGCATAGGGAATGGGTCCCTTTACCGGACCCTGTGGATACCCAGAAAAATCCCTGTATACAGCAGGGTTCTTTAGAGTGCCAAGCCCACTGTGACACTTAGCAGAGGCTCACTGTAAGGAAGTGTCTTTTCAGGCCTTTCCTCCCTCTTGATACATTGGGAACATTATATTATTCTAGAAATTGAACATAAAGAATATTACCGTTCTATTGTATATACATAATTCTATCTATAGCATATCCAGGTACTAAAAGAATGAAATTGTTTTAACATCAAAGCAAAAGCTTGGAACTGTATCAGAATTACTACAGCAGCGACTTGCAGCGACGTAAGTAGAGCGAGAAACAGAAAATTAAAAAGCTAGTTTACAAGAATCAAATTATCTCTAGGTAAATATTGCTAGAAAAATAAAGGAATCTAATTAACTTGACTAGTTTTATCACTTTAACCATTAATTAATAATACCATAATTACCAAATACAGTTGGTTTTTTTAACAAGAGGCCCAAAAGGGCCTGTAATGCTCAACTCACAAAATTTGACCTAATTTGCACAATTTGTTATTATAAGGTCAATGAAAATTTCTCCGAAAAACCTGTTGTATATGTTAAATGGCTAGGTATCTACTTCCATTATTTCAAATTTGAAGAAAATTGGTGGAATATTGAATGCACAAAGGCCATTTTAGTGATTTTGTTATTTATAGTAATGGCAACCATCTTGGATTTCATACAAGGTTGCCTTGTACAAACTTTGTACAAAACTCCACCTATGCACCTTCCACACCAAATTTGGTTTTAATTGGCCCAGTGGTTTCAAAGGAGAAGATTAAAGTTTACCAATGCATCCATGAATGCAAGCACGCTTTACCATGCCATAAGCTCAGCTGGCTATCACCATGTCATAAGCTCAGCTGGCTATCACCATGTCATAAGCTCAGCTGGCTATCACCATGCCATAAGCTCAGCTGGCTATCACCATGCCATAAGCTCAGCTGGCTATCGCCATGCCATAAGCTCAGCTGGCTATCGCCATGCCATAAGCTCAGCTGGCTATCGCCATGCCATAAGCTCAGCTGGCTATCGCCATGCCATAAGCTCAGCTGGCTATCACCATGCCATAAGCTCAGCTGGCTATCACCATGCCATAAGCTCAGCTGGCTATCATCACCATGCCATAAGCTCAGCTGGCTATCACCATGCCATAAGCTCAACTGGCTATCACCATGCCATAAGCTCAGCTGGCTATCACCATGCCATAAGCTCAACTGGCTACAGCCAGTTGAGCTAAAAATAAAATACCAGTCGGTATTAAAAAAGAAACTTCAATGATGGATTGACATGTCTAAATAGTTAATAAGACGAAATATGAAATATTGGTAACGGTTGTTGAATTCCAAGTAATTCATTAAGAATAGGAATATATACCAGTACAACAATGTCACTGAACTAAAATTAGAAATCTAAGTAGTCCGGGATAACAACCTTGAACTGTCATCATCAAAAATTATATTTGAAACATGCCCTTATAACGGGTGTTGAATTCTAACAACCAAAATTCATTAAGAACATTTAAAACAATGTCGTATTGAATATAATATGAATATGAAACCTAATTAGGCACCGATGCCAACCCTGAACCACTGTCATCAATAATAATATTTGAAACATACCCAGCATTTTTTTCCAGTAATTTCTAATGCATGTCCCAAACCATGATTGGCGACATTTAATTGTGGCACAAGTTATTAATGATTAATGTTTCGATAAAACTATTTAAATGCTTTCTTTTTAACTGATTGATTGATTGATTGATTGATTGATTGATTGATTGATCGGTCCCTTGCTTGATTGATTGGTTGCTTGCATGCCTAATTGATTGACTGATTGATTGGTTGATTGATTGGTTGCTTGATTGATTGATTGATTGATTGGTCATGGGCTTGATTGATTGGTTGCTTGCATGCCTGATTGATTGATTGATTGTCTGCCTGATTAGTTGCTAGCATGCTTGGTTACTTGCCAGCTGCTTTGATTGATTTATTTCATTAAAGATGGGGAGGTCTATAATTATTAATTTCTTCTTTTTTAAATATAAATACAATGAAAAGAAAACTTTTCTTCTTGCTTCTAAACCCTAAAATGTTTAAATAATGACTAATGGCCAGTATTGCTGACCAATGGTCATTATAAAGTATCAAGGGGTCAATAACCAACAGGTTAAATACAGGTCAAATACATGTATTTCATCTCAAGCCAATCAGATAAACATATTGTTAATTACACAGGAATATAGACAGAGTCATCTACAGGTTGTATAGAGATAATAAATAATACAGCAATTTATCAGTAAACACACAATCAATGACTTACATACTTATGATGGGCATGTAAGTGACAGACAATGGTTTGGGTTTTGTAAAGATCTGATCATGTCCATTTGTATAACCTCCTTAACTGAAAAATCTCATTTAAAACTGCCAGAATCAATCAATTTTTATAATTTCTGTGAACAATAATTACAAAAAATTAACATAGAATTTATGGGTGGGTAGGGGTAGGGGTATGGGGGTGGGTATGTGTGTTACAAAAGGAAGTCTAGGTTTTTACCTCGGAGTAGGGAACTCTTTGGCATACAGATTGTAGTGCCCTCCCACTTTCCAGGACCGAGTGTGAAAAATAATTTTCAAAACAAAAAAAAAATTACATAAATTTATGGGTTGATGGGGATGTGGGATGGGAGGGGTGTGCGAGATGTGGTAAAGGTGTGTGTTACAAAAGGATTAGTCTAGGTTTTTAAGGAACTCTTTGGCATACAGATCATTAGTGAGTCTGATCTTGAAAAAAGTTTGTCACCACTGGCTTTTGACAGGAAAACAAGTACAAATGTAAAGTAAAAGAATCATGCATTAAAAACACAAAAAAAGTTTACAGATAGAAACATCACAACAATATACAGGGCTCATTACCATGTTCATATGGGGTCTAAAAAAGACACCATTCATAACCTCAAAAATAAATTTTTCACAAAATTTTAAAATCCAGCTTACAGTAATAAATATTGGGTTTTGTTTTATAATTACAATCTATAAAAATTTATGGAAATTATTTTCACAGAAATGCTAAAAATGGTTTGATTCCATCATCTTTCAGGTGAAATAGAGGGTAGTGAATCAATGCTAAGGTTTCCGCAAGTAGCCACATTGACAAAACTTGTGAAGGTATCTCATTTAAAATATTTTTCACGAAATTTGCTAAAATAAAAAAAATCTCAGAAATTAATAATAGTCAATGGTGATTTTGGCTACAGGAATCGAAACATTGTAGTCAATGTAAGAATGACCTTCCACAATACATTACACATTATTTATAGTTTTCCCCAAGTAATTTAGAGGATCATTATTTGAAAACCAACCCCTCCTCATAACACCCTTCCCAAAGACCCAATATACCAAAGACTGAAAAAAACAAATCAAATTGTTTTTTCAAAAACCAAAACAGGATTGTTTTTTCTTTCAAAAACCACAAAACAGCTTTATATTAAATATATATATATAAATCTTAACTCACCACATTGTGCTGTGACTGGTCAGTGACCTGGTTAGGTTTAAAGGTTGACCTACTAATAGCAGGGAAAGTTATATAATATCTGAGTCAGTAGCTACCTGTGTCAGTGACCTCAAGGACATACTGGTCAATACACAATGATGGGGCTCAATAAAGGGGTATTGGAATAGTGAGGTGATATCATTTGCTCATTAATGGGACTAAAAGGGGGGTATTAAAATAGCCAGATAGGGACACTATGATTTTTAACTCAATATTGGGACTAGAAAGAGGGTATGAATTAGGGACAATATGATTTTTAACTCAATATTGGGACTAGAAAGAGGGTATGAATTAGGGACAATATGATTTTTAACTCAATATTGGGACTAGAAAGAGGGTATGAATTAGGGACAATATGATTTTTAACTCAATATTGGGACTAAAAAGAGGGTAGTAATAAGGGACAATATGGGTACAACACACAAATATTGGGACTAGAAAGAGGGTATGAAAATAGCAAGATTAACATGATCCTAACCAGTATTGGGACCAAAAACAGTATTCAAATAGCAAGATATGGGCAAAAAGATCATTTCTCAAATATTGGGACTAAAAAGGGGGGAATTCAAATAGCCAGATAGTTATATTACACTCATTGCACAAAATCAAGACTTATTAAAATATTAAGGATATAAAAATATTAACTAATATAAAACATTGACTTGATTGAAGATTACGAGGCTCAATGAAGGGGAGAATAGCAGGACAGACAGTGTTATATAACATCAATGAGGTCTACAGCTACCCTGATCAGTGACTTCGAATTCATGCAATTTGTTCAGTGGGGCTCAAAAAGGGTATGAAAATGGCCCAAAGGTCCATGTACCAGTACTCAAATGAGTCAATAGGCAGGCCAATCAGTGGCCTCTATGCAACATGTGGTCAAGTGCGTAATATTTGACAAATTTTCTGAAGTCAATGTTAATAAGGCTAAAAAAACAGAATCAGTGGAACATAATCCAACTTGGTAATTAAGTCCTTGACTCCTTGGTCATGGATAGAAGTCTCACAATTGCACCTACCTCTCCCTCATCATCAAAAGTTCTACATAGGAAAACAATGGGTAAGAGTTCCATTTGTATCCCCCCTTCCACTATTAAATTCTATGTAAAATTTTTGAAAAATTATTTTCACAGAAATGTTCAAATATGCTTGATTCCGTAATATTTAGGCTTTTAAGTCGAAATTAAAATTTTAGTGGAGGGTACAAATGCTAGTAACAAAGTATTTTCATGAACAAGAATGATCAAAAAAAGTTTGAGACAGGACATTAAAATGATATTCAGTGAATAAGATGCCTGAAGGAAAATATTTTACTTTTAGAAATGAAAAATTCCATCAGCAATAAGAATTTAGAAATGAGAAATTCCATCAATATTCTTTCCAAATGATTCTGTGTGCTAATAACACAGTATTTTATGAACATGAAAAGGTTTGAGACAGGACATAAAATGACATATTCAATATTCTGTAAATGAGATGCCTGAAGGAAAATACTTTATTTTTAGAAATGAAAAATTGTTAAAATGACCCAATAACTTCAGTTGTTATATCAAATTTTAAAATAATGAAGCAGGTATTTCTTTAATTTTTAATTTCACACAATATATCAACAAGCAAGGTCTATGTCAGCAAGTTATTACAATTTAAAAATCCCTGTCTCTGATGCTGGATATCAGTGGCACATTTGTAAGCACTCTAGCATTTCGCCTAAAAGATATCCCAGAGAGTAGAGTTAAATGAGTTGAGTTAGTGTTTAATGACCTAAAAGATATCCCAGAGAGTAGAGTTAAATGAGTTGAGTTAGTGTTAAATGTCCTAAAAGATATCCCAGAGAGTAGAGTTAAATGAGTTGAGTTAGTGTTAAATGTCCTAAAAGATATCCCAGAGAGTAGAGTTAAATGAGTTGAGTTAATGTTTAATGTCCTAAAAGATATCCCAGAGAGTAGAGTTAAATGAGTTGAGTTATTGTTAAATGTCCTAAAAGATATCCCAGAGAGTAGAGTTAAATGAGTTGAGTTAGTGTTTAATGTCCTAAAAGATATCCCAGAGAGTAGAGTTAAATGAGTTGAGTTAGTGTTTAATGTCCTAAAAGATATCCCAGAGAGTAGAGTTAAATGAGTTGAGTTAGTGTTTAATGTCCTAAAAGATATCCCAGAGAGTAGAGTTAAATGAGTTGAGTTAGTGTTAAATGTCCTAAAAGATATCCCAGAGAGTAGAGTTAAATGAGTTGAGTTATTGTTAAATGTCCTAAAAGATATCCCAGAGAGTAGAGTTAAATGAGTTGAGTTATTGTTAAATGTCCTAAAAGATATCCCAGAGAGTAGAGTTAAATGAGTTGAGTTATTGTTAAATGTCCTAAAAGATATCCCAGAGAGTAGAGTTAAATGAGTTGAGTTAGTGTTAAATGTCCTAAAAGATATCCCAGAGAGTAGAGTTAAATGAGTTGAGTTATTGCTAAATGTCCTAAAAGATATCCCAGAGAGTAGAGTTAAATGAGTTGAGTTAGTGTTAAATGTCCTAAAAGATATCCCAGAGAGTAGAGTTAAATGAGTTGAGTTAGTGTTAAATGTCCTAAAAGATATCCCAGAGAGTAGAGTTAAATGAGTTGAGTTATTGTTAAATGTCCTAAAAGATATCCCAGAGAGTAAAGTTAAATGAGTTGAGTTAGTGTTTAATGTCCTAAAAGATATCCCAGAGAGTAGAGTTAAATGAGTTGAGTTAGTGTTAAATGTCCTAAAAGATATCCCAGAGAGTAGAGTTAAATGAGTTGAGTTAGTGTTTAATGTCCTAAAAGATATCCCAGAGAGTAGAGTTAAATGAGTTGAGTTATTGTTTAATGTCCTAAAAGATATCCCAGAGAGTAAAGTTAAATGAGTTGAGTTAGTGTTTAATGTCCTAAAAGATATCCCAGAGAGTAGAGTTAAATGAGTTGAGTTAGTGTTAAATGTCCTAAAAGATATCCCAGAGAGTAGAGTTAAATGAGTTGAGTTAGTGTTTAATGTCCTAAAAGATATCCCAGAGAGTAAAGTTAAATGAGTTGAGTTAGTGTTTAATGTCCTAAAAGATATCCCAGAGAGTAGAGTTAAATGAGTTGAGTTAGTGTTAAATGTCCTAAAAGATATCCCAGAGAGTAGAGTTAAATGAGTTGAGTTAGTGTTTAATGTCCCAGTCAAGACTATTTCACTTATAAATCCAAACATCTATAGGCAAATTTAGGTGCAGAAATTTTGGCTGTGCATTGCACTGATGGCATTAGACAGCAGGTGAGATGATAGTAACATGTCTTTTATGTGACATAAATCATTGTATATCATTGACATACACCCATACCCTCTACCCACCCCCCACACACACATATATATATATATATATTTGCATGCCAAATTATAATGTCAACATTGTACACCACCATGTAATTTCTTTGAACATATATCCTTCCTATATTTTGCATATGTTTGTATGTCGCCATAGGCAACACGTTATAGAAAGGATGGGTACTTATGACCCCCACCCATAACATTGCCAAATGAATGCAAAGCTTGGCCAACTTTATATGTTACAGCCAAACAACATTGACCTGTCCACTTGACCTTTAAATGTCCCAGTCAAGACTATTTCACTTATAAATCGAAACATCTATAGGCAAATTTAGGTGCAGAAATTTTGGCTGTGCATTGCACTGATGGCATTAGACAGCAGGGTTTTCTTTATGGTACCACGCTTACTGTGACATGGGACACTTGTTTATTTTAAGTTCCCATCCAAAAGAATCGTGACTTTCATTTGTAATGCCAAGTGCTTGGCGACAGAACATTCACTACCCACTTTCTAATCTTGAGTCAGACCTCCGACATACCGAGCCAGCACTCTACCACGGTGGATATCCCAGAGGCGAAATGGTAGTAACATGTCTTAGCATGTGAAAACATGTAACCATATGGCTAAATCATTGTATACCCTTGACATACACCCACACACACACACACACACACACACACACACACACTTTGCACACCAAATTATAATGTCAACATTGTACGCCACCATGTTATTTCTTTGAACAGATATCCGTTCTATATTTTGCATATGTTTTACTGCCAAATTTGTATGTCGCCATAGGCAACACGTTATAGAAAGGATGGGTACTTATGACCTCCACCCATAACATTGCCAAATGAATGCAAAGCTTGGCCCACTTTATAGGTTACAGGCAAACAACATTGGCCTGTCCACTTGACCTTTAATTGAAATAATTTATGGATCAGAGCATTGAGGTATAGGGAGGACAGGTGTTTATTTCTTCTGCATCACATTATAGTGTGCCAAGTTTGACCTGGCCATTTGACCTTTAATTTGAACATTCAAACAAACATACCCATTATGTAAGTTAGGGGCTATATCAAAAGCTGGTATATAAGGATAGACCAAAGTAATGCTGGTTACCGGGTGTTTATGGTAATTGAGCATTGTCTTACCTAGATCACAAAGTCCCATTTTCAAATGAAATGTCAAATGGTCAGGTCAAACTTGACACACTTTACCCATGTATGAGGTGGACGCTTCTATATGAAGATTCCTAATGAAAGGTGGTGTCGACAGGTCATTATGTCAATGCATTTCTTATACTAGCAGCAATATTAAAGCTACATGTAACACTTGGTTGAACAATAATAAGTTACACACATGAGTGACTTAATCTCTGCAATGTCACATAATCATAAAAAACATGGGTTATTAATCGTAAATAATACTCAACACGATTTCTTATTCTTTCTTCTTTCCTACCATTGGTAAAAACTGGATACCACAAAGAGAGAAAAAACATAGATGCTTCATTGATTAGTATGAAGAGTTTACAATTACTGGTACAAGTTTTCCACAAAAAATCAAAATTTACATGTCACAACAAGAAATAAGTGAATTATTTAAATGCACTATGGAACACACTTGTTAAGCATTATGAGGTTACCTTGTAGGTACAGTGCGGGGTTGTCAAAAGTTTAACGCAAAGCAAACAAATTTGCAGCTCATCTCGGCTATTATTTGGACAGCTTTTCGGCAGTTGCAATAAATCTCTCGGTAGTCCCTAGTGATCCATATCATGGCCAATCGACAGCTGAATTTCCACGCCTTCTTGTAAGCTCAGTGTTAAAACTTTCAACAGGTCTGTACTGTATTTGCAGACAGCTACTGTAGTGTTTTGGTGTCAGGGTCTGTTTGTTCCAGGGTCAATATTATTTTGGTTCAGATTAGATATAATTAAACACTCGTTACACCTCAAAATCTGTCTGAACCAAAAGTGGCATTATATCAAGGTTGCACTGTATATGGCAGCATTCTGTAAGTTAAAAAGCCCTTATTTTAGTGTAGAAAACAGATTTTGAATGCTACAACAATAGTCCATTATAAAAACATGACTAAAATGGTTTTTTTTTTGTTTTTTGTTTTTTTGTTTGTTTTTTTTTTACAATTTCTCCTCAACTATTGGAGTGATTATTTACACTTTTATTACTATTTCTGTATAACCCTGCAGTGTTGGTGCTTCAAAAATGTAACAAAAAGTAAAATCTCAATTATTTTTACTTATTAAAGGGCCCCCTTTTTGCTTGCATAAATGGTCATCATATCTTCTACATTGTAATGCATTTGATTCAAATAGAGAATATTGCCAGTTGTTTTATCAGAAAAACATGCATCAAAAGATATTATTAAAGTTGTAAGTTAAAATAACATTATTTCACCTGCAGCTAAATAGCTCTTTGCCACACACAAAAAACATAACAATTTGCATTTAACGTTGCCTTGAAATCTTTTAAATTAAGATTAATTTTAACATAAAAATTTCAATTTTGGTAGGATCAGAGATGTGTAATTATTATTATGTATTACAAGCAGATTACCTTTTACAAGTAACTGTTGACTGAAAATTATTTAAGATTTTTTTCAAATGAAATAGAAAACTGGGTCTTTTAGCTTCCCAATCAGTTATGATGGATGTAGAGTGGAGTTGTGTAATGGTGTTTTATGCCCCAGTCAAGATTCTTTCAATTATATCGAGGTGACCAGTTCTGGAATGGTGGAGGAAACTGGAGTACCCAAAGAAAAACCATCAATCATCACCAAGCAAACTTTCTCACACTAGGACCTGTTCTAAGTGGGATTCCAATCTTGGCAGTGAGAGGTGCTGTGATCCATATCTAATTATTTGGGGGTGCAGGTCAAGAGATATATATTTATAAATATATACATTCATGTCTGATTTTATTTATTTATTATTTCATTCATTCAGTGAACAGAACATCACACTATAACAAAATCCTTAGTCTGGGTATATTTGGCAGGGTATGTATATAATGAGTTTATTTTCCTATATATATAATAAATAGTTAATTTTCCATATCTGGATAGATTTTCTGTGGAGCCACAGGTGTGGAAAATTAACATATATATTACAACCTGTCAGGAATGCAGAGTACAGACCTGCCGAAAGTTTAACACTAAGCTGTTGAAAAGGAGTTGATATTTGACTGCAACAAATGGGTAGAAAATGACCGATAAACGATAGATAAATTGCAACAGTCAAAAAGCTGTCCAAATATAGGTATCTAGAAGCAGAGATAAGCTTCTGATTCAGCTTCAGTTCACTTTAGCTTAGTTTTAAACCTTCAGCAGGCCTGTACTGAGTACTAGTATGTATATATGGGTATATTTACCTTTAATAGACTCACTATAAATACATTTGTAGTGGTATAGGTAAACAACTTTGACCTGTCCGCTTGACCTTTTATTTAAATATTTATATTTAAATATTTATCACGGACCAAGTACATCTGTGTATAGGTAACACAGGTATACATCTGTATATATATCGGCCATGAGATATACTCACCTCATAGAGTACACCTGTGTACTGTGTATATTAAGTTGGATCTTAACACTACCTATTTATTGGGTAGACCCTCCTATATGAATATTCCTAATGAAAGGTCAAACGGACAGGTCAATGTTGTTTACCTATATAGAAATTAACGTACATTCATCCTATAATAACTACAGCAAAACCACATTATAATAACCCCTTGATCACTGCCACCTCACTTATTAAAGACCTTATTATAATGCCCCCTTGATAACTTTGTCACCTCACTTATGTCCACAGTGAAACCTTTTTATAAAAGCCTTCCATAACTTTACCACCTCACTTATCTCACCAGTAAAACCTTGTTATTTTGCCCCTCCAAAACTTTGGAACTTTCCCACCTCACTTGTCATCAAATTTTGAAGTTAAAAGCTAAAAGAATTGTTGTTGTAATGTAAAGCAACATTCAACCAACCAACCCACTAACCAACCACCCACTCACCAGTCATCCAACCGACCACCCACCCACCCACCCACCAGCCATCTAACCAACCAACCAACAACCAAATATACAACACTGCAACCACCAACCGACCGACAGACAGACCAACTGACTGACCACCCAACCAACAACATCCAACCAACCAACCACCTAGCTAGCAAACCACTGACCACCAACCAACAACATCCAACCAACCAACCAGCCAGCTAGCAAACCACTGACCACCCAACCAACAACATCCAACCAACCAACCAGCCAGCTAGCAAACCACTGACCACCCAACCAACAACATCCAACCAACCAACCAGCCAGCTAGCAAACCACTGACCACCCAACCAACAACATCCAACCAACCAACCAGCCAGCTAGCAAACCATTGACCACCCAACCAACAACATCCAACCAACCAACCAGCCAGCTAGCAAACCAACCAACCAACAACCAATCACCTAACAATCCCCCAACAAACAACCAAATATACAACCATGCAACCAATAACCGAACGACTGACTGACTGACCAACCAACAACCAAGAAAGAACCAACAGCCAACAATCAACCAACCAAAAAACCAATCAATCAATCCACCAATCACAATGTAATTTATCAAGATTTTGAGTTACTTTTTTAGCATTTATGGTTAATCAATATTATCACATAGCAGACATTATGTACGTATATGATTAACACCTATATGAAATGTCAAGGTAAAACCATGCGATTTTCTGAGAAATTGATGCCAGAAAATTGCAGACATTTTCTCCGCCAATGAAAATGTCTGTTGTCCTTATTATGAATGACATTTTTCTTAGTAGGTCAGAGCTGGGTTGCTTGAAGCTATCTTAGGGGTTATGAATATGCATAATATTCATATAATATTCATAACCCCTAAGATAGCTTCAAGCTACCCAGATCTAAACTACTAAGAAAAATGTTGAACAAAATGACAACAACGGATGATATTGCTGTTCACACTTATCGGAAATTTCCAGGATTGCACAAGTTATTGAATGCATCCCGCCGCAGTATGTTACTAGATTCCGAAACATATTCCGAAAATTTATTCCAAATGTGCATATGTAACCAAATGCATTACCTGTCTCAGAAATACATATCTCACAATAAAACAGATATATTCCTTTCACGTTCATTTACTATTTCCGATGCATGCTATTTCATACTATTTCATAGTAAAGAAGCCCGATCTTAGAGAAGTGGATAGCAATGTACGTTTTCACTGTCGTGAACGCCGTACAGAAAAAACCTGTAAATGTCATTAGGAATTAAAACATGCTCAATTACTTTCTCAGAATACGACATGACGTAACATAAATGGCTTAATATAAATCGCGTATTCGATCAAAATGTTTTTTCAATTATCTGTAAACGCAATATTAATCACGATTCTGTGCACAATTCCAATTTTTGTATATTCTTTTTACACCATCTTAATCAGAATCTGATATGGTAGACTTGAGTAGGAACACAAATTTTATGATCGATTAAATGGCAAATATGGTTTTTGCCTAAAAGGTCACATGTAAACATGTTAGAAATTGTCTATTGCAACTTGGGAAAACAAGCAGTCAACTTGACTACCAGACATGGCACGGTATTTCCCCTCCAAAAATGCATCAGAACATGTATTAAAACATTTTCAACTTATGTACTTTTAATTTGAAGAAATTCTTGAACTTTATTGAATATATTCCCCTCTCAAAAATTCCAGTTTTCGTTTAAAATGACATTTTTTAAAATCCTTATTGAAGACACTCTATTACTATTTAACACACAAATGAAGAAATCCCTCAACTTTATTAAAAATATTTCCCGCTCAAAAATTCTAGTTTTTGTTCTAAATTAGCAAATCTCTTTATAATTCTTTAAAATGTTTCATAAGACACTCTATTCAATACAATTTGTAAGTATTTAAAACATGAACATTTTATACTTTAATTAAAATTTGTGTCTACTAGAATTTTTAATGTACTCATATTACGGGTATTAAATATTAAACAAGGGAGGTAA
Organism: Anadara kagoshimensis; assembly: GCA_021292105.1. Classification (NCBI taxonomy): domain Eukaryota; kingdom Metazoa; phylum Mollusca; class Bivalvia; order Arcoida; family Arcidae; genus Anadara; species Anadara kagoshimensis. Next base: position 28,511,117 of record CM037872.1, on the reverse strand, counting down.
CCCTAATGCTTTATATTTACTATGGTTCCTGTCTGTGGACTAGAATTAATGGAGAAATGTTATTTTACACCCTTTTTTCATCACTATGGTAGTTCAGTTGGTAAAGTGATCATTCTCCAAGTGGGAGGCAGTGGGTTGGAACCCCGACAGGGTCTGACCCAAGACTTGAAATTAGGTAGTGACTGTTTTTTCCTCAAGCCAAGCACTTAGTATTTCAAAATTAAAGTAATCCCAAGTGCATAATGCCATTAGCGCAACACACAGGCAAAATGTCTTAAGCATTTGTCTATAGCTGGCTACGTCTCAATATAAGTGCAATATTCTTGAATGGGAGGTTAAACACCATAACCCGCTCCTTTGTTCATTTCAAAACTCCATTCGTTTAAGTTTTCAAGGTTGTTGGTATGAAATTAAGGAGAGGTTGGCTTCACAAAAAATAAACCTCATTTCTACTGCCTATTTCCTGCCTGCATGATGTTTAACATGCTATAAATCATATTTTCAATCTGTGCAACCGAGACAATAAAACAAGCTAGATTAACCATTTTAGGTAACCAGATTTTTATTGAAATACAACAACAGGGACTTTACTATTGGGGACACATGTTACAGTAAATTATGTAACATTTGAAATGGAAAATCTAATAATCTTAGTTGTTGTTAAATGTTTTATAACGTCACATCAGTAATTTTTCTGCTATTCGAGACAAGAACTGTGTTATTATTCTCTATGGATTACTCTATGAACAAGGTCATGCATGCATGTGAAGAGTGTGTTTTATGGTCTGCCTTGTACCAGCACACACTCAACATAACTTAGGGTGCCATGTCCTTGGTGACATATTACAATGTGTGCCATGTCCTTGGTGACATATTACAATGTGTGTGATGTCCTTGGTGACATATTACAATGTGTGCCATATCCTTAGTAACATATTGCAATGTGTGCCATGTCCTTGGTGACATATTACAATGTGCATCATGTCCTTGGTGACATATTACAATGTGTGCCATGTCCTTGGTGACATATTACAATGCATGTGATGTCCTTGGTGACATATTAAAATGTGTGCCATGTCCTTAGTGACATATTACAATATGTGTCATGTCCTTGGTGACATATTACAATGTGCATCATGTCCTTGGTGACATATTACAATGTGTGCCATGTCCTTGGTGACATATTACAATGTGTGCCATGTCCTTGGTGACATATTACAATGTGTGCTATGTCCTTGGTGACATATTACAATGTATGTGATGTCCTTGATGACATAATACAATGTGTGCCATGTCCTTGGTGACATATTACAATTGTGTGCCATGTCCTTGGTGACATATTAAAATGTGTGCCATGTCCTTGATGACATATTACAATGTATGTGATGTCCTTGGTGACATTACAATGTGTGCCATGTCCTTGGTGACATATTACAATGTATGTGATGTCCTTGGTGACATATTACAATGTGTGTGATGTCCTTGGTGACATATTACAATGTGTGTGATGTCCTTGGTGACATATTAAAATGTATGTGATGTCCTTGGTGACATATTACAATGTGTGCCATGTCCTTGGTCATATATTACAATGTGTGCCATGTCCTTGGTGACATATTACAATGTGTGTGATGTCCTTGGTGACATATTAAAATGTATGTGATGTCCTTGGTCACATATTACAATGTGTGCCATGTCCTTGGTGACATATTACAATGTGTGCCATGTCCTTGGTGACATATTACAATGTATGTGATGTCCTTGGTGACATATTAAAATGTGTGCCATGTCCTTGATGACATATTACAATGTGTGTGATGTCCTTGGTGACATATTACAATGTGTGCCATGTCCTTGGTGACATATTACAATGTGTGCCATGTCCTTGGTGACATATTACAATGCATGTGATGTCCTTGGTGACATATTAAAATGTGTGCCATGTCCTTAGTGACATATTACAATATGTGTCATGTCCTTGGTGACATATTACAATGTGCATCATGTCCTTGGTGACATATTACAATGTGTGCCATGTCCTTGGTGACATATTACAATGTGTGCCATGTCCTTGGTGACATATTACAATGTGTGCTATGTCCTTGGTGACATATTACAATGTATGTGATGTCCTTGATGACATAATACAATGTGTGCCATGTCCTTGGTGACATATTACAATGTGTGCCATGTCCTTGGTGACATATTAAAATGTGTGCCATGTCCTTGATGACATATTACAATGTATGTGATGTTCTTGGTGACATATTACAATGTGTGCCATGTCCTTGGTGACATTACTATGAATGTGGGTGATGTCCTTGATGACATACAGCAATGGATGTGTAACAGAATCTACCATTCACCTTTTTGTCAATTGATAAAACCAACATAGCAGCAAATTCCTTTACTATGTAGAGATTCTTTAAAAATCACAGTTGCACCTAGCAATTTCTCATTACAACCAGTTTAAAACAAGTTATAAATATCAAATGTATTTCAGTTTATTGAATTTTTTATATGATTTTTTTTTATTTTTTACCAAATTACAGTGAATATGACATTATTATAAAAGCCTTGCTTTAATAAGATATTATACAGATTTATTACTTTCTAGACACCCACCTACTTACAATGTTTCACATCTAAAATAAGCTACGATAGTCTTCTAAAAATCAATAGCAAAGATCTAAAAATACATATCAGATTATCCGTTATGACAAAAAAGCAAAATCGTTTCACAGCTTAAACTAATGCACAAATTATAGAAGCCATGAAGTGTAATAGATACAAGTCATTAAAAATTCAAGATACGAGAGAGAGAGAGAGAGAGAGAGAGAGAGAGAGAGAGAGAGAGAGAGAGAGAGAGGGGGGGTGTAATAGATACAAGTCATTAGAAAATTCAAGATACTAGGAATATATAACAGGAGAGAGAGAGTGTGTGTGTGTGTAATAGATACAAGTCATTAAAAAAATCAAGATATACAAGTGATATATAAAAGAGAGAGAGAGAGAGAGAGAGAGAGAGAGAGAGAGAGGAGAGAGAGAGTGAAAAATTTCAAAATGATTGTTAGAAAATAATCAATGAAACAATTTAATTTTTTTGTAATTTTCTCAATCTTTGGATCAATGAAGCATAACAATTATTGTCACTGGTCATGGTTCTGTAACTTTGAAACAACCACCTAGACCTGACTGATTGTGACCTAAATACTGATACTTGCCAGGAGAATGGCTGACTTATCATTTATATGTTTAACTTTGATGTATACTGTCAGCAGTGCATAGACACAGGCTTCATCTTCAACTCATTATAAAGAGTGCCAGTAGCTTAAGCCAGTGTTAAACCGTGTCAAGGTCAATGTCATGATGTACTCATGATTAAAAAGGACAAAACTGGTCAGGCACTACTAAATTATTCAACGAATCTGCCATAGTGCTATAGACAATTTAGTGGTATATCCTTTACCATAATGCCTGTACAGTCTAACCTGCCTTAAAGGTCACCACTATATAAGGACCACCTGCTTATAAGGGCCAGTAGAATTATATCCCATTTGTTCTTTATTCATATATTTGAATCTGTATATAAAGGTCACCTGCCCATAAAGGCCACTTTTACTGGTTCCCTTGGGTGGCCTTTATAGACAGGTTTGTCTGTAATTATATGGTTCAAATAAAAAAAAAACTAAACATACTGGTTCATGTCCAAATCAAAATCTGTAAGAAAAGTAAAATCTTTGAAATTAAGTTAAACTTGTGAACTTCCACCAGAGAAGTGAGTTTAGGTGCTAAGGAAGGGTCTAAGCACCTCCTCTTTCGCTAGCTTCTCCCACCATGTATGGAATCAAAATTGAGAATAAAAGGAACTGTGAACTATGAGATGTCAAATATACAGTCCAACCTGCCTTAAAGGCCACCTCTGTATAAAGGCCACCTGCCTATAAAGGCCACTTTTACTGCCCCCCTTGGGTGACCTTTATAGACAGGTTTGACTGTACATCCAGGATAATTTTAGATACAGAGCAGGGTTCAACACATACTGTGGATGGTTTTATTTTCGTGGGGCGCAATTTTTGTGGAATCAGTAAAATCTATCGTTTCATTGGGTCATAAATTTGTGGTTTTACTTAAAGTCGAAGTGTAGATAGGGACCTTGATAACAGCCTTGATACTAGTCCTGGCTTAAATTCTACTAGTTCATAAAATAGTACTTGTGCAAAGCCAGTCCTGAGCTTCACAATCCAGTGATGTTTTTGTAATTTATCATTCCATTTGTTGCTACAATGTGTTATTCTTTGTTACATTGACTTTTTGAAACTATGTACAGTAAAACCTCGATTCATCACCACCATTTGTTCAGTCCCATTTTGGCGTTATAAAGGGGTTTTGCGATAAATTTGGGGAGGCGGATAAAGAAAAACATAAACAAAATAGATTTTGGGACTTCAAAATAGTGTGGCGATAAGTGAGGTGGCAAAATTATCGAGGGGCATTATAACGAGGTTTTTACTGTATTTGTCAGCTACTGACTTTTGTATTTAACTTTAAATCAAAAATGAAATAATTCCGTGTTTGTTTAACTTATAATGTATAAATGACTATTTATACCAGGGGAGTACATTAACAGAAATTATCGTCTCTTAAGTACCAATGGTACTTGAAGAATGGGTTATAAATGTACTTAAATAATATGACCAGAAATATGTTGATTTGACATAAACACATATTCATAGAATAAGCCTAGAAAATCCAAAAATTAATCAGAAGCATAATTGAATCAATGATGTTGCTGCTGTATACTTAACGTCAAAATACCAGAAAGCATTTGTTTCAATCTTAATCACATCTGTGTTGGAATGGGTTCTGATTTTGAGTAAAGCGTTAAAAGGATCCCCCCCCCCCCCACTTCCCGACTTGTGACTTCTAGCATTGCAGCTGTTCTTTTAAGTAAAGATGAAATTGTTTCTATTGTCCTATAATTACTATTAAATTAATTTCAATAAAAAATATTTGTATAGTTAGTTTTGTTTTTATTTGAATTTTTGTTTGCATCATTTATATGTCGAGGTGAAGTTATATACTCATCTCCTTTATTGACAAGGCTGAATTTATAAGTGTGACAACACAGAATTGTCTCCCTTTGTATCAATTTTGTCAAGTTGAAACTATAGAATTATCAATTTTGTCAAGTTGGAACTATAGAATAACAATTTTGTCAAGTTGGAACTATATAATTATCAATTATGTCAAGTTGGAACTATATAATTATCAATTTTGTCACGTTGGAACTATTTTTTATCAATTTTGTCAAGTTGGCAATAAAGCATTATCTCCCTTTCTATCAATTCTCTCAGTGATATTACCTGTAAAACTCAAAAACATAATTAGCAATAATGCTCTCATTTCAAGTGACATAATTACATCAGAGAAAATATTTAGTACAAATTGCATAAATGGAGTGTGATAAATGGTGAAATAATGTAGGTAGAGAATCTAAAAGAAGAACATTAATTATTTGAACAGATCAGATGTTCATACGTAATATAAAAATAGATAAATAGATGAGCAGGTAATATACTATAGTCTAGGTTTTCACAAATAGCCAATATGTTAATTTTTGAAAAAATTTCTAAGAAATTAGGAGTCAATCATGATTCCAGCCACAGAAATTGAAACATTTTTTGAAAGAATTTCTCAGTAATAAGAAATTATTGGCAATTTTGACGTCTATACAGTCAAACCTGTCTATAAAGACCACCCAAGGGAACCTGTAAAAGTGGCCTTTATGGGCAGGTGGTCTTTATATTCAAGTTTAAATAATATGAATAAAGAACAATTGGGATACAATTCTACTGACCTTTATAAGCAGGTGGCCTTTATATAGAGGTGGTCATTAAGGCAGGTTGGACTGTACCTAGGAATCAGAGAGTTCATACTAGTGTACCTTCCTAAAGTACACATCACATCAATCTATGTTTAGATATCAATCAGTAAAACTCTCGTATCAACTCGTATCAACAAAATGTAACAAACCATTTAACACATCAGTCATTAAGGCCTTAAAAAGTGTGTTTCTGTCAACCCAACTGACCCTAAATTTTAATGCCTACAATGAAAGTTTTTATGACAATATTTTGACAAGCTTTGTTAAAATTAGCATCCCTGTCCCATAAGGTCAATGTTACTAAAACAATTTAAGAATCCCTCCCACCAATTGACCCAATTTTTCCCTAGTGATAGTGGAAACCCAGATTTTTTCTTTGGCCTAAATAATCAGCAATGGGCTGTAGCACTAAATGTACAGGTAGTATGTATATGTAAAGTAAAGTTATGAAAAGGGACATTTTTTTCTGGAAGGGGGTTGGTATTAACAAAACTGAAACAATATTCAACACTATATAATATTCTCTCTGAGTTGTCAATTTTGAAATTGTGGAGAAAATTGGAGTAAATAAAGAAATTGAGAAAACCACAGTACTTGACTATATGTACCGGTGTATGTATATGTAAAGTAATGGAAAGGGACATTTTTTTCTGGAGGGGGGAAGTGTGGTATCAACAAAACAGAAACAAGATACTCAACACTATATTTATTCCCTCTTAGATTTGTCAGTTTTGAAATGGTAGAGAAAACCAGAGTAACTAAAGAAATGGAGAAAACCTTTGGGTACCTGGACAAATCAATCAATCTTCAACAAGTGAGCAGAAAAACACGAGCTAAGGTGGTGAAACTCCATTGTGAATCAAAATTCAAGAGTTTTTATTCTGTGGTTTCTTCATTAATTTATCCTTGGTTACATTAGCTATTGCCAAGAACATGTTTATTTGTCACTAATTTCTTTCTTTTATTTTAAATTTATCATCACAATTCCATTTTTATTAAATTTCTAGATGATAATAAACAAAAGACTTTATGATTAGACAAAATAATGAGTTTGTAAATATAGAAATAAGGAAGTGTCTCAAAATTATAACCATGCAATCTGTCCTACATTCTACATTGTCTTAACAAAGTACATACAAAATGCAACCTTAAAGAAGTATATAAAAATATGGAACCTATTTGTTGGTATTATACCTACTTGGACCCAAGAAGTGAATGTTATCCGTCCTATTTGGGCCCAAAAATTGAATGGTATTGTCCCTATTTGGCCCAAAAAAGTGAATAGTATTAGCCCTATTTGGCCCCAAGAAGTGAATGTTATTGGCCATATTTGACCCCAAGAAGTGAATGATATTGTGCCCAATTTGGTTCCAGAAGGGAATGGTATCCCACCTATTTGGCTCCAAAGAGTGAATGATATGGTCCCTATTTGCCCCCACAATTAAATGGTATAGGCTCTATTTGGTGCCCAGAAGTGAATGGCATCAACAGTTTTGGCCACTAGAAGTTAATGATATTGGCTCTGTTTTCCCTCCAGAAGTGTGTGGTATTGGCCTTATTTAGTCCCAAGTGGATGATTGTGATCAATATCAGGCTTATTTTGTCCCCAGAAGTAACTGGCAGACCTTATTTGGCCCCCTAAAAATAATAATATTGGCCCTATTTTTGTCCCCAAGAGTAACTGGTAAAGACCTTATTTGTACCCCTAAAAATAATGATATAGGCCCTATTTTGTCCCCACAAGTAACTGATAAAGGGCCTTATTTGGCCCCCAAAAATAGTGATATTGGCCCTATTTGGTCCCCAGAAGTGTATGGTATCAAAATAAATTGAAACCTGGACTGAAGTGTTCATTAATATCTTTCTTTAAAGAATATAGTACAACATTTGTTTTACGACATTTCTCTAAATGAGTTCAAAGTCAAGTGCAACAAAGATGGCAGATGTTACCAATTTTTATATTTCTTGCCAATTGTCTGGATATGTTTTATGTTTAACACATATGTTGAGTAGTTGAGTTGAGTAATGGTGTTTTATGTCCCAGTCAAGAATATTTCACTTACATCTAAACGTCCCCAGCTATAAGCAAAGGTGCAGAAATTTTGCCTATGAGTTGTGCTGATGTCATTATACAGCAGGGTTCTTTATCGTACCAAGCCCACCGTGATATGGGACCTTGCTTAATTAAAGTTCTCATCTGAAAGAACTGTGACTTTCATTTCGTAATGCTGAGTGCTTTGCCAGTACCCACTTTCAAGTCTTAGGTCAGACCTGGTAAGGGCTTGAACCCATGGTCTCCAACTTATGTAGGGAGCACTCTACCAACTGAGATACAAACATATTTTGACTCAGAATATATATATATATAGCACCACTGAGAATGAATGCAATTTGTCAGTCTTTATTATCATAAACTAGGTCCTTGTAATTGTGACAATATAAGTATCATAATGGCCAAACTGTGAAAAAAAATTAAAAATTAAAAGATAATTTAAGTGATAGAAAACTACAGAATACTGTTTTTAAAGCTAGCTGAAATTTCCAAAATTGTGAAAACCGGAAAAGACGTAGTGAAAACTCCATACACCTTTAAACTGTGAATGAAAAAGAATATTGGCTTCAAACATGACCAAGCGAGAAACCTGTAATCTTGCAGGCAGTATAAAAAGTATACATTTGGTCACCGATACTTTCCAAAACTCTGTAAAATGACAAACAATAGGCCCAACATGGTCTGTAACGCTCAACTTCCATTTCTGCCAGATATTCCTCAAAAGCGACTGAGGAATGTGACTTGTATATTATACATGTATTGGCTATTTATATCTTTTTTTTCTATTTACAGAGTTTGCTGCCATCCTAAATGTCTAAAAAGCATCACAAGACACACAAGTTTTACCCATACATTCATGCATGCCCACATAACCTGTACCAAATACTGGCTTATAAACCAGGGAAGCTAAAAATTGATATAATTTGGTCAAACATGACTCAATGTGATACAACTGTGACAGCGAATTGACACCACCAGTCATCACAGATTCATATCATGTGCCATTTTAACACAGAGAGAGTCTTGACTCAAAATTAAATTGCATTCATTGTATTTTTGGGGGCAAAATAATTCTCTTGTGTAAACACTTGTAATATAAAATATATGAATTGAGAAATATTTCTCATATGTAAAATTAGAGGCCCTGTGGCCTAATGGATAAGACGTCTGTCTACAAATCCAAGGTCTCTCACCACTGCGAGTTCAAGTCCCGCTTAGACCATATATAAGAAAGTGAATTTACCTTGCCGTTGGCCTTTACTGGTTCACCTCGTGTTGGTATAATGTGACTGGGGAAGTGGTATGTTTGTCTGTGGCATACTGACTTGGTGAGCTAGCACCTTAAAGTCGCCCTGAGTGCACACTAATACAAGGCAGACCATAAAAACACTTGCACTTCACATGCCTACACAAACTTGTTCATAGATTAATCAGTAGAGATTAATAAATAGTTCTTGTCACGACTGGCTAAAAAAATTGCTAATGTGAAGTTCAGCAACATTCAACCAACCAACCATATGTAAAATTATTAATTTAAGTGGTGTGATAATTTTTGTGATTTTTGGTGACAATGCGGTAGCGCTAATTAAAATCCATCACCAAATTAATTATCATTATAATAATCCATAACATTTATTTTAATTTAAGACTAAATTCAATTTATTCAAATTTTAATTTGTGCTAAAATTTGTACATGCTAAAAGTTAATAGAACAAATTTTAAGCAAATCCCCCATGTTGAGCCTCAGAGGACTGGTGTGTGTGTATATATATTTACTGTTGATATTTATATGGATGTGCCCCTTAAACACATGCTATATATACAAAATAAATACCTTCAAGATCGGAATTATTATCCAGGTCTGTTGATATTCCAGAAATCCAAACCATTCCCAAGGATTCTCCGAGCTCTGGAGAGGTTAGTTCCCTACCAGCTTTTCAACAACTGTCTCCATCAATATGTATCTTGTGTTATACATAATATATATATGTGTGTATCCAATATGTCTAAATGTGTGTCACAAATTGTCTGCATTAAGATTTGAATTTTCAGCCATTTACATAAAATCAACAATTTTAGTTATAATCACAAACTATATTAATAACTAAATGATAATATGTGTATCAACAAATACCATCAATATATATAATCCATGTGACAACTTATACATGTGTTTCCGTAGCTAAAAAGTATTTATTATGTATGCAATACAGCTGAGTACCAAAAGGTGATCGTGTCATCAAGTCTATAGAACTTATTCACAAATTGGTATCCAAAAACGCAGATAATTAATAACTTAAAAGATAATTTATATTTTATCCAAGTGGAATTTTTTCCTGTGCTGAATCAAAGCAAAAGTATGGTTGACCTCATTTATTTTAAGTTGAAGGTCAGGTTAGAATGGCTTCTTCTAATAAATAAAGAGGCCCTCCTTCAATGTCAGGGGAACCAGATCAATTGTGAATATTAATATTCAATATATTCCTGGCACATATAAACTAACAGCTGCATTTAAAAATATTACTAGAGCATGATTTTACGCTTCAAAAAACATAAATTGGTGTTGCCTTGCCTTTTTTTAAACATGAATAGAAATTATAATTTAATTCATTTAAAAGTATAGAGAAAATATGGTGGAAAAATTAAATATTCAATACATGTATATATAAGAATTATGATGTATTTTCAATATGGGTTGTATAAATTATAAATTACATACAGAATAAATATATAGATATAAATTATAATTAGCACAAAGTTTTATTTCTGTCATAACTACTATATAACACGTTGTGTAATTTTAAATTTTTAAATATAAGAATTTTTTTTTTTTTTTTTTATATTAAGTTGTATGTCTTATTCGGTCTATTGCGTAATATATAGTAATAAAATTGAGCATAAACCTTTTAAATATTTATGCAATAGTCTGTCCTCAAATCCAGGTAATAAAGTTGTGTAATAAAATTCATATTAGAACAAAATAGCACTGTGGTGGCCTAGGTTACTGACGTCATCCTGTTATCAAAACATGTAAATAACGTCATCTTTCACATCTAGCGTGCATAATGCTAACATTTTGATGTTTTTCAGATATTAAGGAATTAACATTTTCCAACATAAATGATTAATCATAAACAAAATTAATAAAACATATCATTTGAAGTCATTGTTTAAAGGTTTATGCAACTTTCACACAGACGAATGCATAAAGCTTTATTCACATGGCTGGTTTAATAAATTCAATATTATATAACCACTCAATATAAGATCCTCTACATATGTACATAATACATGTACTTACATGTTTGTTAATAAAAACAAGCTTACAGGCAGTGTTGCATGCAATACTTGCAACACTTGTCCTCCCGCCATTATCAACACTAATCCACTGCCATCATCAGTGATTGAAGCAAAGCGAAATCTTTACTGCAAGACTAGTTACAGAACTAACAACCAAACTATCCCACAAAATATCTCTTCATATACTATTGTATAAACTTTCAATGCAATTTGTCATCCCTGGTACAAGTGATCATCCGGAAACCCTAAATTCTATTTTTAGCAACAGTGGCCCATGTTACTAAATTGACCTTGTGACACCCAAAACACAATCCCACACAAGAACACTCTAAATAGTATCATTGTATGATGTTTCAATGGAATCGGTCATTCCCAATTCATTTAAGTTATCATCTGACAAACTCAAAATCTATTTTTAGCAAGTGACCTAAATAATTGACCTTTTGACCCAATACACTTATCTCAAACAAAAACTTGTCATATACTATCATTGTATGAAGTTTCAATGAAATTGATAATCCCTAACTAAAGCTATCATTCCGAAACTACCCTAACAGACAGACAGACTCATCCCAAAACCATCCGGACAGACAGACATGCTCATCCCCAAACCATCCGGACAGACAGACAGACTCATCCCAATACCAGACAGACAGAGACAGACTCATCCCCAAACCATCCGGAAAGACAGAGACTCATCCCAAAACCATCCGGACAGACAGACTCATCCCGAAACCATCTGGACAGACAAACAGACTCATCCCGAAACCATCTTGACAGACAAACACTCATCCCGAAACCATCCGAACAGAGACCGACAGATTCATTCCAAAACCATCCGAACAGAGACCGACAGATTAATTCCAAAACCAACCAGACAGACAGACATATAGACTCAGTCCAAAACCATCTGGACAGACAGACAGATAGACAGACTGATCTTGAAACCATCAGAACAGACAGACTTATCCTGAAAACATCTGGACAGACAAACAGACACTATTAGCTCCTTCCTTCATTTCATCATCAACAAATTCCAAATACATGTATCACTAATTCAACTTTTTCATATGGTGGACCATTTAATATTGAAGCATACCTACTTTGGCAAATTTTAGAATGACCTTTGTATGATCACAATTTAAATTTAGCACTAAACGCATTTTAAAAACAGGAGTTCCTTAAAAATAAAATAACTGTAACGTAATTAAGACATTAATAAATGGTCACTAAAATGAATACTGATGATGGACATCCAAGAAGGAAAAATCAGCTGTTAATAGACAGGTTCCTGGTTTACTTACTTCTATGTGTGGTATGGGGCGATACCAGGCATTACAGGCAATGCTCTGAATTAAACCTGGACAGGCGTTTATACACTAATCAATCTAATGGATTCAATAAATTGAGAAAATGAGTGAAACAGTTTCAAAAACACCAAATAAATTGGGGGAAATAACTTTATAAGTGAAGCTTTTTCTAAAACACAAGATACCTTTGGGGAAATAAGGGAAGCATCTCCCAAAAATCAGATCAATTAGGGAAATAAGTCAAGCACAGATATCCCTGATTGGATAAAACTAGAAAATCATGCTTTGTTTTACCATTAAATTGTGCTGACAGAATATTCTCAATTGTGATAACAAAATCCAGACAAAAAGACATCATCCATTGTTCAATCTAGGATTTTTCAGAGGGGGTAATTTTCAAAAGCTTTCCTCCAAAACACTGTAGCATCAATATTTTTGCATTCATGTAATGTGAAATATGGCCTATCAAGCCTTAATAATGGAGTCATTAGCTAAAATAAGGGGTCAATGGCCCATGCATAGTTTCTTCTAGAATGAGTTAAGTAATGGTGTTTTATATTTCAGTCAAGAATAATTCATTTATATCGAGATGTTGCCAGCTTTAGGCAAAGGTGCAAAAATTTTGCCCGTGTGTTGCAATGATGGCATTATACAGCATCATTCCATGCCTATCGTGACATGGGACTTTGATTATTTTATGTTTCCATCTGAAAGAGCCACAACTTTCATTTCATAATGTCAAGTGCTTGGCAAAAGAACAGTTAATACCCACTTTCAAGTCTTGGGTCAGACCTGGCTGTGGATCGAACCAACAATCTTCCACTTATGTAGCAAACACTCTACTAACTGAGCTACCCCAGTGGTTGTTTGCATGGAGTACTATCACCATCTTAATCTTATATTTTGTTGAGAAATACGGTATTTAATCAACAAATATAGCTTATTAATAATATATTACATTTTGATACAAAATCAAATTATACTTGATGCAGGCTTAATTGACATTAAGCCGGCCATATCTTTTATGTTCTGACACTGGCTGCCATGACGACACCAAAGCAGCATCACGGCAACTTATGAGGTACTTGTGTCAGTGACGTCATTAAATGGCACAAATCAGGCCGAGTTTTCATTCTTTTTGTGTGCAATTCAAGCATGTCGGGCATTTGTCGGAACATTGTGGACGCGGACGGCGATCAGTCAATGGTGTTTTTGTCTGTTTTTACAATATTACAAACTTAACTTAGAAGGAAACTAAAAATAACAAATTTTCCGACCCATACTGTACAAAATTAAATTTTAGTCAGTTTTTGCATTGAAAAATGATTTCACCCAAAATTTCCCTATAGATTAACCTTGTTCAATTTTTGAAATTGTCTACTTTGTATAAATTGTGTTCCAAGTCTTTGTTTTCACGCTGAAAAACTATGTTGTCCAAAATTATCAAACAGTATAGCTATGTCAAAGCTCAAATGGCCTACTTTGTACTGTGTTTTAAATTATCAGTTTTTACCATGAAAAACTTCTAACATGATTTTTTTTACCCAAAATCAACCTTATGTTTTAGTTTGAAATCGCTAACTATACAGTCTCTGAAGGTTAGCAGGTATGCATACCATACCTCAATTTACTAATAAAATCATTTTAAAATATGTCTGTGGGTTTACTAATACCATGTTATCCTCCACATTACAACTTGTGGCTTAATCTGGGATTATTTTTCCTACAAGATTGTCTAGAAAAAATCAATTCAACCATCAATCAGTGTGGAATGACATTTCATGTTTTACTCCATATGGAGAAAGGGAGACCACTCTGGAAAGAAAAATGTTGTTAATTTTACCATCCAAAATTATTTTAATTACTCCATCTAATTATTGGATATTTATTTACATATTTTTTTATTTTAAATTTGTATGTTTGCATGTTTTGATTAGCATTATGTATTGCTTTAAACAATAATGTTATTATTATTATTATTGTTATAGCAAATTGTAACAATATACATGTCTTTGTACAAATCTCAAAAGTCAAAACATTTTGTTTTATAATTTCTATTTTTCTGAATATTTCGGACAAAGGTCATTCACTTTAAATTTCTGGAAATGTGGGTACTTATTCAGACCGCCTACCGCTTTTTTTTTTTTTTTTGGGAGGGATTCAGGTTTTAAATAATTATGGGTTTTGACGTATCTATGAAGAGCTATATATTGTTCCAATAGTAACTATAACCACGGTACTGGAATTGCCTCTGGTGCCATCCAAATCTATACAAACATTCTGTGGTCTATGTCCACCACAATCCCAAAAGCAAAGTAAAAACTAGCACATTAAGTTCAAGGCATGAACTTCCACCAGTTTCAAAATTCTTACTTAGCTTTGGGATTGTGATTCAGACATGGACTGGTATGTGTGTTTTTGATTATTACAATAAAGTGAATCTGTACTTACTTTTCCCCATTAGCGGCGAGTAATTTCCAGGGTCTAGGAAGGCATCATTATGATGCCAATGCATGTTGCCCAGAATTTTGATGATTTTTCCGATGCAACCCTCCTGGTTGCATTCAAGCCCATGTTAGCAAAACCAGTCCACCAATGACCATCGATTGTGTATAAACTGTGATTTGGCTGATGGATACATGTAAATTATTCCACTGTGTAGTCATGGATTTAACCTAAAATATAGAAGCATTCTTAAAATCATTTATGAGAATTATCATGATACAAATACTGCAGTGATTTTGTTATATTTTTCAAAAACTACCTTATCAATTGGGAAAATTTGAAATTCTGAAAAACAGCAAATTGCATAAAGACATGCTTGCAATAGTTTAGGATCCTCATTGCAAAGATTTTATATTGTGACAACTTCTAATATTTTATGGGCAAGGACTACTAAATTTAATTGCTAGTCTGTATATATATATATGGCTGTTGTTTTGGGAATTTTAGTAGTCAGATTTTGAAATTTTAGTCATTTTCCTCAGGGGAAACTACCTTTATTCAGTAGTAATTTTAGGCAAACAAAATCATTGTAATATGATTAAAACTGTTGCTAATGTTTTAATCTTTCCTGTGCCTATAGACTCAATGAGCCAGGGTTGGCCAATTCGAGACAATTTTAACAGTAATACAACTAGAGCAGTCTCATGAGAGAATACGCAGACGTCCCAACATTGCCAAGTTGTTATTTCTTAGATCTGATCATGTGACCTTGACCCTTGAACTTCCTATGCACTGTAACATGTTCAGCAAGGGTTGTCCAATTCAAGGCAATTTTAACAGTTATACAACTAGAACAGTCTCTTGAGAGAATACTCGGGTGTCCCAACATTTCTGATTAGATCTGACCCTTGAACTTCTTATACACTGTCACATGTTCAGATATTTTTCTCTTTATTTCTCGGAAATACTAAAACTTAACCAGACACCTAATGTTGTTAATATATTATAGCAATCTCTGGTCTACATACAAGTTATATGATAAACAATTCGCAACCAAAACATTCCAATTTTATTGAATTGCAATGGACCAATAAGTTGTACCTACTGGCATGTATTTCCATCGTTTTGTGCTATATAATGCCATGTTTCCATTCCCTGAAGCCAAAATCACCATTGGCTATTAATTCCCGAGAAATAATTTCAAAAAGTTGCCTATATTGTTAAAAAGCACTTAAAAGGACTAATTATATTCATAAATTTTGGAAATATCACAAATAATAATTTAAAATTTGTGGAAACCTAAAATATCTAATTTCTGTTTTGTTGTTACCCACAATGCACTTTAATAGTTTTGATGGTTTGCACAGTGGCTGACAGGCCACATATTGAAAATAAACTCTGATGATGATAAGCATAACAGTTTGGACCTTTATAAAGGTCAAGTGATAAGAAAACATAAAGTTTTTATTTTCCCAACAAAGATGTCCATTTGCCATTAATTAATGAAGAGGTATTGATTGACTTGGAGATAAACTCAAGTGACTGACTGACTGACTGAATGACAGGTGGCGATACTACAATGTCTGCCAGAAACCTGATAAAAATACTTAATGGCTACATTTTCCTTGACTACTGTAAACATTTTACAACTTCAAAATGGACAAGCTGAAAAACAAAACCAAGGTCATGACTTCTGTAAACATTCTACAACTTCAAAATGGACAAGCTGAAAAACTACACCAAGGTCATGACTACTGTAAACATTCTACAACTTCAAAATGGACAAGCTGAAAAACTACACCAAGGTCATGACTACTGTAAACATTCTACTACTTCAAAATGGACACGCTGAAAAACTACACCAAGGTCATGACTACTGTAAACATTCTACAACTTCAAAATGGACAAGCTGAAAAACTACACCAACGTCATGACTACTGTAAACATTCTACAACTTCAAAATGGACAAGCTGAAAAACTACACCAAGGTCATGACTACTGTAAACATTCTACAACTTCAAAATGGACAAGCTGAAAAACTACACCAAGGTCACTGTTCAAAAATAAAGAAACAAGACATCAAATAATGACAGATTATGTGTTTGGTTGACTATAGAATGGTGTTGTTACCCAATTGTGTAGCTGACTGGAATATTGTGGTTGGTTGACTATGGAATGGTGTGGTTATGGAATTCAGTGGTTGGTTGATTATGGAATAGTGTGGTTATGGAATTCAGTGGTTGGTTGATTATGGAATGGTGTGGTTATGAAATGTTGTGGTTGGTTGATTATGGAATGGTGTGGTTATAAATTTCAGTGGTTGGTTAATTATGGAATTGTGTGGTTATGGAATTCAGTGGTTGGTTGATAATAGAATGGTGTGTTTATGGAATGGTGTGGTTGACTATGTAATGGTGAAGATTGTTATGGAATGGTTTGGTTGGTTGACTATGTAATGGTGTGGCTGGTTGAATATAGAATGGTTTAGTTAGTTGATTATGGAATGATTAGGTTAGTTGACTATAGAATGGTGTGGCTAGTTGACTATAGAATGGTTTGGTTAGTTGATTATGGAATGATGTGGTTGGTTGCCTATGGAATGGTGTGGCTGGTTGACTATAGAACGGTTTGGTTATGGAATTCAGTGATTGGTTGATTATGGATGGTGAGGTTGACTATATAATGGTAATTGGTTGGCAATGGAATGGTGTGGCTGGTTGACTATGTAATGATGTGATTATAAAATTGAAAGGTTTGTTTATTATGGAATGGTGTGTGTATGGAATGGTGTAGTTGACAATGGAGTGGTATAATTGGTTGACTATAGAATGGTGTGGTTATCGGACTATGGAATAGTGTGGCTGATCGACTATGGAATGGTGTGGCTGATTGAAAATGGAATAGTGTAGTGGTTTACTATGGAATAGTGTGGCTGATTTAATGTAGAATAGTGTGGCTAATTGACAATGGAATAGCGTGGCTGATTGACTCTAGAATAGTATGGCTGATTGACAATGGAATAGTGTGGCTGGTTGACTATAGAATAGTGTGGCTGATAGACTATGGAAGTGTGACTGGTTTACTATGGAATAGTATGGCCGATTGACTATAGAATAGTGTGACTGATTGACAATGGAATAGTGTGGCTGGTTGACTATAGAATAGTGTAGCTAATAGACTATGGAATAGTGTGGCTGGTTGACCATGGAATAGTGTGGCCGATTGACTATGGAATAGTGTGGCTGGTTGACTATAGAATAGTGTGGCTGATTGACTATGGAATGGTGTGGCTGATTGACTATGGAATAGTGTGGCTGATTGACTATGGAATGGTGTATTTAGTTAACCATGAAATGGTATTTTGACCAGAAAATGGTTTCCTTAGTCAACTATGGAATGGTGCAATTAGCTGACTATGGAATGATTTGGTTAGTTGACTACACAATAAAGTGGCTGGTTGGTAATGAAATGGTGTGGCTGGTTGACTATGGAATGGTGTGGCTGGTTAACTAAGGAATGGCGTGGCTGGTTGACTATAAAATGGTGTGGCTGGTTGTCTATAGAATAATGTGGCTGGTTGACTATGAAATGATGTAGCTTGTTAACTATGTAATGATGTGGATGGTTAACTAGGGAATGGCGTGGCTGGTTGACTATGAATAGTGTGGCTGGTGAACTATGGAATGGATGGAATGGTGTGGCTGGTTAACTATGGAATGATTTGGTTCTTTAACTATGGAATAGTGTTGCTAGTTGACTATGGAATGGTGTGGCTGGTTAACTAAGGAATGGTGTGGCTGGTTGACTATGAATAGTGTGGCTGGTGAACTATGGAATGGATGGAATGGTGTGGCTGGTTAACTATAGAATGATTTGGTTCTTTAACTATGGAATGGTATGGTTTGTTGACTATGAAATGGTGTGGCTGGTTAACTATGGAATGGTATGGATGGTTCACTATGGAATGGTATGGATGGTTAACTATGAAATGGTGTTGCTGGTTCACTATGAAATGATGTGGATGGTTCACTATGGAATGATGTGGTTGGTTGATGGAAGAAACTGAAATACTTGGTTCATATAACTACCAATTTTCAATACTAACAAACTTACTAACCTATATCCATAAAATTCTATGTAGAAGTTTTGGAAAAATTTTGCACAAAAATATTCAAAATGGCTTGATTTCATCATTTTTATGCTTTTGAGTCAAATTTTAAAATTTTAGTGCAGGGTATAAATGGAAGTCTTTCTGTAAACTTATATTAATAATGGTTTAGGATCTAGAAAGGAAATTAACCTTATAGACATTGGGAGGCTCAGTGACCAATACAGGCAATATTAGGCTCATGACATCAAGCACATGAAGTTTGTCCAGAGAAAACAAGACCTGTACGTGATTCAAACTTGCCATCACCTGGGCATTTCCATTAGTGGTGCGTGGTATTATCGGTATATCGGTATATCACATGTATATATGTATCGCGATATGACAGATCCAATCTGGTTATACCAGTATTTTTTAAAAGTCAAGTAACCTATCTTTTTATACCTTAAATGAATGCACAAACTGCCGTAGAGGTGTACGATTTGCTTATAAACTCAACTGACTGGAATTTATATAAATATTACATCATACTATAGGTAAAGCTATCAACCAGATACAAAACAGCCAAATACTAAACTTGTTCCATAACGACCTGTTATTAACAACATGGCCGACAGCAGCGAACTCAACATTGTGGCTCTTTGCCTTCCTCAGTTTTACAATAATATATTTTGATACATATCACGATACAGTATCTGCGTATCATAATATATCATGATATAAAAATTTTGATAATACCCATCGCTAATTTCCACACATGTAATGACTGTAAAGTTTCAAACAGCAATTTTGTGAAAAATTTATTAGAACCAGAGGCTCAGTGTGGCTGAGCCTGTATCGCTCACCTGACTAAAATGCTTTTAAAGCAAATTTGTATATATGCTTTTCCAATGGGGTCCAATGTGAAACAATGTTCTCCGTTGGCAGCCATGTTTTATGGCCAATCAGAAAAATTTTGGCAATCTATGTAAAGGACCTTCTATACATCATTCCTGTAAAGTTTAATTTAATTTGCTTCAGTCATTTCTGAGGACATAGTCAAAAATGCGTTTTTCCCATAGGGTCCAATGTTAAACTATCTTCTGCACTGGCAGCCATGTTTTTCGGCGTATCAGAAAAAATTTGGCAATCTAAGTAAAGGACCTTCTATACATCATTTCTGTGAAGTTTTGTTAAATTTGCTTTAGTCATTTCTGATGACATAGTCAAAATGCATTTTTCCCATAGGGTCCAATGTTAAACTATCTTTTGCCTTGGCAGCCATGTTTTTTGGCCAATCAGAAAAATTTTGGCAATCTATGTAAAGGACCTTCTATATATCATTTCTGTAAAGTTTGGTTCAATTTGCTTCACTAGCTTCAGAGGAGATAGCATATATATGCTTTCCCCATAGGGTCCAATGTTAAACTATCTTCTGCACTGGCGGCCATGTTTTTTGGCGGATCAGAAAAATTTTGGCAATCTAAGTAAAGGACCTTCTATACATCATTTCTGTAAAGTTTGGTTAAATTCGCTTCAGTCATTTCTGAGGAGATAACCAAAAATTTGTTTTTCCCATATATAGGGTCCAATGTTAAACTATCTTCTGCACTGGCGGCCATGTTTTTAGGCGGATCAGAAAAATTTCGGCAATCTTTGTGAAGGACCTCCAATACATCATTCCTCTAACGTTTGGTTAAGTTTGCTTTAGTAGTTTCAGAGGAGATAGCCAAAATGTGTTTTTCCCATAGGTCCAATGTTAAACTATGTTCCCCGCTGGCAGCCATGTTTTTAGGCGGATCAGAAAAATTTCAGCAATCTTTGCAAAAGACCTTCCATACATCATTCCTGTAAAGTTTAATTGAATTCGCTTCAGCCGTTTCAGAGGAGATAGCCACAATGTGCGTTTTCCCATAGGGCCCAATGTTAAACTATCTTCTGCGCTGGCAGCCATGTTTTTTGGCGGATCAAAAAAATTTCGGCAATCTAAGTAAAGGACCTTCCATACATCATTCCTGTAAAGTTTGGTTAAAATTGGTTCAGGGGTTTCAGAGGAGATAGCCAAAATGTGAAAAGTTTACAGACGGACTGACAGACGGACTGACTGACGGACGACGGACGCCGAGTGATGGCAAAAGCTCACATGGCCTTTAGGCCAGGTGAGCTAAAAATGCGTTTTTCCCATAGGGTCCAATGTTTAACTACCTTTTGCGCTGGCAGCCATGTTTTTTGGCCAATCAGGAAAATTTTGGCAATCTATGTAAAGGACCTTCTATACATCATTCCTGTAAAGTTTGGTTCAATTTGCTTCCCAAGCTTCAGAGGAAATAGCATATATATGCTTTTCCCATAGGGTCCAATGTTAAACTATCTTCTGCGCTGGCGGCCATGTTTTTTGGTGGATCAGAAATATTTTGGCAATCTCAGTAAAGGACCTTCTATACATCATTTCTGTAAAGTTTGGTTAAATTCGCTTCAGTCATTTCTGAGGAGATAGCCAAAATGCGTTTTTCCCATAGGGTCCCATGTTAAACTACCTTTTGCTCTGGCAGCCATTTTTTTTTTCCCAATCAGAAAAATTTTGGCAATCTATGTAAAGGACCTCCAATACATCATTCCTCTAAAGTTTGGTTAAGTTTGCTTCAATAGTTTCAGAGGAGATAGCCAAAATGTGTTTTTCCCATAGGGTCCAATGTTAAACTATGTTCCCCGCTGGCAGCCATATTTTTAGGCGGATCAGAAAAATTTGGGCAATCTTTGCAAAAGACCTTCCATACATTATTCCTGGAAAGTTTAATTGAATTCGCTTCAGTTGTTTCAGAGGAGATAGCCAAAATGTGCGTTTTCCCATAGGGCCCAATGTTAAACTTTGTTTGGCCCTGGCGGCCATTTATTTTGGCGGATCAGAAAAGTTTGGGCAATCTTAGTAAATGACCTTGCATACATTATTCCTGTAAAGTTTGGTTCAAATTGGCTCAGCGGTTTCAAAGAAGATAGCAAATATATGCTTTTCCCATAGGGTCCAATGTTAAACTATCTTCTGCGCTGGCGGCTATGTTTTTTGATGGATCAGAAAAATTTTGGCAATCTAAGTAAAGGACCTTCCTTACACCATTCCTGTAAAGTTTGGTTAAATTTGCTTCAGTCATTTCTGAGGAAATAGTCAAAAATGCATTTTTCCCATAGGGTCCAATGTTAAACTATCTTCTGCCCTGGCAGCCATGTTTTTTGGCGGATCAAAAAAATTTCGGCAATCTAAGTAAAGGACCTTCCATACATCATTCCTGTAAAGTTTGGTTAAAATTGGTTGAGGGGTTTCAGAGGAGATAGCCAAAATGTGAAAAGTTTACAGACGGACTGACAGACTGACAGACTGACTGACGGACGGACTGACGGACGACGGACGCCGAGTGATGGCAAAAGCTCACATGGCCTTTAGGCCAGGTGAGCTAATAAAATGTTTCATTGGTGACAACTTTGTAAAAAAAAAAAAGATGCCCTTATTGTCATAAAAATAGGATATGCACATCACTAATGTTAAAATTTATTTTAGGTAAAATTTTATTTAATTTTGGGAAAAAGCTGTAGCCTTGGTGTTGCAGATTGCATCTTAATCTATGCACCTAAAAGTGTTTAAAAAATTGATTATTATAGTCATTAATAACAATTATTACACCTGCTTTTGCCTCTGGAGATCACAACAAAAATCATTTACGCATTATTAATTTTTAGAATGTTTATTGTATATGTCATGTAGTACTTCCAACATGCTTTTATTATAGCCAAGACATGTTCTATATTCAGGTATACAAGATCATTTAAGTGGTTGAATAATTTTTAGAATGTTTATTGTATACTGAATGTAGCATCAGTACCTTAACAAGCTTTTCTTATAGCCCAGAAATGTTCTATACTCATTAAGATAAAAATCATTTAAGTGGTTGAATAATTTTTAGAATGTTTATTGTACACTGTACGTAGCACCTCAACATGCTTTTCATATAGCTGAGGCATGTTCTATACTGATATAGATAAAAGTAATTTATGTGGTTGAATAAATTTTAGATGTTTTGTAGCACCTCAACAAGCTTTTCTTATAGCCAAGGCATGTTCTATATTCATGTTGACAAAATTATTTACATGGTTGAATAACTTTTAGAATGTTTATTGTACACCACATGGTTTTCTTATAGCCAAGGCATGTTCTATATTCATGTTGACAAAATCATTAACATGGTTGAATGATTTTTTGAATGTTTATTGTATACTGCATAAGAACCTCAACATGTTTTCTTATAGCCAAAGGATGTTGTAATATTTATGTGGACAAATCATTTATGTGGTTGAATAATTTTTAGAAGGTTTATTGTAAATAGCATGTAGCACCTCAACATGTTTATCTTATAGCGAAGGCATGTTCTAAACTCATTTAGATAAAAGTCATTTGTGTGGTTGAATTTTTTTTAGAAGGTTTATTGTTTATGTCATTTAGCAAAATGATTTATGTGATTGAATAATTTTTAGAATATTTATTGTACACAACATGCATTTCTTATAGCCGAGGCATGTTCTATTTTCATCCTAATTATGAGTCATGGTCAGCTTGTAAACTCCGCTGGAGCCTGTTATTTTTCTGGCATATTTTAAAGGTCACCAACCCTGAAACATACCACTGACTAGCAACTACACTCCTGTTATGAAATCCCCACCAGGATTTTCACATATACAATGTACTGATTTTCACATATACAATGTTCTGCTATGCCTATTTTTTCAACATGTCTGCTTTGAAAAGTATTTAAAAAAATTCTTTTCCTTTGAAATTTATTTTCTGTTTTTTGCTTTGGTTTGGGATATGGTTTTGATATTGATTGGTACGTTTGTTTTTTATTTTAACCCATATTTTTGGTCAGGCACTTTTTCTATCCATGTCAGGTTTGGCTTTACCATCCCTTGTTATCCCAGAACAAACAGAACTATGAGTGGAGTGAAGTGATAATTGTTTAATGACTCAGTCAAGATTTTTTTTTCATTTATATTAAGGTGGTCATTTTTTAGATGGTGTGTGGACACAAGAGTGCCCTGAAAAAAAACACCAACCATTTGTGCTGTAATCTGTAACCATGTGCTTAAAGACTATTTAGGCTCTATGCCTTGAAACATAAAAAAAAACTAGAAAAACTGTGAGCCACAAGTTCACAAAAAATACCCCCGCTCCCAAAAATCCATCAGATCAAATTTTTAAATAGGAGGTGCACATCTACATTATATCACAAAGATTGTGTGAAAGTTTCATGAAAATCCATTGAAGGGTTTAGGAGGAGTTGCGGATAAGAGATAGGTACCCTAAGGTGTAACGGAAGGACGGACACACAGACGGACACCCCTATCACTATATACCCCCACTTTTTAAGCGGGTGGTATAAATACAATGAGACAACCAGCTGATAATGTAGCCGAGTCATTCAAGGTATTCAGGAAAAAAAATATACCAAGTTCAGGTTCCATGTTCCTATCATTCTCAACTTTGATTTCACGCATGGTGCTTGAATTCAAACTAGCTAAAGAGGAGGTGCTTACCCTTACAAAACACTCAGCCATACATCCCTGGTGGAAGTCCTTGTGTTTAACTTAACTTGATAGTTATCAAAGTATTTACTTTGGTTTTAGGATTGTGATTTGGATATGAACTGGTAAGTTTGTATTTGATTATCGAACTATATTGTACAAGCTTAAACTTTGTTTTATTGCCGCCATTTCTTTATTCACAAATTAATGACAAAACAAATCTGGTAATAAATTGATGTATATGAAGAGAAATAAAAAATAGGATTTTGATATGCTGTGATGATAAATGAAATGACAACTAGAGTGATATTGAAACAATGTTTTACTTTATTTTAGTTACACTGTTTTCAACTGCTGTTTAGAATAAATTTGAAACAATTTATTATAAAAGCACGAACACATGTGTTGGAGTGGTTTATGCATAAAAATGACATTTAAAAGGTCATTGATTTGAGCCACATGGACAGTAATGGCCTTCAAATATGTCTCTGAGCAAAACATTTCATTTCACATTGTTCCTGCATCAGGCGGTCAAGTGGTTAATGTATCAGATTTATATTTCAATGCTCATGGCTTTGAGTCCTATGGGTAGTAATGGCCCTCAGTTAAATCTTTGAGTAAAACATTTTCATTTAACATTGTTCCTGCATCAGGTGGTCAAGTGGTTAATGTATCAGATTTATATTTCAATGCTCATGGCTTTGAGTCCTATGGGTAGTAATGGCCCTCAGTTAAATCTTTGAGTAAAACATTTTCATTTAACATTGTTCCTGCATCAGGTGGTCAAGTGGTTAATGTATCAGATTTATATTTCAATGCTCATGGCTTTGAGTCCTATGGGTAGTAATGGCCCTCAGTTAAATCTTTGAGTAAAACATTTTCATTTAACATTGTTCCTGCATCAGGTGGTCAAGTGGTTAATGTATCAGATTTATATTTCAATGCTCATGGGTTTGAGTCCTATGGGTAGTAATAGCCCTCAGTTATGTCTTTGAGCAAAACATTTTCATTTAACATCGTTCCTGCATCAGGTTTAGTGGTTAATGTATCAGACTTATATGTTAAAAGTCTTAAGTTAGAGCCCTAGAGCCAGTTAACCTTCATGGTTGTCTTTGAGCAAAACATTTCATTTAACATTAGCGCCAGTCCATGTAGCTGCCAAATGAATTTGTACTGCCAATTATGCTTAGGGCTAACCTGATGATAAATTGTTCTTACATATTCTTGGTACTGGGATATAAAGATAGGAAAAGAGTGGAGCAATGATTTTTTATGCTCTTAATGTTTTATGGTTTTTATGTTTTAAGCCTTTAGGGTCATGTCTTTGAGTAAAATATTTTATTCCACATTAGCATGAGTCCATGCAGCAGCTAAATGACTGCTTCAATATCCCTGGTACTACAATAAACAAGGTCCTAAGGAGTGGAGAAGAGTAGAGTAATGGTTTTTATGCTCCAGACAACATGCTTTCACTTATGGTTGAAATAAAATGGCTAACTGGATGGTCCCAATGTTGTATCAGCCATTTTCGTCAATAATAATATCAAGGATTAATCTTAACCCAAGTTCATGTTGTGTGTGAGTTTTGTGCAAATGTTTATGCCCTGTTTTGTACTTGCGTGTACAAATGGTGACCTTTAGAGTGCTAGCACAGTTGCCTGAAATATAGCAGACCACTCAGTCCATTGCACTGGTACATCAGGGATTCATCAAGGGCCTATTTAGGGCCGAAATTCGGCCCCATTCCCAATGAAAAAATGTTGATTTTTTTCCCAAAATTGACTGAGAAAATTCCCAATTAGAAAATTGTGTTGTTTTTAAACGAAAATGAAAGTAAATTTTGTGAAACCCCCCAAATCAGTAAAATCAAATAAAAGATTCTAGATTATTTTAAAACAACATCTGTAAAGGAAGATGAAGATACTGCTTCTACATCAAAGGCTTCTGATGTTGTGAGAAAACCGACTTCTGACTGAGGTTTTCCCAAATTGAGCAAAAAGTTTATCAATAGTTTTTCCCAATATTTAGTTTAGGACCTTTTCCCAAAAGACCCTGATAAATCCCTGAATATCCATTAAATCTATACCAATGTCAAAAATATTTCAATTTTCCGGCTTTTGAATTTACTATTGCATAACAAAAATGTTTTATGCTAACTGGGCATACACTCTGGGCCATTTTAAAGTGCTAATTTGCCTCGTAAGTATGCCATAGGCAAGCATACCACTCCCACACAATTGTCTGTCAGTCTTTTGTGAACAGAACCAGGACCCTTGTAATTGTGACAATAAGCAGTCAAATAGCTCAAATTTTGAAAATCAAAATTACCATAATTATTACAAAACTCTTATTATGATAATTAAAAATACCGTAATTGTTAAAAAATTCTTATATAAATGAATGAAAACCTGTTTAATGAACTTAATAATGCATGTCTATTAGTTTTTCTATTTTCCAGACTCTAAGCTGATTTAGACATACATTTATTTTTATTTTTACTTATTTTACCATTTTTACAGTCAACTTTGGTGTTTATTTTTATAAGCATATTTTATTTTACATTTTTTAAATGTGAAAATCGTCCAAGTGTTTGTGGAAAAAAAACTATAATTTTTGTGGCAGATTCTTGTATAAGTTTGTCAGTTCAATTACCAAAGGTCAGTGGTTTATTCTGGGTAATCTGTTTCTCTACACCATCTAAGAAGTGACCACCTCAATTTAAGTGAGAGAATCTTGACTGGGGTGGGTGTAATGCACCCTTACTCCACACAATAAAGCAATATTTTTTTTAATTTAGCTCATATTCATGTATACCATGTCAATGAAATCAATTTTGAAAAAAAAAAATAAGATAAATATTACCTTGTAAAAGCAGATATTCTTGAAAAAGCTGCTCTTTAAAATCATAAAAATAAATTTTTACCAAACACAAAAAAATATCCTAGAACTATTTAGCTCTGTGTACTGTATACATGTACATGTTCCTCTCTGTATGCCATGACAGTTTTGGTCATGTGAGCCTGACTCATCCATGGAGAATAAAATTGAAATAAACAAAAACAAAATACCCTTTTAGCAGCAAATAAATAACTTCGTTTACAACAAATGGTCAAAATCTAGTGAAACCTGTTTATAAAGGCAACCCAATGGAACCAGTAAAAGTGGCCTTTATGGACAGGTGGCCTTAATATACAGGTTCAAATATCATAAATAAAAAACAATTTGGATACAATTCTACTGGCCTTAATAAGCAGGTGCCCCTTATATAATGGTGGCCTTTACGGCAAATTGTATATTGTTTTTTAATATCCAACAAATAAAATTTTTATATTTTTTGTGGAATGATGTGGTGTGGAATAATGTTGTTCCATGTCTAAGAGTCAAGAGTATTTCACTTTATGTGTATATATATAATTGAGGTGGTCATTTCAAGGATGATGGACAAGGGCATAGCTGAGCATATGCACATACGACCATGCATAAGTTAATTTTGTCAAATATCATATTTAAAAATGTTAAAAATAATTATAGGACAGCTATATTTTAAAACTTGAAAGCAATACAAAATTTAACCCTCGAAACTGAAACATAATGAACAAGACGATTTATGCATATGAATCAATGTACAATTCATTGGTTGTTTTTGAATTTCATTTAAGTTTAGTCTAAAACTTTTGCAGATAAGGGTCGAAATTCATGATAAACGCACCATTTTAGTTGTATTTTTTCAAAATTTCCTAGGGGAGCATGCCCACATACCCCCTAGAAAAACGGTGCATTTTTCACGTTTACAGTGCGTAATTTACCAACATGCTCAGCTACGCCCCTGGTGGAGGAAAGCCAAATGCCTGGATAAACCACCAACTTTCAGCAAGCAAACTGACAAACTTTGTCACATCGGAGTCTACTCAAATTGGTCTTGTACTTAGGCACAAAGAAAGTACTAAGATACACAAATGGCTGATTTAGACCACATGGCCACTTAGCGTCCCCCATCCCCCCCCCCCCCCCCCACCACACACATACACCCTAAAAACTAGGAAAATAAATATTAGACCACATGGCCACTTAGCCTCCTCATCCCCCCCACCCACACACACACACACATACACCCTAAAAAATAAGAAAATAAAATATTAGACCACATGGCCACTTAGCTTCCCCCATCCCCCCTCACACACACGCACACCCTAAAAAATAGGAAAATAAATAAATTGCAGATAAAAAATTTATATATATATTTAAATAAAGAGTTGTTTAAATTTAATTCAATTTTGAAAGGAAAAATAGCCATAAATTTGGATATTGTTTGGTCAGATCTAGACACTTGTTACATAACATGGAAAATAATGAATTTTTGAAATAAACAAACATAGTTACACAGTTGATAAAAATTATTTTGGTAGATTTTGCTCAAATTTTTGGTTCAAATTGTTTTATAAATTTTTTTATCTAATTTAATTTGATTTGATCTTATTGTAATTTATTTTATTTTATTTTATTTTAGAAATGCCATGGTAACCAAACTTCAACAATCAGATAAACTTATTATACCATTACAGTATAAAATCAGTTGTTGATTGTACATATGTTTTATTTAATATGGCATCTTAAGATCAACAACATGAACACCTACCCAAGACAAGACCCTATCCCTTTCCTACCCTACCTCTTCCTTCAGTCCAAATAAATCAAACATTTGCCCAGAAATAATCAGTGAGTTTTTTCCCCATTTAAACTTTTGCTGTACTACCGAAAATATTTCTGTAAATATCATATCAACCTCCACCCCAATCCCATTTACAAAAACAAATTTTCCTAATGACCCTCGCAGTAACAAGAATGGGTGACACAGTCCAGCCCCTGGTACATTTATCCATGGCCGCCAAGAAATTTGAAAAAAAAATGTTTGGGAACAACAAGTGTCTTGTTTGCACAGTAAAGGTCTAACCAGAGGTTACAACTATTTTAAGAATCTATATCGGACAATGACTGGCTGAGAGGCGTGAATGAGTCCTGTATGTATAGCTACTTCCTTTCCCACCCTTAACTAGAATAATTTCAGCTTTATGCGAAATATATTTTTTAAATTTTTACAAAATTTTACAAAAAGGGGTTTAGGATATAACAAAAGAAAGTAGTTTTTTGGTTTTTTTTTATATAAATTTAAATTTATTTTTTTTTAATTTGTCACAGAAATGTTAAATTTGGCTCTATTCAGTCATTTTCAGGTTTTTATAATTATTGGAACTAAACTAAATTTGCCGCAAATTGAACTCTTTCCTAAAAAGTTGTAAATTATTTAAAAACTTTTAATCAAATAAAATAAATTTAAATTATCTCCATTATAATTTGAAATAAGGGTTGTATATCATAATTTCACTAATTAGGTATAGGCAAGCATTCAAACCTTGGCCGTGAGAGGAGTTGAGTTTAATTGAATAATGGTGTTTAACGTCCCAGTCAAGAATATTTTACTTATATCGAGATGTTGCCAGCTACAAGAAAAAAGGTGCAGAAATTTTGCCTGTGCGTTGTGCTGATCACATTATACGGCAGGGTTATTCATCCTGCCACACCTACCATGGCATGGAACCTTTTTATTTTATTCCCATCCGAAAGAAACCTGACTTTAATTTCCTAATGCAAAGGCCAAGTGCTTGGCAAAAGAACAGTCACTACCCACTTTCAAGTCTTGGGTCAGACCCAGTCAGTTTCAAATCCATGACCTCCCACACACGGAGTGAGCGGTGAGAGAAACTAGCTGGGGTACGCAAACATGTGCCCTAGACAACCATCCATAACTATACGACTTTAATAATCCTCATGTTTTAATTTTTTTCATTTTACTCAAAATAAAACATTTTAACAAAACACATAAATAGTAATGTCAACATAAATAATAATAATAATAATCTTCAAAATTTATCCACAGCTTAAATCCTGAAAAATGTGTATATTGAAGAAAAAAATCAAATTTTTAATTTAACCCTTCAGAGTGATTATAACTATGACATTTGAATAATCTTATTTTTTATGATAACTGAAAATAAAATTTACAAAATTAACATACCTTTGTAATCTTGGCAGAACTGTATGCTAAGTCAATAGATTTTTTTTCCGATTACAGTGAATCTCCTTTTTCTGACTAAACTTAAATAACGTAAAATCCACTATAGTTATCCACTCCTGTTTTCCTCAGAAGAAAACACTCGTAACCGAATGCTGCTATTCCATGTGCTAAAATCCAAATTAATTAAACTCTGAATTAATCTCTAAATCATAATAATAAATAAAATCCAAATTTGTTATTAAATTGTGAACTCTCAATTTTTATAGTTGAAAATAGCAAAATCCATCAAAATAGGAAAAAAAGATTAAAAAAAAACTTTCTCAATTTATATTTCTTATGAAAATATATATTCCTTTGATTCTGAAAAATATATATATATATTATATATCCACTCCTTGGATAGGCAGCTACAACAATAGGCCTGCTGTGCAACACCTATTTGTTTACAATAATAATCAACATCATCAATACAGGTACTAAAATACTGACCACTTAATCTGACCGCTGAAAGAATTATTACTATGTTATTTAAGTATTGTGTATCAAACTGACCGTTACAGTAGATGTCTATCTATTATTGTCTTAAGTTAACTATGTCCAAAATATCAGGAGAAAAACTGACCGGTAGGTATCTATTATGAATACTGTCCACTCTAGAGATAACAGAAATGACCACTAGCCCTTATCCTTTCGGCCATTAAACTCTTAAAAGTCTGACAACAGTATGTACTTTATCTTAGTTGAGTTGATTGACCAATGGTCAGTTACAAGATATTATAGTGGACAATGTGATAATATGTCCAGTCAGTCAACTAACAAGCAGAATATTGTCCTATCAGAATCAAGCTTTTAAAGTCTGTTTAGTACCTGTTGTGGGTTAGTAGGTTGGGATATAGTACTAATTCAAGCATTACTAAACAAAGCCAAAGGGGAATCTAAGGTCACCCGGCATACTAAGCAGGGGTCAGTTACTGAGAGGTCATTCAGAGGTAACCAGTCCTATATATGTATACACACACTCTGCCTGGTCACTTTAAAGTTATTCAGTGGAACATATCAATAAATGTTATGGCTATAAGCAAACAGTGCAAAGTGTAAAATGTTGTCTAGGTTAGACATATGGATTGGATTGTTGGATTAATTGGATTCAGAGCTTAGTGACCACATAAAACATGGCAAAGTGTAAAATGTTGACAGGAATTAACAGCTGGTATCATTTGGACAGAGAGAGAAAATGCTTACATGGTCATACAAAACTCAACAGATCACAAAGATTATTGTAACAAATAATTTTGCATTATAAGCAATGAAATTTATCTTCAACAGCTAATCCAATGCAACCAAAATCTAGTCAAACTTTACACTTAAATGAAATTAATCATAAAAAAAATCATTAATTCCAATCCAATAATCCAATCTGACTATCTAGTCAACATTTAAAGCTAAATCTAACTAATCCAATCCTGCAATCCAAACAGACTATCTAGTCTACATTTTACAATATAAATCTAATCAAACCAATCATGTTGTGGAAGAGCGTGGCCTAGTGGTTAAGGCATTGGACTCATGATTCGAAGGTCGTGGGTTCGATCCCTGGACCGGGCGATGTGTTGAGTCCTTGAGCAAGACACTTAATTTCACGTTGTTCCAGTTCAGTCAGCTGAAAAATAAATGAGTACCAGCAAAATGCTGGGGGTTAACCCTGCGATGGACCGGCGTCCCATTCAGGGGAGAGTCTTGTACTCTCAGTCGCTTAATGCCACCGAAACCGGGATAAGCTCCGGTCTGATGGGCCTAATGGCTTGGGACAGACTTTAACTTTATCTAAACCAATCATGTTACTTCTAAAATCTTATAATCCAATATAACAATACAAATAAATTTTCCAATCCAGTCACTATTTTACACTTTAAAATCTAATCTAATCCAATAATCCAAACAAACTATCCAATTTAGTCAATATTTTATATTCCAAATCTAATCCAATCCAACAATCCAATTCAGTCTACATTATACATTCGACATCTAATTCAATCCAGCAATCCAAACTGCCCAATCCAGTAACCTATTAAACTAATTCAATCCAACAATCCAAACCAAGTGTCCAATTCAGTCAACATTTTACATTCAACATCTAATCCAATCCAATAATCCAAACTAACTGCCCAAACCCGTCTATAATTAATTTAAAATTTTAAACTGATTCAATCCAACAATTCAAACCAAGTGGCCAATCTGGTCAACATGTTACACTCTTATATCTAATGCAATCCAATTCAACAATCCAAATCAATATTCAAATCTAGTACTTTAAAATCTAATCCAATCCAACAATCCACAGCAATTCTCAAATCTAGTACTTCAAAATCTAATCCAATCCAACAATCCACACCAATTCTCAAATCAGTACTTCCAAATCTAATCCAATCAAACAATCTAAACCAATATTCAAATATAGTACTTCTAAATCTAATTCAATCCAACAATCCACACCAATATTCAAGTCTAGTACTTCCAAATCTAATCCAATCCAACAATCCACACCAATATTCAAATCTAGTACTTTCAGATCTGATCCAATTCAACAATTCAAACCAATATTCAAATCTAGTACGTCCAAATTAATCTAATCCAACAATCCACACCAATATTCAAATCTAGTACATCCAGATCTAACCCAATCAAATAATCTAACCCAATTTTCAAACATAGTACCTATCCAATAATCCAGCAACTCAATCCAGTCAACATTTCACACTTCACCTACAAACATAACAGGGCAATAGTTTACAAACAATGTGATGAGATTACAGCCATATGTGCAATAAGAGTACAGTGACCACTGGTCAAGAATAATTATGGAGGGCCATTTGGGTCAAAAACATGCTGCTGTAAACACGTTTCTGGGAGGCTGTTAATATGTTCAGTTTGGCATCTCCTTCATTGGTTCTAATTCTAAAGTTATAAAACTGATTCTAAATTAAAAAAAAAATTACTGCTAATTTTTTGCAACTTTTGGGGTTTAAAAAATCTTAACGATTGAACATTTTGAATACATGTACATGTATATACTTTATGTGAAAATCAATTTTAAATATTTTTTATGTTAAAAACAATTTTGAACACTTTTTGTCAAAAACAATCTAGAACATTTTTTGTAAAAAAAAGTTTAGTAAAAAATTTCAGTAATTAACAATTTTCCAAAAAGTAAATTTTAATATTTTTATGTTTTAAGTCAATTTTCATAAAACATTTTTTGAATAATTCATGGGAAGTTGGTTAACAAAAACAAATTCTTCTTAAACAGTTCATATTATCAGAACTTAAATCAGCCCAGATTTCACAATCATTCTTCAACTTAAATCTGGAAAATTTTGACAAGATTTTATAGAAGTAATAAAAAAATTTTGAAATCAACAAAATTAGAATATATCGGTAGATGTAATTCGTTTAGAATTACCTTCACAATGACCCCTTAAATTCACAAATATCTAGAAAACTAACAAAATCATTCCTATTAAATACTCTCCAAATTGGCCAGATTATGTATGTTAAGGAAAATTATGGTTTATAAATTATTGTGAAACCAGGGTGAGGATATTTTTTTAAACCAAAACTGCCTTTCCATAGATTTAAATACTTCAGCTGACCACTGTCTTACCTGTGACTGCTATCAATAAATAAGTGTTAATTGTCTGACCATTGACCGATGTATGTACAAGCAAAAAACATTGACCCGTCCACTTGACCTTTTATTGGATTGTTCATATACATGTGTAATCCATTCAATACTTGAGTAGCTGAGACTGGCAGTTAAATATATCAACCATGCATTTTTCAGTGGTGTTGACGAAATAAGCATCTGTGTTTCCTATACATAAATGTACTGGTCCTTGATAGATATTTAAATTAAAGGTCAAGTGGACAGGTCAATGATGTTTGCTTACACTACCTATATGATAAGTATGAATGGAGGAGCACACATATGTAAACTGATGCCTAATTAACACCAATAAACAGTTTATTGCAAACAGACATGGAGTTGGGGAGAAAACATGTTTACCAATGTTAACCTGGCTGCTATGATTTCATCAGCAATAAAAAAAGTCTGCAAGTCTCATCATGTGACCAACACAGGAATTGAAGAATTGCCAGCCACGCCCACCATGTTCCGACAAAGGCCTGGCATGCTTGAATTACACACAAAAAGAATGAAAACTCTATCTGAATTGTGCCATTTAATGACATCACTGACACTAGTATGTCATATTAGTTGCTGTGACACTGCTTTGGTACTGTGATGGCAGCCAGTGTCAGAACATAAAAGGCATGGCCGGGGATACGCCAATTAGGTTTATCTGGTTCAAGTACAATAGGTATAATTAAAAAAATGTGCATCAAATGATGTCACTTACACAATAATCATTTGATGTTGTTGACAACAATATGTTCTCCTCTAACGTCAAATTATATGGAATATGCTAGTTTTTTTTATATCTTAGGGTAAAATGTGTATGAAAGATTTAAAATAAGGAAGAGGATATGTGTTTGTGCAGAGAAGCAGAAGATGCATAAAACTTTTAAAGTCTCAGATTGTTTAGCTGAAAGGGGTCTTAATTTCAAAGCCTTACATGTGTACAAGATACAAGGCTCTTGCCAAGTTGTTTTTGGGGACAAGATTCTGGTCTATTTACAATTTAAAACATTATGATGATGTTTTCACAATCACTTTGCAAATTTTCAAAATTTTTAAATTTCAGCTTTAAAAACAGTATCTTTTAGTTTTTTATCACTTTTTCTTTTTCACTACAGTCCAACCTGTCTTAAAAGCAACCTCTATATAAGGGACACCTGTTTATAAAGGCCAGTAAAATTGTATTCATATTGTTCTTTATTCATATTATTTGAACCTGTATATAAAGGCCAGCTGCCTATAAAGGACACTTTTACTGGTTTCCTTGGATGGCGGTTGTAGACAGGTTTGGCTGTATTTTGGCCATTAGCATGCTTATTATCACAACTGCATGGGCCACACCCCCATTCACAAAAGGATGAGAAAGATCCCTGATGCATATACACATGTATATATATACTAAAATCAATAAAAATATTGTATTTATTTATCAATTATAAATGTCTTGATTCAACATCTTGATATGGACTTCTTCACACTTTAATAAATCCCGTTAAGATTTTAAACATCAATATATATATATATATACTTGTGTTTGTGAACTTTAATTTGACCACTGGCTAAAACTGGCTACATTATTTTACATATCATGACCTTTTGATATTTCCTTGTGTGTTGACATGCTTCCAAAAGTTCATTCTCAGGACAAGAGAGAAAAATACTGATATCAAACTATATATATATATAATAAAGCCATAGGGCTATCCTTAAAAAATGTGTGTTTCCTGTATTCCACCTGCCCAAGTGTTAGGGTGGACACTAATGGCCGTAGATTACTGCTTTTTTACAGACTATGTGGTCTTTTCGAAGTGTTAATTCAGAGTAGGGGTACTAATTATCGTTAAACAAGCCCATATATCTGATTCTAAAATCCAAAAGGGAGTGGAGTGGAGTAAGGGTCTTGTACACTAAAACCTGTATATAAAGACCACACAGGGGAGCTAAGAAATACAGTAAAACCTGTATGTAAAGACCACTCAAGGGACCTTAGTAAAACAGTAAAACCTGTATATAAAGACCACTCAGGGGACCTTAGTAATACAGTAAAACCTGTGTATTAAGACCACTCAGGGGACCTTAGTAATACAGTAAAACATATATATTAAGACCACTCAGGGGACCTTAGTAATACAGTAAAACCTGTGTATTAAGACCACTCAGGGGACCTTAGTAAAACAGTAAAACCTGTATATAAAGACCACTCGGGGGACCTTAGTAAAACAGTAAAACCTCTATATAAAGACCACTCAGGGGACCTTAGTAATACAGTAAAACCTATATATTAAGACCACTCAGGGGACCTTAGTAATACAGTAAAACCTGTGTATTAAGACCACTCAGGGGAGCTTAGTAATACAGTAAAACCTGTGTATTAAGACCACTCAGGGGACCTTAGTAATAGAGTCCTGTATATAAAGACCACTCAAGGGACCTTAGTAAAACAATAAAACATGTATATTAAGACCACTCAGGGGACCTTAGTAATACAGTAAAACCTGTATATTAAGACCACTCAGGGGACCTTAGTAATACAGTAAAACCTGTGTATTAGGACCACTCAGGGGACCTTAGTAATACAGTAAAACCTGTATATAAAGACCACTCGGGGGACCTTAGTAAAACAGTAAAACATGTATATTAAGACCACTCAGGGGACCTTAGTAATACAGTAAAACCTGTATATAAAGACCACTCAGGGGACCTTAGTAATACAGTAAAACCTGTATATTAAGACCACTAAGGGGACCTTAGTATAACAGTGAAACCTGTATATAAAGACCACTCAGGGGACCTTAGTATAACAGTAAAACCTGTATATAAAGATCACTCAGGGGACCTTAGTAATACAGTAAAACCTGTATATAAAGACCACTCAGGGGTCATAAGTAAAACAGTAAAACTTGTATATAAAGACCACTCAGGTGTCCTTAGTAATACAGTAAAACCTGTATATAAAGACCACTCAGGGGACCTTAGTAATACAGTAAAACCTGTATATAAAGATCACTCAGGGGACCTTAGTAAAATAGTAAAACCTGTATATTAAGACCACTTAGGAGACCTTAGTATAACAGTAAAACCTGTATATAAAGACCACTCAGGGGACCTTAGTATAGCAGTAAAACCTGTATATAAAGATCACTCAGGGGACCTTAGTAATACAGTAAAACCTGTATATAAAGATCACTCAGGGGACCTTAGTATAACAGTAAAACCTGTATATAAAGATCATTCAGGGGTCCTTAGTAATACAGTAAAACCTGTATATAAAAACCACTCCGGGGACCTTAGTAATACAGTAAAACCTGTATATTAAGACCACTTAGGGGACCTTAGTAATACAGTAAAACCTGTATATAAAGACCACTCAGGGGACCTTAGTATAACAGTAAAACCTGTATATAAAGATCATTCAGGGGACCTTAGTAATACAGTAAAACCTGTATATAAAGACCACTGAGGGGTCATAAGTAAAACTTGTATATAAAGACCACTCAGGGGTCCTTAGTAATACAGTAAAACCTGTATATAAAGACCACTCAGGGGACCTTAGTAATACAGTAAAACCTGTATATAAAGACCACTCAGGGGACCTTAGTAATACAGTAAAACCTGTATATAAAGACCACTCAGGGGACCTTAGTAATACAGTAAAACCTATATATTAAGACCACTCAGGGGACCTTAGTAAAACAGTAAAACCTGTATATTAAGAACACTCAGGGGACCTTAGTAAAACAGTAAAACCTGTATATAAAGACCACTCAGGGGACCTTAGTAATACAGTAAAACCTATATATTAAGACCACTCAGGGGACCTTAGTAAAACAGTAAAACCTGTATATAAAGACCACTCAGGGGACCTTAGTAATACAGTAAAACCTGTGTATTAAGACCACTCAGGGGACCTTAGTAAAACAGTAAAACTTGTATATTAAGACCACTCAGGGGACCTTAGTAATACAGTAAAACCTAGATATTAAGACCAATCAGGGGACCTTAGTAAAACAGTAAAACCTGTATATAAAGACCACACAGGGGACCTTAGTATAACAGTAAAACCTGTATATAAAGACCACAGGGGACCTAAGTATAACAGTAAAACCTGTATATAAAGACCACACAGGGGACCTAAGTATAACAGTAAAACCTGTATATAAAGACCACACAGGGGACCTTAGTATAACAGTAAAACCTGTATATAAAGACCACACATGGGACCTTAGTATAACAGTAAAACCTGTATATAAAGACCACACAGGGGACCTTAGTATAACAGTAAAACCTGTATATAAAGACCACCAAAAGGGAAATAAGAAACAATGTTAAACCTATATACATGTATAAAGACCGAAAATGGACAATTATATTGACAGTTGACACTAAAGCAGACTTTACTACATATAGGGGGCATCAAAGTAGGAGGTCATGGGTTCAAACCCCAACCGGGTCTGACCTAAGACTTGAAAATGGGTATTGACTCTTCTTTCGCCAAGCACTCGGTATCATGAAATGAAAGTCATGGAACTAGACCACTGTGGTATCACAGTTAGTAGAGTGCTCGCTCCGTAAGTGGGAGGTTGTGGGTTCAATCCCCTGCCGGGTCTGAACCAAGACCTGAAAGTAGGCAGTGACTGTTTTTTTGCCGGCACTCAGCATTACAAAATTAAAGTCACGGTTCTTTTGGATGGGAACTTAAAAGAAACGAGGTCCCATGTCACAGTAGGTTTGGTATGATATATGAATCTTGCTGTATAATGCCATCAGCGCAATGCACAGACAAAAATTTTTCGCACCTTTGCCTATAGCTGGCGACATCTCGTTATTAGTGAAATATTTTAAACTGGGCCAAGGGCAAGCAAAATTCACTTTCCCACATGTGGTCTGAGCGGGACTCGAACTCACAGTGGTGAGAGACCCTGGATTTGAAGACTGATGTCTTATCCATTAGGCCACCGCGGCCTCTCTGACAGCCAAGTGTGATTACTGTATAAATACCATCCTAAACTTGTACTATATATTCACTATAATTATTGTGAAACATGGAAATTAAATATTAACACCAAGAAGTCATCTGTCATAATCTTTAATTCAAATGGTAAAAGTGATTTATATCACCTTGAAATTAATACTACATATCTTAAAATTGCCAATTTTTTTACTTACCTTGGTATAAACCTGAAATATAATGGATCGTTCCAACAAGCAAAGAAAAAGCCCATCAAAAAGCATGCTTCAAAATTAAAAAAACGTTGGGAATGAATAATTCATTTAATATATATATGAAAAACTGTTTGATACACTAATTTTACCTATTTTATTATATTGTAGTGAAATATGGGGTGCATACTGCACAGACAAGGATTCTGAACCTTTCGAACTGTTACATTCTAAATAATTAAAAGAAACTCTAAAACTAGTAATAATGCAGTCAGGCAAGAACTTAAAAGGTTACCTTTAAATGCAAAAATTACTTTTTCTATGATAAAGTATCTGCACCATGTGACAGAAAATAAATCAAGCTTACTTAAGAAATAACTTTGATATTTTTTTGGTTTATCATTTTTAACCCCAAAACCGGTGTGCAAACTGTATAACTCTGCGAAGTTATTTCTTATAATTTAATTCATAAATAATTTTACAATAATATTTATAATTTTAATGAAAATTAAATGTTTTTAAAACTTAACATTCAAATTGCCATCATCATATGGCACATTAATACAAATGATGTCACAAATGCGCTTATAACTCTTATCTATTCACAAATTCAACCTTAATACAACAACATTTACCATATATCAAACTAAGAATAAACGATGTAGCTGAAATGGAACTAATCAATCAGATATAATCGTCATCAAAATTAAAAATATTAAACGAAATTCTCTATTCAACGACGACTTCTTATTACATGAACATAATTATATAATTTCTCCCGATAGATCTACTATTGCAAAGTTCAGAACAAGTTCTCACAAACCCTTATATAAATTATGATAACAGGATATGTACTTGCTGCAATATGAATAACATAGAAGATGAAATGCACTTTTTGTTTCACTGTCCACTATATAGCAAAAACAGACACATCTTCTTCTCTAAAATCAACAACTTCCATGCTTTGTTTTGACCATCTAAAGTCTAGAAAAAAATTTCAATTACTTTGTAACAGCGATAAAAAAGAAATCTTGAAAATGACGTCAAATTTTATAATTGAATGCCTAGAAATACGTCAAACAAAAATTACTTAAGTACCTTGCAGTATTACATCTCTTTATCTGCCAAATATTCATTTGTTATGTATTTATACTTGTGTCAGTTACGTGTTATTTTATGATTTCTTGTTCATTATGTTTTATGTTTATTGAATAACTTGCCATAACCAATTAATGCAATTGAGTTTGAACAATAAAGATACTATTATTATTATTATTATTATAGCAGTTTTAGCCTATTAATGACCGAATATCAGAAAACAAACATTTTTCATGAATGGCCTAACTATCTTGACCATTAGCTTTTATATATGTATGGGTTTAAAATTGTCAAAACTTGACATCAAAGTTTATTTTTTCTTGCAGATCAGAATTAGACATAAGTATATTTTTATTTACCTTACAAACTGTGTTAAACTCTAGCTGATAGAAAACATGTTTGCATAGAACAACAAACATTAACGGAAACATGTGTCTCAAACTTTTTTGGTACTGGGTCTAGAGGCCATAGAAGTGGGGAAATTAATCGACGTATCCCTGGCCATCCCTTTTATGTTCTGACAGTGGCCACCATCATGGTACCAGCATCACCCTGATACAAATAATAATGAAAAATATGTTCATCATGTTCAGTTATTTATTATATTAAGATACTGTATAGCGGGTTATTTTGGCAGCGCTAAATTTCGGTGTTTTTGTTAAGAAAAGGTCATTGGCATATTTTGGTGTTTTTATTGTGGCAATCA
Organism: Anadara kagoshimensis; assembly: GCA_021292105.1. NCBI lineage: Eukaryota > Metazoa > Mollusca > Bivalvia > Arcoida > Arcidae > Anadara > Anadara kagoshimensis. Next base: position 28,469,736 of record CM037872.1, on the reverse strand, counting down.
GACAAAATGCTAAGTTTTTATTTTGGCAATTAGAAAACATGCTATAGCTTAGTTTGGGCAATTATATTTATTATTCTAAAATACATACAGTCATATATTATAAAATAAATTTGAAGAAGATAAAAAACTTACCACAATATCGTGCCTTACTAATTGTAAAAGTAGTTAATATGTCATTATAAAAAATTTAAACCATAAAGTCAAATAATATGACAAAATTTATCACTCTTCAATATTCATAAATGTTACTGATTTTAAAAGTATGATTATTTGTAATCAGAAAAATCTAACATCTATAAATTATTGTGGTATACTGTTTATAAGTAATAGTTCAATACTAACTGAAACAACTCACTCACTCACAGTTGACCAGTCAGTACTTACAATTATGGTGTACAATTGCTGCCATTAATTTTAGCTGACGTAAATTTTAACTGCCATAAGTTTTCAAGATTTATATTTTGGCGATTTCAATGTCACCGCCAAAATATGCCAAAATTTGCACCCCGCCAAAATTTGCACCCCGCCAAAATAACCCGCTGTACAGTAATTCTAGATCAAGGAATATAACATTGATGACCACCCAGCCACCACCATTCTGTACTTAGCTTGAAATGGAGTTTACCACCCACTTTCAACTGTATCCCCCTCCCCCAAAACAAAAAACCCTGCTTCAAGAACCTCCCTAGCTGCTGCCTCTCAGGAGGACAACTTGGGTATCAAAAGACAACGGTTCAGGGCTCTCTCTCAAACCCATTTGTGAATGGGCCATTGGGCCCTTGCAATTGTGAAATAATCATCATAATGGTTTATAGTTTTAAATAGAACTAGAGATTGTAACTGGGATACCAGTTACGTATGATTCCCCACCATCCATAAATTATCTGGTGAAAATACCCTAGCAGGGTTAGCGCTGGGTTGTAAAAGTCTGTCGTCAAGGAAATCGCCAGTTGTAAAATTTTGTTGCCAATTTCATTACTGTGTCGCCAAAAAGGGTAAATCTTGTGATTTTCACGTCACATGCGTTTTTAATGTTGTGTATATATTGCCTTGATGAACAATTACATTTTAAAGGCAGATGTGTATAAAGAACATTTGAACCGTGCCGACCTGGTAAACTGAAAAAAATGATACCTTGATTGTTTTTTAAAATTTCTTTGAAAGTTAAAGTAGATTTGAATTAAAGTTTTCGGTTGAGAAAAATCGTACATTGGAAGGACTTCTCGGTATAGGAAGTGACGTTTTCAATGAATTTTATTGAATAAGAAAACTCGTAGAACCCCTCTCAGGCCTCTGATTTGGCGTCGCCACGTGTTACAATGAATGAACACGTATGGGAGGGTTTGCGCTGGGCATCGCTTACTGCGATTTTTTTCTTTAACTAGCGACAAAACACGGCGCTTCGCGATTTTTCTGGCAACAAGTTTTCAAAGTTCACCGGTATCTTGGTCACCAGTAATTAACAGGTGGATACACATTGAAGCCAGTGACGGATTGGCGAGTGTCACTGAATAAACACAGTAATTAACGACTGAGTTAAGATCATTGTCTTAGGTCCGAATGTAAGACCTTCTAATGATGGGCAGGTAGATCCAAGTAATATTGGAGCGTGTCGACACTGCCTGAGGATATATCCAGGTGCCCTCCCGATGTCGTCAGCCATGGACTCGGAATTATTGTAAAATCCAAAATAAAATATAATAAAAGTTACCCTTTGTGATGTTTATTTAATATTTTTTCTAAAAAGTTTATTGATTAATAATTGTGATTCAATGCGCAATACACATCATAGGAGGCCATATGTTTGTATTTTAATTACGCGACTTATATCGGTTATTCCTATATGTTTGAGGTTCATGATCATAACGATACATCTACTCAGTCAAAATAGTAAAAGACGGACATTTTTATATGAAGCATGCATGTTCACTCTTGTGTATAGTGTGTTGAAATAGATCGACGCTGTATATATAGTCCAATTTAAAAGACCCCCTCTATTGAAAAAAAAACGTACTTTTCAACACGTTGAGGTACATATTAGTTTAGGTGTATTATACGGAATAAATCTCATATTGTTATTTCCAGCATCTAAAAGACTCAGATCTTCATTGCTCTATAGATTATTTAGGTGTTTTTGATGCAAAAGAAATAAAGTCGATTCTCGTTAATTCGAAATCGGTTGAATCGAAATTTCGCTTAAATCGAAATGATACAAATGGTCCCGTAAGATCGCTATGTATTTCTATGTAAATTTGTTAGTTAATTCGATATGCCGAATTTGAAGCAAACTTTCAGTCCAAATTACGAAATATTACGAAAATTCCCATGTTTAAATCGAAGTGAACTTTCAGTCCAAATTACGAAAATTCCAATGTTTAAATTGAATAAAAAAGACACAAAAAACTTAAACTTGAACAATACCTGAAATAATTGTCCATCTCTTATTTGAAAAGTGTTAATAGTAACAGAGTGGCGGCTTACTCGGAAGATTCATTTCCGACTATAACTACAAATTTTTGTACTCGACATACCGGTCATTAGGAAAATGTCAGTCAGTAAAAGGAGACATTTCAATGGTGTAAATTTAAAAAAGTGGGCAGTCTTCTACTTCCACAGTCAGTGATTAACAGAAAACCCCCAAGCCATTTGATCTATCAAGGCAAATTGTATACACCATTCATCTCATTGTGTAAGGTTTTACGTACAGGCGTGTGACGTGACAAGCTGTGGTTTTAAAAATCGCCAAGTTTTTAACGGTCACTAATCGGATTAACTCATAGGTGAAAGCATTGGCTTTGTATAATTAAGGTGTCGTAACCAGCTTATGTCCATTCAGAATTGGTTTCCCCCGGTATTTAACTACGTATTGAGTTACACCCACCCACCCACCTTCAAGATAACGAAAATGAACGCGTCTTGATTATCTACACAGACAACAGATTATTGGTAGCAAATTTCATCTAAATCCATCAAGCCGTTACCGAGATATGCTGCAGCATATGGTCTTGAGAAGAAGAATAATAAGAATAATAAAAAATAATAATAAGAAGAAGAAACAGAACGAAAACAATATGATTCCCCACCTTCGGTGGTGGGGAATCATAATAAGAGACAAAAAAGATTGTTTTTAAAAGCTTACATTTTCAAAATGTGAAAATTTGCAAAACAATTGTATAATCAAAGTACTGAAAGTACTAAAATTCGCGAAAGATTAGAAAGACAGGGAGTTCAGTGTCTCCATCAATGTAGTGTCAGGTATATGAAGTTGTCAGGTAACTGAAAGGAGGTTGTTATGTTCACCTTGCATTGCTCCCAACACAACATAGCGGGTTCATGTAGTGTGCAATGTGCAGACTATGAGCATGGGGCTGTTTTAATATTCACACATTGGACCAATATTAAGGATTCATGTAGGAAATAGTTCAATCCGAATAAATGCATGTATGGAACCATCAAGGATGGTCAAAGTTACTTCCATCGTCATGGAGACCCTAATATTAAACAAGAGGTCCATGAGCCTTAATGCTCACATGCAGCTGAGTACATATCTCATGCAGAGGTTCAATGGTCATTGACATTAATTAAAGAGAATGTCCAAATAAATTTTCAGCAGTAAGGGCCAATTATATGTAAGGATTTTTTGCAAATTTATTATAACATAACTAGTCATAAGAGTGCTACATATAATATATCTGAAATTTAGCTACAATATATTGTTTATAAACAACTAAAAAGGTAAAGAAAAATTTGAACCCGTGACCTTAATCTAAATATCACAATGAATATTAGGTCAATACCTACAATTTAGAAGCCTATACAAAAAGTTTATAGTTTTTGAGATAATTAACCATGTCAGTATTTGTTTGCATCAGTGACCTTGACTTTTAAACTCATGTCCTTCATTCATATATCAAAATGATCGTTAGGCCAATACCTACAATATTTTAACATATATGCCTATACAAAAAGTTTATAGTTTTTAAGATAATTAATCATTTCAGTATTCATTTGCATCTATAACCTTGACCATTAGACCTATGACATACATTCATATATCAAAATGAACATTGTGTAAATGCCTATAACATTCTGATATACATGCCTATAGAGAAAGTTTATCATTTTTGAGATAATTCACCATTTCAGTATTTGTTTGCATCTATGACTTTGACCTTTGAACCTATGACCTTCGTTCATATATGGAAATGACCGTAAGGCAAATGCCTACAATATTCTAATATACATGCCTACACAAAAGTTCAAAGTTTTTGAGATAATTAACCATTTCAGTATTCGTTTACATCTATGACCTTGACCTTTGAACTTATGACCTCTATTCATATATCAAAATGACTGTTGTGCAAATGCCTACAGTATTCCAATACACATGATGATGATGCCCATACAAAAAGCTTATAGTTTTCAAATATATTGACAAATACATTAATTTTGCAATTTCCCCCTCAAGTACCTTGCCATTATCTCATTTTGGCCCCTAAAGCTACAATATGTGCAAATCTAAAACTAGGTGCCCATAGTGTTTTACATGAAATATCTAGTTATATCTCTTGTAGGTTCAGAGCAGATGATTTTTAAAGATTTTCACAAATTTCCCCTTTATGGGGCCCCAAGGGGACATAATCCTTGCATTTGTGCAAATCTGAAAACCCCTTACTTGACCATTACTGTCAAATATCATCCAATTTGGCTCTGTAGTTTTGGAGGAATTGATAAAAAATGTGAAAAGTTTATACATGACGCACATCGGACAAAGATAGATGGCAATTGCACATCTGAGCCTTTGGCTCAGGTGAGCTAAAAAGTTTATACAAGACGGATGAAGATAGATGACAATTGTTCATCTGAGCCTTTGGCTCAGGTGAGCTAATAAGCTTCTGATATCTTTCATGTCATAATTGAGGATATTTTTTAAAATAAATTAATAACTTGAAAAAATTAACTATTATTTTATTATTATTTATATCACCAGAGTTGTGTTTTAAGAATTCGATAATTTTTGGAAGACTTTTTATTCCCGAGACCAGCATAATTTTAGTACATCTTGTAAACAACAATTTTTTCAATCGGGTGGCCGTTAGGATCCCCGCTGACTGGGTTTGACAGGTGACTCCTCTACAAAGGTTCTGTACATGATAAAAATGTAGTTGACAGATGACCACTCTACAAAGGTGATTGCTATCCCAGATTTCAATCTAATCAATTTATAATTTTTTAAGGATGACTTCACGGAATGCTTTGAAAAACGGGAAAAGCAGTATGATAGCACAAAATTCCAAAATTTCCAAGGGGAGACTCCTCACATCAGCAGGGATTGAGCTTAACTTTTCGATGAGCCATACAATGAACTGTCAAGAGTGATGGTTGATCTGAATATATCAGGCATATACATTTGGATTATTCTATCCCTTGCTTTACTTTTCGATATTCAACATCTGCAATTACATTGACAAATGGTTTTGCAGAAAATGTTGATCTATAGGTACTGCCAATGTCAATGACTGTATAATTTTGGCAGATTTTGATTTATGAGCAGGAACTTGTTTTGCATTACTAAAGGCTTGGGCCTGTTTGTGAGATTCAGAAATGTCATGTTTATTTACACTGTCAAGTTTGTAACTAGTGCAACCCTCGGTAAATACAGATTTTTTTCCTATCGAACTCTACACAATCGGCACACTTCATTCCGTCCTGCGTATCATACAACCAAGGCCTGCCATCTTCCCATGGCTTTTCATATGCTCCGATGCGTTTGGACTTATCATACTCTTGATAGTACTTTCGTTTTTCCGCAGGTCCTTGTTTAGCCTTTGGAGTCGATGCTCCTAAAAATTTCCACATGGCAGAAAGCCGGAAGTATCATTTTATACATAAATATCAGATAAGGAAACGAAATGGCACCGTATTTGAATTCCGGTCGGAACCCCGTTCCATTTACACTTGTTAACTATATGATACCCATTTTTCAATTTTACTATTATTGTCGCCAGCCAGAAATAAACAGAAAATCGGTAAACGGATCGGAATGTCAAATACACCGAACTGAAAATTCTAATCGCCACCTGGCAGCCCTGGGCGACCTGTGTATGATACATTTATCGCCCAGAGCGAAAAACTGGGCGCCCGTTAATCTCAATCCCTGATCGGGAGGGTTGGCAGGTATGATAAAACCATTAAAAGTTAATTACTGCTAAAAATAGCTAACATCTGGGTCAAGAAGACGATCTCAACCAATCAGATTTCAGATTATAAATATACAAGGAAAAAATCTGTTGACCAGGAGGGGGGATCCGCGTGACGTCATCAACATATTCTATCCTCAAATACAACAAAATGCAGCGTTCTCTTTTCAATCTCGTATCAATTTCTTACTAAATCAATATTACTCATAAATAAACCCCATTACATGACAATTACCCATCAAATCCATAGAATACAAAAGTTATTGAAATTTGAATTATCTCCCTTTATTCAAACTTCGACCTACATACGAGAGAGAGTTGATTTTCTGTAACGGAAGAATATTCGGGATGAGAAATCTGCATGTAACAGCTACATTCGAGAAGATCAAGATCTTCGCGAATAAAAACATATTTTAAATTATGAATGGGTCAGAATATTGGCCCCAAAAATGATCAAGCGAGAGCCCTGCAATGCCATTAAGTATCTTAAACACCACATTTCCCAACATTGCAAGGCATGTGGTTGGTTCATTGGTTGAATGTTGCTTAACGTCGCATCAGCAAATTTTTAGCTATTCATGACAAGAACTTTTTTATTAATCTCTATGGATTAATCTATGGACAAGTTTGTTTGAAGTGCAAGTGTGCCTTGTACTAGCCTACAATGACAGGGCGACTTTTAGGTGCTAGCTCACCGAGTCAGTACGCTGCAGACAAGCTTACCACTCCCCAGTCCATTATACTGATACCAGGTGAACTAGTAAAGGCCAACAGCAAGGAAAATTCACTTTCCCCCATGTGGTCTGAGCGTGCAAGGCATGTGGGATTCGGTGCCGAGTTTTCAACAATGTTTGATTATGATGAATTTATTATTCTATATATTAAAGCTTTTACCTAGATATATTGGACCTAATGAACAAGGATTTGTTTATTGGGAACAAAAGACGAGAGTCAGGTAATATAAGAAGACACACAGACAAGAATACATAAAGGCTTTCATTATCCTTCATTAGTAAAGGAAAATTATGATTGAAAATTAACTCCAGGCACAAAAGTTCAACTGCTTTCATCTTTTCATTAAGAATAGAAGGGTCAATACAGAGATATGACAAGGCCAAGACATTTATGTCCACCTTTCCGTCCACTGACCTCCGGTCAACTTCTATCTATGTGGTAGATATGTATATTGACCACATCTCGGTATCAATTAATGACAATAATTACTTACTCATATGAATACAAATTAATGTTATTTGCACCTGATCAATAATTAGATTTCTTACAATACACAGGTAAACATGTACTGGTGCTGTGATTTTAAATCTCAAGGCTCTTGCAGAGTCATTTTTGGGGCCAGTATTCTGCACATTCACAATTTGAAATGTTATGGGTTTTTATTTCACAACCACTCTGCCAATTTTTACAATTTTGGAAAACAAAAATTTAAAATTTTCTATCACTTTTACATCTTTCATAATTTTGGCAATTATGATACAAAGATGCTTATTTTCACAATTTCAAGGACCCTGGCCCCATTCACACAAAAGATGAGAGAGAGAGAGAGAGAGAGAGAGAGAGAGAGAGAGAGAGCCCTGAATCTACTGATTCGGTTTCAATACCAATGGGACTGTGGTAGCCAAGTGGCGAAGGTCTTACTTAGCTAGTATTCAAACCCATGACAACTCAACACTGGGTTCAACCTCAAGTGAGAAAATGTATGTATCAATGGATAAATCTGATCAAAAATTAAAAAAGTACTCTTTTGCTTTTTTTCATATATTTATTTCTATCAGTCATTTTATTTTATCACATTTTTTTTCCCATTTTCCCTCCATCAACAACAACTATTAATAAGATTCTTCTGCAAAAATTAGCCTGACCTATAATGTGGATTTGGTCATTGTACAGTACTAACTTTCACTTAATTACAAAACAAGTGTGCAAAGTTTGTTTTTTTTAATTAATTTTTTTTTAAGTTTCTTAAATTATAATTTGTTCTAAAGTTGTTGACAGAAACTATCAATAAAAAAGGCAGGTATCATATAATAAATTCCAACTATGATTGATTAAATGGTGTTTTTTATGTCCCAGTCAAGAATATTTCACTTATATCGAGACTTCACCAGATACAGTTAAAGTGGCAGAAATTTTTTCTTTTGCAGTGCGTCAATAGCAGGGAGTGTTCTTTAAGGTGTTAAATGACATGGGACATTGGTTTTTAAGATCTCTTCACAACAACCCTATATAGCAACTATAGTTGGAGTATAAAAGGCAGCTAGCTGCATTCATTTATTTAGCAATTCACATTATATATACAGTCAAATCTGGCTATAAAGGCCGGCCAAAGAGAACCAGTAAAAATTACCTTTATGAGCCATTAGACCTTATATATACAGGTTCAAATAACACAGATAAATAGCAATTAGGATACTTTTTTACAGGCATTTAAAAACAGGGAGCCCCAATATAGAGGTGAACTTGAAGGCAGGTTGTGCTATTGTTAAATGCCCTTTTATATAGTTTTTTTTATCATTTTTCATATCTTTATAGAAATATGTCACTGTACCAATCCAAACAGATCTATGGAAATAATATATTTTAGAATATATATATACAAATATTATTCTTGGCTATCACATGATAGTTATGTAGGTATTTAAACAAAGTATCTTTTTCTTTCATATATTTTAAAAAATGACAAACAGAAGGAGGCCCAGTGAAATTTCAGTCAACAATCTTTGGTGTCTCGATGTAAGTTTAAATACAAACAACATTTTTCTAAAACTGTTAACACCTCAGTGATTAAAAATAGTTTGTGTTCAAATTAGACAGGTGTTCTGTCTCAATGTAAGAGAAAGATATACAATATATTTGCTAAAACTGTGAAAAAACACAGGTATTCAGTGTACAACATTTTCAGCTTCCACTCATTCATTATAAAATGTATTTTCATTAGTTAAAAATTATATTTTGTAATGGATGCCCCCCCTTTTGTTTTTGGCAGTTCCTACATTAAGTTTTGAAAGTCCAATATCCATGTGCATCATGTTATAAGAGAATAATCTGAAAAATGGGGTCCTCATAATTTAATATGGCAGTTCATTCAGAATTTACAGTTAAAATATAAAGGGACCAAAAATTAAAAGGGTTCCAGATTGGGTCTTGGGGAATTTTTAACCTTTGCTTTATCTATTGACTTTGTAGTTGTTTTTGTCGTTGATGTTGTTGTTGTTGCTGTTGTTGTTGTTGTAGTTGTTGTTGTTGTGGTTGTGCACTTCTGAATACATGCTTTAACTACTGAAGTCAGTAACTTGATGATGTTCAGTAGCACGTGTTGCCAGATCAAATCTTAACATTTATTATGATAATTATCTTAATCGTGATAATGTTGAATGGTCAAATGCAACCTGTTACAAGTGTTTAACGGTAGTTTATTTTTTTAATTTTAATCAACGAACCTGATTGTTTGACATACATGTAAATATTTAATGTCCACAAATATCTGAACTAAGCTCATAGACAGCCCCTGCGAAATAGAGTTCTTAAGATTAAGAACAGTTCTTGAACATCAGGAACTGTTCTTGAACTGTTCTTGAACTGTTCTGGATTTGAATTCACTCCATGTTCTTGAACTGAAGTTCTTGAACTGTTCCTGAAAATATTCTAGAACAATTTAAGAACAGTTCAAGAACAGTTAATGTTCTTAAAGTGTTCTTTAAAAATTCTTGAACATTCTGAAGAACAGTTCAAGAACTAATACGTTCTTAAAATGTTCTTGATATGTTCTTGGGCAATTTTAAGAACTTTTTATGATCAGTTCTGGAACGAGAAAGTTCTTAAAAAGTTCTTGATGTGTTCTTGAGTAATTTGTAGAACATTTTAAGAACAGTTCAAGGACTGGTAGGTTCTTCAAGTTTATCCTTGATCAGTTCTTAAGAATACTTTTCAGGAACACTTCAAGAACAAAGAGGTTCTAATAATAATTTTATATGTTGTTGTAACATATAATTTCTTTTTTTAAATGCATGTGGAGTTGGTATAATATTTCTTCATCAATGAGATATTAATCAGTGATTAATGCAAAATTTGTTTTTATTGTTTCTTGAAAAAAATAATTTGCACAACCTGAGAAAACAGTTGTATAAAATTCATGTTTCATGGAGAATTTGACATAAGAGTTTTACATATTAAGCCAAATAATTTGTAAAATATATAACTCATGCTATTGCTGTCTGATGTGTCACTTGACTTAAATGTCATTTTATTATCTATGCGATGATTATGCGCATTATTATATATACAGTACTGTAATCTTCCTTGTGATTTAAGATGCTGCATTTGCTTAGTATGTTTCAAATACAGATTTCTAATAACAAAACATCTCTATTGTGTCTTAATTTATTAACACAACAATAAAATTTAAATTATTGGTTGTGAGCTACTTGCCATCATTTCAGTCATTTAAAAACAGCATGACCATAGTTGTTTGGCATTCGGACAACAAATGAATAATCCAAAGAACCTGGGTTTAGAAACACTAACACTTCCCGAAGATATTCAGCTCTTGTAACAGTTAAGTTTTGTGTGTTTCTGACAGCAACAAAATGGCTTGCTACCTGAACCTGAAGTTGAGATGATGGTATCTTGTCCATTTTTTCAATAATACAATAAATTACATCATTGCACAAAATAAAATATTTTATAGATCCAATATCATCTTTGTTGTAAAGAACAACACTGCAAATTCTCTTTTTCATTCGGCCATATTGTTCTGAATAAAATCTTCTTCCATTCACTATAATCCTGTCCAACTTTTTCACATTACTGAGGTTGTCATGTACTCTAGTTAAATAATCTTTTACATCACTTTCTATTTCATTTAGCCTTTTTACCTTCAGTGCACCAGCAGCTTCACAGTTTGTTGCTTCATAAGTGATTTTCCATCCCTCCTTTTTTCTAAGGGAAAGGCCTCTCTTTCGAATACAGGATTGCGCCTGTCTGTATGCCATAACTTGTTTTAATACAAGTCCTGTTCCATGAACAGCTTGAAGAAGCATAGCATTTGCATCTTCAAAAGGAAAGCAACTCCATGCCCATATTGGCCCCCAAAGCTTCACATATTCGGCAAGATGCAAACTGGTGTTGTGGATATTGAGACCGCATGATCCATTACCGTACAGATTTTGGAATGAGGCATAGAACTGATCAAGGAGATCAATGGATTTTTCCAGTGATTGTTGGGTTATGCAGTCACTAAGGAGAATATGTACTCCTTCTGAAAGGCATAGAAAATTTTCCAAGTATTCATCCTTGAGAATACCTTGTAAACACGGAAACGCATAATACAGAAGCCAAGACTGCAGCTCTGTGGCTTTAAAATGGTTGTAATGTTTTTCCAAGTCCCTAGGCAGTCTCTCTATGCTGTCTGGGGTTTTAATTTTTTCATTTTTTCTGAAATAGCTTTCAAGTGGTTTCCGATGAAAAAAGCTTTACCACTTGATGATGGAGAAAACCATAAATTCATAAGGGATTTGGTGACACCAAGAAGTACTCCATGCATATAATCTGGTACTGTACCAAGTACAAGATTATAACTTTGTAAATATTTGAGACCGGACTCTCCTTTGAAACCGTTTGCTCTCTTTGATGCAGTGCCTGTTCTCATATTCGCTAACACATTCTCCTGAATCCTGTCTGCATACCTTGTTCCTTGAATCCTGTAAGGAAAACATCTTGCATGGCCTTTACCTTGCTTTACAGTCATACCAGGCTCGTCACATTTGATGCATGCATGTGATCCATTAAAGTATGACATATTGAGTATTTCTGCTTTAGCAGGTAAATCCATTATGCCACATAAAACAGCAAGCTTAACAGTGAAAATATCTTCTTCCAGTTGAACTTCTATTCCATCATTGTAGAGCGAATTCATATCTTCACTGAAGATCTTGAAAAATTCTTTGAAAGGGGGCTTTCCTTTCCCCTGCCATATTCCTACAAGAAGAATGTTGTCTCTTGAAAAACGTTTTGGAGGACTCAGCTCGTTTATTGCCAGAAATATGGGCCATAATTCCACTTTGGACGAAGAATACAGGTTTACTCCATCTGTATTGAAAACCGCTGTGATGTTTTGCAGCTTTGGATCCAAAAATTCACCATCCTTCATCAGGGCCCGGTATTCTTTTCCATCAGAAATGTCTGTTATTGTGGTTGACTCAGACCTTAATCTCTCGTAAGCACGTGATTTGGTACTTTGAATGTCATCCCAGATTCCTGAAAAAAATAATTTAAATTTGAAGAAACATAACTGAATACATTTAAAACAAGAGCACCACTATTGGCGTCAGACAGAGCAAAACATGCCTGTCAATTCAGAAAATTAAAAAAAAATAAAACTGCAATTTGAAATTTCAAAGAAGGTCAACACAATAAAATATGAATACACAAAGTGCAGTATACATTAGGTGTTCAAACTCTTTAACAGCAAAGGGTAAAATTATGGTTCCGTAGGCACATGCCAAAATACAATTATACTGTTTTATATTTGCATGGTCAATGAGTTTGAGTCACAGCTTTCTTTGAATATAATGTCTGTTATTTTCTATCTGGTTCAAGTTTGACCTGTATCGGTATATACAAGTAACTTCCCTTGTTTTGTTTGTAACCTGGTGGTGAGAAGCCGACAATTTAATAAGAGATTTGTTTGTGTTTATGCATAGTCCTTCCTTGAGGAACACAGATCCAGGATACAATGTTACGATTAAAACATTCAGTATATACCCGGTAATAATATTATGTGCCTTAAGTGTTATAAGCTTAAAACGTTTACATGTAGTATTGATACAGAGTTGGATCTTGATAGAAGCAAATGAACACACAAAACTTAAGTCACTTTTTTATGAATTCATTGAATGACAAAGAACAAACCTAGCAAAACATAGGACCAATATAATTGGTTTTGATAAAACATACAACTTTATTATTGAATATAAAATAATACTATAAAATGCATTTTGAAGATCGGTGGTGAAAACCCAATTCCTTATATTTTAAGGGGTAAAAAAGACAATTATGATGCAAATAAAAATCACATTTTACCCAATCACACAAAACCAGGTGAGTAAAAAACCCAAATCACAAAAAGTTATCTGGAGCTCTGGTTGTTGTTGTTTTTTTTTTTTATTTCCAAATAAATAATAATATAAAGATGAGTAAAAAATATGAGTTGTTTGATTTTCTGAGCCTTTGAAAAATGTGTTATTTCAAGTACTGTACGTTCCAATATTTTTATTACCAAAAATTGTCTGTTTCTTTCCCCAACATTATAATAAACTCCTGTTAATTAAGATGTCAACAATCGGGAAACATAAGGAAATAATGATTGTTGAGAGTAATCAAAGCTTGCAGGAAACATAAATGATGTGCTATTTCATAAGATTTAAGTTGGAAAAATACTGCTCCCACCAAATAATATCATAAAATCTGTGGCATACATAATCTGTCATTTGTACAAGAAATTTTGTATCTTGCTCAGGTCCGACTAAAAAATTGCCAGTCGGGACTGTCCGACTGATGGAATTTGGGAAAGACGTCATAGGTCTCAGACCTCAAACTTTAGGATTTTTTGGATGCATGCATTAAATAAAGATGACTTTACAATATACCTGGTGCTTTAAGAAGATCCATCAACTGTTTCTCAACATCACTGAACACAAAGCTTTGCCTTGGCTGTCTTGATTTGTTTTGTTGGTTGGACAAAGTTCCTTTGTAACGCAGACCATTACAGTTTGCAGTTCGGCAGAGAGTAACATCCTTATCGTCTGGAAAGACATGTTTGCAATCAATGCAGTAATGTACCTCTCTCACAGGAGAAGTGTCAACATATGACATCATTTGACCAAAATCTAGCTCTGAAATATTTGAAGAGTCTTTAAAGGTTGTTTTAAAAGTGTGGATGACATCTTTGATAGTACTTGCTGAGAACTGATTTCTCAGAAAGCAGGAGAGAAGAGAGAGAGCTTGATATTCCTTTTCTGGGATGTCCACATGAATATTACCATCTGTCAATGAAAGCTTGTCGTCATCAGTTTCGGAATTGCATTCAATGGAAGAGTCTGAAGAAGAACTTGACGAACAGTCGGTATCACATAGAGAAATTGTATCATCATCACATACATCCACATCAAAACTAGATGAAACTGGAGATGATCCTTTTTCTGATTCAGAATCAAACCATTTTTCTGAATCTGAATCAATGGCAGATGACAGACATTTTTCAGATACAGAGTCTGAATCTGGCGACAAACTTTTAACTTCTGAATTAGGATTTGAGGATTGTGAAAGTTGGCAAATCTTTTGTTTTTCAGGTGTGCCAATACATGTAGACAAAGATAAAACTGATTCAACAGGAATGTTATTTTGTTCATGTTTATTCAACTGATCTGAATCTGAAGACTGCTGCTCAAATATCTGTCGCTCCAGTGGTTGAATTTGAATATGGTTTTGCTCTTCAATCTGATTATTGACGGTCTCCTGCAATTCTGATGAGTGTTCATGGTTATCTTGCAAATATCCTGACAGCTGAGGATCATTACATAGGTTTCCCAGATATGACATTTGGTTGTCTCCAACATCTTCTAAAACAGAAAAAAATATTTAGAATATATAGTGATATAAGATAAAAACATTCAGTTTTTTTTACTTCATTTTATCAATTCTCTGTAACCATTAATTATAAAACAAGAGTCTCTCAAGAAACTGTATCCCTCACCTGGAACCTAGAACTATACTTCCCATTAGCAGCATTCTTAGAATTTAAGATTAGAATCTTTAAAATACCAAAGACTATTGTGGCCAAGTTTGGTTCCAATTGACCTAATAGTTTCAGAAAGACCTTTGAATGTGTATTCCTATAGACTCAAATGTTCAACTATGTTCTCACTGGCAGCCACCTTGGAACAGCTGCAAAATTAAACCAGAGGCTGCACTAAAGACGCATGTTTATGGACGGACAGACAGGCAGACACAGGGTATACATACCGATAATATTCCCTTTGGGTGTATAAAAAAACGCAATTTTTGGAAAAAAACTGCTAATGACTTAAATGTGATCAAGTTTGGTGCCAATAGCTTATTAGTTTCAGAGAAAATTTGTTTGATTGTCTCCCATAGGGTCCAATCTTAGACTATCTTCCCCGGTGGTGGCTATATTGGATTTGGTGTGTAGGCCCCGAAAAACCTTAATGGTTTAGGGAACCAACCAAAGACTGTTGTGGCCAACATTGGAAGTTTCATGAAATTCTGAGTTGCGTTCATAAGAATAAGCTATATTGAATACAGAGAAAATGTTAAAAGTAGCATAAATCCAACACAAATCAATGGACAGTAAAATCCTTGCTGATAAAATTCTGACGAACGGTTAAGGAGGTGTTGCGTCCACAAAATATGGACATACATTGTACAGACGGCCAGTCCCGTCCAGACAGACGAACAAGATGACGCCAATATATGTCCATCTCTAAAATGGAGGCGTATGAAAATTCAGAATAATTCAATCTGTCACACTTCTCTCACAATGGGACGTCAGAAGTGTATTAAAGTTTTTAGAATACCAACCATTCTTACTGGTTTAACTCACAGTCAAATACTTTAAACAATTATTCAAAATAAGCATATCACAAATATAGTACCCAAAGTTACCTTCGTTGTTTGAAGTATTATACAGACTTCTTTTTGCATTGCTGTCAGAAACTTTCTTCCTCTTCCATCTGTAGAGTGTTGATCTGGGAACAGTAGATGACTCATCGTCCATATATCTTTTCTTAATCCTTTTTATGGGGGCTGGAGGAAAAATGTATGTACATGTAAATATACTATGAGTTACTACATGTACATGTATATGCAGGGTATGCCGTAGTCTTGGGGAGCTTATTGGTATGAAAATGTCACAAAACATTTCGATATACATCACAACTGTTTCCCTCGAGGAATATTACTAATTTATCAATACATGCCAGCCTTACCAAAAAGTTTAAACACTTTAAGGTGTCGGGCCACCTGTCAAACAGATCTTGCTTTCATAAATTTCCTGGCAAATTCTCATTTACAGTATCACAATTTGATTATTTCCTTACTATATTAATAATAGTGTTGAAAGTTTGATCACAAATATTAAACATGGGACTGACATTTAAAATCTGTGTCACTTGCTCCCCCTTTTCTTATATAGTCATGGCTTGGGCGCCTATATCAGAAAAAGGGGGAGCAGGTGAGACACCTGATTTTAGTACCTGCAAGTCAATATTATCTCCCATAGCAATAAATGACAAATTCCCTACAGTGTGAATAGTAATTTCACTGAATTAATTGGTTCTGTGCACATATGAATCAGTGAAGAAAAACAATGTACCGAAATGAATACAAATTAATAAGTGATAAAATTTGGTTAAAACTATTTACATGATGGTTTTAAAATTACTGTTTGGTGTGTATGTAATTATGTTGAGAAAATATTGTATATTCATGAAAAAAAAATTTTTCACTTGATGCCATCGTTTTAGAATTGCTTTTCAGGTTCTATCTCGGTTGTTTACATTATCGATCATAGTTCTTGAGCGAAAGAAATCTTAAAACAAATCGGGAACTACAATATACAAAGCAGTCCGGTAAATCCACCCACCTAAGGCTTTGGGTTAGGTAAAACGATATACTATAAAAATAAACTGTAACACAGTTTGAACCAGATATTTCATGTGAACTTAACCCCCTAAAGCATGCAAATTCACGAAACACGTGACCAACTTTTGTTTACCTGTCGTGTGACCTTGTCCGGTAAATCCGCCCATGCGCAAGCTAAAGTTTTTTCAACTTGTATGACGGGTGACGTAATAAAAAATCCTACAGCGCATGTGAATATATATGATCATGTTAACATTGAAACATGTGTTTTAGTAGTAAATACATTGTGTGTACAATATAATTTTCTTCCGTGGAAAGGTGGGGTGCAACCGTATACGAGTGTAAGGGAGCAATCATTTGATTTTTAGAGGGGGGGGGCGCTATGGATATTTTTTCGACCTTTTTTTAAAGTTGTTCCCGTCCTGACTTTTTTCTCAAGGCAATGGCTATCCTAGATTTTTTTTTCACCATATGACACCGCCCTGCCTTTTTATTTTAAATTTCACAATACCCCACCCCCATAAAAATCAAATTTATTGTACCTCCCTAAATTATATGATAAAAAAAATTATAAAAAATATGATAAGTGATATACGCGAAAATGTAATGGGACCGGATTTCACTTACTCAAACCATGCACCGTGTGAAGATGCATCAGCACCCGCTGCTTCGAAGCCAGTCCTCTTTTGCACACAAGACATTCAAATTTTCCGTCCCCATCAATTCTAAAATGGTCATGTTTTGTTCCTTTACTTGTTAGTTCCGCCATCCTCAGGTCTTCAGAAGTCGTTGAGACGCTTCACCAGAATATCATCTTGGCAAAAGTTCTATAATGATTGGTCAGCCGCTGTAACCTCGTAAGAGGTGCCATTTCATTGGTCATTTCGCATTGGCGGCAAAGATGGCGAAAACGATTTTTTTTGCAATCGTGCATTGGGAAGATGATTTTTCAAGCATTATCAACTTGGAGAACATAAAAAGACCGAGAAAACCCATAAAAGATTACTTAGAAGGGGAATATGTCACTGCGACATATGGCAAGAGACCATATCGTGCCAGAATAGCGGAAATTTCTGGTAAGTGTTTATGTAGATCTTGGATGACCTTAATTGTAGATTTTGAAAATGCAAAATGTCCGATGCGTTGCAACTTGTTGCAGAAACTAGGAGTGCGTTTGATGATGTCGTATCGGATATATTTTTTTATCTGATATTGGTAATCACGGGAGTTTCAAGTTGCAGTAATGCATAGATGTAAATATATAGTATAGGTCACCGATGTTAGATAATCGTAAATCTTATTCATTTTCTGGCCCCAGTAAAAGTCTCGATTTTAACCCCTTTTTAAACGACTGGTAAACGGTGAAAATAAAACTTTTCAAGGACAAAATATACATATGTTTATATATGTGCACACTCGGATATAAAAATCTGTCTTCGTCGTTTAACAAATATTAGCTTGCGGATTTGATTGAATATTAGGTGGTCTGGGTCTTGCAAAAGAATACGAAGAGTTATCTTTCTTTACTACCGAGAGTATTGCGTCATCCAGAAACGCATGCCGATATATACATCATAACCCTTTAAAATATGATTGTTTGTTATTCAAATGTATCCTATAAGCAGAAACAACTTGCACAACGGCCACGGAGGCCATTTCTAAAAGGTAGGACCAATATTATCCTATGAAACTACGGAGCAATGTTGTCTACATTGAAGAATGCAGGTGAAAAGAAAGGTCAATAACCAATACACAACCAAATTTTATATCCAACATGTCCAATTGGTCCAATAGTTCAAAATCTCATAGAAGCTTGACTCAAAATGTAATAGGTGATTGGATTATTATTTTATCCTCTGTTACAACTACTAAGACCAACTCTCTTTCATAAAATTGTTGTGTGGCTGGGCATTTGCATATTTAATAGTAGTAAAATTCTCCCTACTTTGGTAAAGTGAATACACAAGTCAGTTCGGGATCCCTTGGACTTTTCCCATCCATATTAAAGATTAATACATGGGTTTTAATTTTTTTTATTTAAAATAATTGTTAGATATTTGATCATATAAATGAACAGCACTTGAAAAGAAATACTTGTTCAGTTCACTGAAGATGAATCATGATTTGACTTTTATCAGTTTTAATGTATTCTCAGATTCATTAAATATTAAGAATTATCTTGGCAAGTATAAAACATTGGTAAAAATTAGTAAATTAATTGAAATAAACCTGTATTCCTCAAATACAAAATGTCATTATTTTCACAGTTAGCAATTTTACATGTCATTAAAAATAGAAAAGGATTAGATGTTTTTACATATACATCGTCATGTACAATATAAATGCTGCTAATATCATCTCAATATTTGTCTTTTACAACATCATCTGATATGACATAGGACTGAATGAGTTAATTGAAATTATTTTTTTGTTCAGGTGACAGATCTGTCTTGACGGGGAAAAGTAAAAATGGACAGTATCCATTAAAATTCATGTATGAGTCCAACAATGACCCAGAACGTTTGGAAGCTGCAGCTGCAAATGGTATGTAACTGATATAATGTCAACATGGACAAGATTAGAAGCTAGATCTTTTTGAAGTAAAATTTCACAATCTCATATAGAATTTAATAGCATATAGAAAGAATTATGCCTTTACAGCATATATATACATTTGAAGTTTTACAGTATTACCTGAAATCAGCCAGGTATATTGAAAATTCAGTTTGGTCATGGGACCTAAAGGCATCATGTTTCATTCGTCATTTAAACATTTCACATTTTCGACATCTCAATAACCTCTGCAAGCTTTAACTTTGCACAATTTCAGCATCCCCATAAGAAGCCACAGTTTATTGTTTTATTAGTTTACATAGAAAAAGGATGTGGCAACAGGAAGGGGCAAAATGTGTAATTCTTAAACTGCCACTTTAGATATATTAAATTATCCCAAAATTTTGAGGCTCTTCTTTTATTTCTTTTTCTGTTTTCTGTATTTTAGAGGACCATGAAGAAAACAACACCAATGGTCAGAAACAAATGGACATATGTGTAACAAGCAACCAAGATGAAGATCGAAGTAAGTTGATTCTTATAAGCTGATTATATGCTGGATATTATTAAGTACCAGCAGATTTTGCTTGAAAAGCTTTCATTTATATTGTTATTCCATTCTGGCAATTCTAAAGCTAAAAACGTTACCGGACTTCCGGTATGGCGGACATTATTTTTTCCTGGACTGAATAGATTTTTACAGGATTTGTCCGTCAGTCGGCGTCCTTGGGAATCTTTGGAAAATCAAATACCAATATTAAGTAAAGGCTCTCACAATTATATCTGTGTAACTATAGTTGGTTAAATTTCTTACACTATTCGTTTGATAATTTTGTAGATAGTTAACTTATTGTATATAAACATAAGTGTTGATATACTGTCATCAATCATTTGAATCATTAAAAAAAATATTGTCCAAATATTATTCTGAAAATGTACAATCTTTCATACTTAAATGAAAATACTTTAAATCGTAACGAAAATTGATAAAATACTGATTGCTATCGGTGTTTCGGTGTATTGTAGCACACCTACTAAATTGACAGTGAATTTGCTAGCCATGGAAGCTCTATTATCAAGCATTAAAATTTAAAAGAAAGAAACGCTACTGATGTGGAGGAAAGTCTGAAAATAATTTTGCTTCTTTGTTGTGGAGCTTTTGTTTTTCCAATTTATTTTTAAATTATATTTGATAGACAACAACAATGAAGGCAACATGAACTGTGAGGAAGAAACAGATGTGCTGGTAATTACAGAAGTCAAAGACAAAGGTAAGCTTAACCTGGTTTTTAGCTCACCTGGCTATGCCAGGGTGAGCTTTTGCCATCACTTGGCGTCCGTCGTCCGTCCGTCCGTCGTAAACTTTTTTCAAAAATCCTCTCCTCTAAAACTACGGGGCCAATTTAAACCAAACTTGGCCTGGATCATCACCAGGGTATGTAGTTTCAAAATTTATCTGAGGAGTCTGAAAACCAAACAACATGGCTGCTGTTACTAAAAATAGAACATAGGTGTAAATTGCTGTTTTTGGCAAATAACTCAAAAACCGTTGCAGATATCAAAAATCTGACTGGGGTAAAATTGTTCAGAATGCCGAGATCTATCTGCTCTGCAATTTTGAAGAAAATTGGAAAACCCATCTGAGAGTTATAGCCCTTTTTCCATAAATTTTTCAAAATTGGTGCATTTTTTATTTTTTATTTCGAGGTCGTAATTTAACTTCTCTACTGCAAGTGTTTTCATATACAGCGGTTAATTATTTATATCAAAATAGGTCTGATTAGTTGTATAGTACTTCCCCGGGTAACAGGAAATGGGAATCCTAGAACACTGGTAATGCCTGGCTCCTGATTTCTCTCAAGGAATGTTAACTGCTTATTTTTATAATTATTTAGAAAGTAACAATTAACTAATTGATGTACGGTCCTATCGATCTTGCTTGAAATTTGTGGATTTTTTTTTTATAATAATGAATTGCGAATATTCATGACTGCGACCTGTAACTCTACAAATTTCATTCAAGGTCATTGACACAATAGAAGTACTAAAATGATATAGGGAAATTTTCATAATGTATTGGAATTGTTGTTTGGCTTAAATTCTGTTCTGAATCAATATATTTTGTGTAAAAGCGAGGTATGCATCAGTTAAAAATCAGTGTTTTTGAAATCCGCCGGTCCTGCAGGAACAATCAGCAAAAATATTGCCAGGTCCGACATAAAATCTTAACAATTTACACGTAAATGTATGGCAGGACCGGTAAATTAAATGTGAGGACTGGCATAACCCCCAAAAATTTCAAAAACTCTGAACAATTAAAATGTTTAAAACCGAATATCTATTTTCTGTTGCAGAGATAATGCATCCACCAGAATCCTGTGATAATGGAAATGACTTGCATGTTGAACTGAAAGGTTTGTCTTTTTATTTTCATTTTCCTGCCATTTTACCAAATGTTTCAAATGATCAAATCTGTAGAGCTCGCAATATCCTTACATGTAGTACATGTATTATGACATCAAATGGTCCAGTTCTACAATTGATTTGGTGGTTATTTGCTGAATTTATATTTCTATCCCTTTTGTGTAACATTTATCATGTTTATAGAAAGAACACTTATTGTAAACTGTTGATGCACAATAAAATTCAATCTGATTAAAATCACATCTCTCACTTGCTCCCCCACTTTTTAGCTCACCTGGCCAAAGGCCATGTGAGCTATTGCCATCACTTGGGGTTGGTCGTCCGTCCGTAAACTTTTCACATTTTGTCTATCTCTCTGAAATCACTAGAGCAATTTTAATCAAACTTTACAGGAATGATGTATGGAAGGTTCTATACTTAGTTTACCTAAATTTTTCTGATCCGCAAAAAACATGGCCGCCAGCACAGAAGATAGTTTTAACATTGGACTCTATGGAAAAAGCATATATTAGCTATCTCCTGAAATGAATCAAGCATTGCAGGAATGATATTGATGGTCCTTTACTAAGTTGGCCGATATTTTTCTGATCCCCCAAAAACATGGCTGCAAGTACATGACATAATTTAATATTGGACCCTACGGGATAAGCATACATTGAATATCTCCTCTGAATCTACTGGTTTAAATTAAATCAAACTTTACAGGAATGATATATTGAAAATCTAACCTGATCCAGGAAAGCGATACAAACTCAGCCTTCTGAGCCTCTAGTCTGATAAAGACATGGCATGGGAAATCTGAGGAAACCCCGTTGAGAGTCATATGTGAAGGACCTAATGGTAATAAACTAAAATCAAACAAATCAAATTGCGCGATAAAGGAAAAGAAATTTCATGATCTCGAAAGTTGAAATTTCATTGGACAAGAAATGTTATCGGTCATTCACATATGACCCACAAAGGGGTTTCCTTAGATCTCCCACATTGCGACTATATCATAAAGGGGGGAATCAATTGAGAGATTAAATTTTAATTTATCTAAAAATCAGATTTTAGGGTACTGAATAATTCCTGATCCTATAAATTTGATTAATACAACCTTTTTATTGGTATTTGTTGTAGAAACACATTCAACACAAAGGCCAGGACAGGAAGTGAACAAGAACCTGCTATCTCCAGTATCTCCAGCTCATCAATCACACAACCAACCAAGGTAAATACATGTACATGTATAGTAAATTATCGGATCACTTTTGAAGTACTAGTAGTATTTGAGGGGCCTTGTTTAAACATTGAAAATGGAAACTTTGAAGGGAGATCTGCTTTAGTGAGATTACATAAATTGCATAGATATGACTGCAGTTTATAAATTTGCTCTATGTTTGGGGCTTTAAAAACATTTTTTTTGTTGGGGAAAACCTAGATCTTGGAATTGGGCAAGTAGTATAATTTCAGTACTAGCCAGAATGACAAGCTGAAAAATTTTTCTGATACTGTCAGTGACTGTTATATGCTTAAATATTTTCTTTAAATTGCACTGTTTTCATAACTTAATTAAGGATGATCCAAGTCTTGGATTGAAACTCAAACATGAATGAATTCAAAGACGAGTGGTTATGGGTATTTTCAAAAGTCTACAGCCAGGGAATTTTGAAACATATTATATAAAAATGTAAAAAAATTAAGATGATAAAAATGCCACCAAAGAAAATTTTGAAATTCAGGTAAAGGAAACTTATGATGTTCATTTTAAATATTCTTTGAAGATTTGCCCCATAGATTTATATGAATGGCCCATAAAAATTGCAAATGTCCCATTGAACTAAAAGGAAATGGGGTCATAATTTCATTGGGAAAAATTTTAATCCCAATCACTGAAACAATAATGTGTATGATTTTATTTAACAGGTAATTAGAAAATTGAAACAGTTACTGGTAATATGGATCTAATGTTCAATCATTAGTAAACTTTAGACTTTTTTGTATTTCTCTTGTGGGACTGGTCAGTTGTAACTTTTTCCCTATCTGACAAGCCAATCTACCTGTCTGGGACAGTTGAACAGTCCTTAATGTCGAGCAATGACTTGTAAACATAAATGGTAGCTTATCACAGGAAAACTAATTGCAAATAATTATACATTACAGTGGCAGCAAAAGACTGGAGAGGAGGATTGAACACTTGGAAAAAGAGATTAAAGATCTTAGGTCTTCAATGAAAAGCCTGAAAAGGAAATTTACTGAATTTTCAACAAATCAGGACACCCCAGTGAAAAATCTCGCAACATCAACAACAAGTTCAACAATGGCCTCTAGTATTGACAGTACTGTAGGAGTTGACAGTATGCTCAAAATTGTCGAGCATATTACTGGAACGTCTGAGAAGGAGGTCAATGAATGCATCAGACAAATAGCCATGTCAGTTTTCTCCATTCAGGATCTGGTCTCTTGTTCAAGGACAGGGAAGAAAACCACCCATTCACCAGGAAATTGTCCAAGGCCAGCTCTGGACCATGAAAAAATGAAGCTGGTTGAAAAAGCAGTGATTTTGAAGTGCTCCATCAGCATGGAACTTTTTAAAAAGAAGTTTGACAATCTAGTTAAAATGATTAGACGCAGCAACAAAGCTGCGTCTAATTGAGAGACTATAATAATTCAGACCTGTGTGATCTAAATTTAACTTTTTGAAATTTATTGTAGTATTTACAATTTCCCAAATATTCCAATATTATTCAAATTTTTATGTGAACATAGATAGTATTTTTCTGAAAATTATAAGTAAACCATTTTTATATCTGCTCATATAATGCATAAATTTTAAAATATTGTAAATGTTAATACATGTGTAAGCCGATTCATCTTCCTTTCATCTTTTTTTACATTTGTAACTTTAATATGTGTTATGTACAAGAGATCTGATACATGGATTTTAATTATGTAGTAAATAAATTAACATTGCAATTGTGTAAACCTGTCTATTTTAACCAGAGATGTTTTCAATTGTCTTTTTTGCTCCATGCTCCATAGTACTTTTTTTCCCATATATCTGTTGTTAAAATCTCTTTTTAATTCTGCAAGAAGGAACTCTTTAATTGTTCTGGAACTGTTCATGAACATTAGTTCAAGAACTGTTCTTGAACAACAGTTCCAAAAAATTTGTCTCATTTAACATTCAAGAACTGTTCTTGAACTGTTCAAGACCCAATCAGGGACAGTTCAAGAACAGTTCTTGAACCAACCTTCTTGAACACTTCAAGAACTGTTCATGAACATTAGTTCATGAACTGTTCTAGAACTGTTCATGGGTAATAGTTCAAGAGCAGTTCTTGAATATCTAGTTCCAGAACTTTTGTCTCATTTAACGTTCAAGAACTGTTCTTGAACTGTTCAAGACCCGATCAGGGACAGTTCAAGAACAGTTCTTGAACCAAACTTCTTGAACAATCCAAGAACATTTCTTGAACTGTTCTAGAAATTTTCATAGGGGAGAGTCTAGCAAATACTACTACCACTATGGTAGCGCAATGGGTAGAGTGCTCACTTCTTATGTAGGAGCTTGTGGGTTTGAACCAGGGCCTGTGTCCGACTTAAAAAAAGGTAGTGACTGTTCTTTCACTGAGCACTCAGCATTTAGAAATGAAAGTCACAGGGTCCTTCAGAAGGACACCTTAAAAACCTATGCCCTGTGTCATGGCAGGTGTGGCACATTAAAGAACCCTCCCTTTGCATTGCCTTGGGCATACTACAAAGGTAAAAAAATATTATTGCCACTTCACTTATAACTGGTGACATCTCGATACAAGTGAAATAATCTTGACTGGGACATAACACCCAATTCAATCAATCAAGTTAGCATTTTATTAGAGTAATGATGATGTTTCACTGGCAGAAATTCTGTGGAAAATTTCTCAAATAATTAAATTTATATGTTATATGTCAAACCTGTCTATAAAGGCCACCAAAGGGAACCAGTAACAGTGGTCTTTATGGACAGGTGGCCTTTATATACAGGTTCAAATAATATGAATAAAGAACGATTGGGATACGATTCTACTGGCCTTTATAAGCAAGTGGCCCTTACATAGAGGTGGCCTTTAAGGCAGGTTGGACTGTAATTATGTATCACTTACCTACCTACCTATCCTCTTCGCTCCTAGTGGAGCATAAGGCGAGGTTCCTCGTTTCTGTAGCAAGGTCTTTTTTACGGGAATGGGTCACTAGCCCATTGCCCAACCCTCCTCCTTTCTGAACCGGGCTTGGGACCGGCTAGGGCGGAGTTTATGTATCACTTATATGGGACAGAATTGTTTTTCTAAAAATGACAAAGTTACACAAACTCTACATTTCAGGATAAGTTCTTCTAATGTCACTAAAAATAGGGATATTGCAAAAAGTTTTATGGCCATCATCACATTATTGTTGATAAGTTTGATGTCTCTTGTGTCCAGGATTGCCCTAGATATATTTGATGTCACATAGTTTCATGTTCCTTTCACACAATTTTTATTACATACTTGGCAGGTGTAGGTAGCTAACCAGGAGGTGCTTACCCTTCCGGAGCACCCAGCCTCACTTCCATGTTGGAACTTCACGTGTCTAACTTGTCAGTCCCAAAGTTTTTACTTTGCTTCTGGACTGTGATTCGGACATGGATTAGTATGTTTGTTTTTGGTTAATTAATGTCGTAGTTAATATTGATGATGCTATAATTTAAGAAGATATTGTGATGTCTCAACACATGTAGCTAATGTTTCAACAGTTACCATAGGGTAACATGGACACATAGTACCCAGGTAAAATGTCGAATTTTTTCCCTCCAATATGAGAGGTGTTTTATTTTACCTATTCTTTTGTTTCATTTCAGTATCATGGTTTGTTTGTTCCCCACGTTTTAAATTTGTGATATTAGAACAAAAATCAAACTGAAACTAGAATTTCCTCGAGAGCCAAATACCCCCACCCCCAACATCCACATGGGTTTAATGTTTTCCCGCAACCTTGATCTTTCTGATGACCTTGGTTAAAGGTCATGACACACCTTTGAAGATTATTCATGTAAAGTTTTATGACAGTGGTCCAATGCAATTATGAGATATTGCCATTGACTTCTAGTGTGATTGTGTTTTACTTGGAGTTTTATCCATGTGTTTTTTCTCATATGTGTTGTAATGTAAATAAAATAATATAAAATATACTGCTTCCAAAACCTACTTCTACCTCTCCATGGTGAGAGGGGACAACATGTACAGTATAACCTCAATTTATTGCCACCATTTTTTCAGTCAAATTTTGGCGTTATAAAGGAGTTGGTGATAAATTGAGGGAGGCTCATAAAGAAAAACATAAACAAAATGGGTTTTGGGACTTCAAAATAATGTGGTGATAAGCGAGGTGGCAAAGTTATCAAGGGGCATTATAATGAGGTTTTACTGTATTATACTTGGCTTAATGGAAGACATACAAAAAGTATATTAATTATCATTCACGGTGTTGAAATATACCCACTCGCAGGGAAATGAATACTTTTACTCAGAGATGATATATCTTTATTTTTTAAACATGATGATTTTTTATTAAAAAAAGGCAAATTTCAAGCTGAATGTCTCAATCAAATTGTTCTCCTTCGGTAATTTCTAAAATAGAAATTTTAACAAAA
This sequence comes from Anadara kagoshimensis, assembly GCA_021292105.1. Taxonomy (NCBI): domain Eukaryota; kingdom Metazoa; phylum Mollusca; class Bivalvia; order Arcoida; family Arcidae; genus Anadara; species Anadara kagoshimensis. The sequence goes on along the minus strand of CM037872.1, from coordinate 28,442,229 downwards.
TAAATAATAAATGTAATAGTTTTTCTCTTACGTTTTTTTTTAATTTATAGCTTTAATATTTTATGGTTTTTAATTGGTGCATACCATAAAAATAGACATGATATTATTTGTCATGTTAATATCCTTGTAAAAATGACAGCATGTGTATTTATATATAATCATTGAACTGTAGTGCTGTGATTTCCTTTGCCGTGCAAAGCAAACTCAGGATAACATGTGCACATGTAGTATAGACACGCTTATAAACACGACAGCAGTTACATGATTATTTATTTATGTTTGCAGAAACAAAACAAAGAAAATAAAATGACATCAGCTGTCACATATTTAAAGTTTTATACCTTTTTTATTTTTTATTTTTTTAAAAAAAAAGAAAGATTTGTTAGAATTTTATGTACATAAATTTGGGCTGTCACAATTTGATTGTACATGTAACAAAGCCATAATATAAAAATCCATATTACACAAATATTAACAAGGCTAAATGAAACTGAAAACTGCTAGTTTTAAAATCTGGTTCATTACTTGATGAACCAGGAAAAAACAAGTCAATTCCTAAACATACTGGTAATGTAATTTTGATCTCAAAAGATACGTGATGTCACCCTATATTTGTTGTAATTTATAATGATATCACTTTTTATGTGACAGTTGCTACAGTGCTCGCTTCATACAAGGGAGGTAGTGGGTTGGAACCCTGTCCAGGTCTGACCAAGACTTAAAAATGGGTAGTGAATGATCTTTTGCTAAGCACTCAGCATTCTGAGGTGAAAGTGACAAGGGGTCCTTGGAAGAGACCTTAAAAACAGAAGCCCCTTGTCACAATAGGCATGACATTTTAAAGAAATCTGCATGTTCATTGAGTGCATAGCAAAGGTAAAAATTTCTGCCACTTCATCTATAGCTGATGATGTTTTGATATAAGTGAAATATCATTGACTTGAAACATTAGCTTGATCTGTAACTCATTGTGGCAGATTTGCATACCAAAAATCAGTTCAATAGCTGCAAGCTTTTCATAAAAATCTAAAAATCTTGATCACATGCACACCTTTGGTATCTGTAGATACTTCCAGTTAAATAATATTGATATTGCTAGAAATCTGTAGGAGGAGTTGCCTGGACAACACATGTACTGCCCTAAGTGTGACAGATGGACGAAAGAATGGAGAGCAAACATATAGTACCCTTCGGTTAGGAACTGGTGGGGTATTAAAAAGCACACAAATAAAAACTAGTAAGTCAGACAAAAGTTTTATATTTGACTTTAACCAATTTTGAATGTCATATCTTGAAAGCATCAAAACTAAGAACTACATGACCAATTTTTATATAGTAGTTGTAGTAGTAATGGTGTTTAACGTCCCAGTCAAGAATATTTCACTTATATCAAGATGTCGCCAGCTATAGGCCAAAGTGCAGAAATTTTGCCTGTGCGTTGCGCTGATGGCATTATACAGCAGGGTTCTTTAGCGTGCCAAGCCCACCGTGACGCGGGACCTTGTTTATTTTAAGTTCCCATCCGAAAGAACCATGACTTTCATTTCATAATGCCAAGTGCTTGGCGAAAGAACAGTCACAACCCACTTTCAAGTCTTGGGTCAGACCCAGCCGGGGTTCAAACCCATGACCTCCCACTTACGGAGCAAGCACTCTACCAACTGAGCTACCACAGTGGTTATATAGTCAAAATAGCTGAATTATTTAGACAGCAATCTAAAGCTAAGTATTTCATAAATAAGTTCATGTAGCCCTCATCCATGGCCTTGGCTTCCATGTAGAAAACTTTAAATTGAAATATGAACAGAAATAGCTACAATTGAAGCAAGATTTTAGAAGATGTTAATTAAAACTAATCATGAAATGTCATTATCTGTTCACATAGCCAAGTTATAACAATAATGTCAATTTATGAAATGTTCAAAGCAAGCAAGGACGTGTAATCATGAAATATACAATCTATTGGCTATAATAGCCAAATATCACATTTTTCACCAACAACTGGCTTTAGAAATGCAGATATTTGTAAGATTTTTGAAAAGCAAGGACACTGTGGCCTAGTTTTAGTAGTCATGGCAATGATGTATACAAACTTTTATCATACCAGATCATACACATCCTTCTGACCAAGTTTCATTAAAATCTGTCAGTAGTTTAAATTTGGAGAAACAGAAAAGCAATGCTAATAGTTTCTGCATCCACATATGCCATGCCATAATGACAGTCAAACCACCACTATACAAGGACCACCTGCTTTTAAACACCGGTAAAGTTTTATCCCAATTGCTCTTCTATCATGTTACCTGAACTTGTATAAAAGGACCACTTGCCCACAATGACCACTTTATAGACAGGTTCGCTTTGTATAATATCATGTACCTTGGTCAGGTGAGCTAATAATTCAAAACACAAGGCCCTACAAATTTGTAACATTCATGTTTACTTTACAGTACTAAAGGAATAGATTGGTTTTATATATACAGTACAGCTGTCAAAAAGTTGAACACTAAAGCTAACCAATTTGTACTAAATCAGCAGCTCAGATTGGCCCCTGGTTCCCAAAATCTCTATCTCTTTCGGCAGCTTTTTGCTGACAAGATATCCATATCTCGGCCCCTGGACTGCCGAGTTTTGACTCCTTTTTGTTAGCTCATTGTTAAACTTTCAACTGGTCTGTACTATATATATGTGTTTATTAATGTACATGTGTGTGGCTTGGTCATAATATGAGTGAATGACTGGATAATTATCTTGAGGATATAAATATATATAACATTAAAATTATCTGATATTATATGGAAGGTCTAGCTTTTATCAGACACCTGATTTTTTTTTTTTCACCTAATGTACAGTCTTAATTATACTGCCGTTGAACTTTGAATGACCTCTCCAATATAAGACTGTTTAAGTACAAAAATGTACTTCCCACATGATAATATAAATAAACATCACAGTGATCAGGTAGTCAGTTTGATGGTGCATGGTAACTGGACCATATGATTTATGAATACCAAAAAAAAAAATAAATAAAAAAACAAATAAATAAAGTGGACATTTAAATTTGTTAAACTATTCTCTCCAGTTAATGTAGTCTTTTGAATTTTATAAAATATTTATAGTTGAATAAAATTATATCTCCCTTACAACTGAGGTGGATGGCCACAAGTGCAATGTTTCAATGCCCCCATTGCACACGGAATAAAAGACAAGGCCACCCCGACTCATTATAAACTTGTAACTAAATGTTCTGATTTGACATCAGTCATTTTGGATATTGACTTTTTGGCGAGGGGTTGGTGATCTGAAAGTTTATGTGTCAAACTTTTATGAATAAATTATAAGGTTTATTTGAATAAATAATCTTTTAGATATATCTATAAATAACATTGGTGTTTTCTTTTCTTTTCTTTTTTTTTAAAACTTTTCAATGTTAATCATTAACAATAAGGTTCAACACTGTACCACATGATCGGTACGGTACCTCTTAACGTTTGTGCAGAATGTTTTGGAAAATGTCAGTGTCACAGATTACCTGAATGATGTTGTTTTCGCAGTAAAACAGCATCTCATGCGATTCCATATCCATTGGAAATAATTCAGAGTTCGTACAGACATTTGGACTCCAAATTTAAGGACTTTTTAGGGTCTTTTCAGGGTCTTATTTGCAAATTTAAGGCCTAATCAGAGGGACAATTTTAGCAAAAGAAATATTAATGCAAAGACAATTATATCAATGAAAAAATTACTTGCGTGTCCATAGTAATGACACTTAAAGTAGAGGTTGAAGTTAGGCATTCAGGGGGGGGGGGGGGGGGGGCCAGGTATCTTTAAATTGCTCATTTCAATGCAACTTATTAATTAATTATTTTACCTATATATATCAGTCTATTTGCAACCACTTAATATCAAATTACAGACGCCCAACTGACCAAATTCAAGGGCTTTTTAGGGCCTTCAGGATAAATTCAAGGGCTTTTTAGGGTCAGACTTGTTTTTAGGGTCTTTTAAAGGCAAATCTCAAATTTTAAGGACTTTTCCAGGCCTTTACGAACCCTGTAATTGATCTGCATAAACGTTAGAGGGTATCACCTGGTACAGCGGCAAACTAATAATCTTGACTGGGATGTTTAACACCATTCCTCAACTCAACTCCCAAAGACAAAAGTGAAATAGGTAGTAGAGATCTGTTTGACCTTAACAGTCCCTGGCACAAAGTAACACTATGGTAGCTCAGTTGATAAAGTGCTTGTTTTATATGTGGTTTTTCGGGGATTTAAAACCCAGACTGGGGTCTGACAAAGACTTGAAAATAAACAGTGGTTGTTCTGTTGCCAAGTACTATTAATTTAGACATGGAAGTTACATGGTCTTTTAAAAAAGAATTGAACAAAAATTATACATGAGTTTTGATCAGGCCAAGACAGTGATCACCTCAGATATAAAGTGATGCATGTTGTTACAGCAGGTATGGCTTATTAAATAACCCTCCCTGTACATCAAAGGTAAAAATTTCTGCCACTTAACCTATAGCTTATGATGTCTTTACATAAGTGGACTATTTTTGGATTGGATGTAAATCCAACCCAATCAATCAATCAATCAATCAATCTCTGGCACAAAGTACAAATCTTTTCCCAGATTTATTGTCCTAAGGACAAAGAACAGATCTTATGTCTTACTTTGCTCAGTCTGTTTCAACCACTTTTAGTTGTAAGCATCCTCTGTAGCAGTCACAGGTGGCCTACTCTTTTTTTTAACTCTACAGAGGTGTCTTTAGCATGGACTGAGAAACGGGATCTCTGTTTTAATAGTCATCCGAAAGACTATTCTAGTATTGAGCTTTTTACAGCTCTAGTATGGACAGGTAATGAAAATCATCTCAGAAAATTCCCCAGTCCCGAGTAAGGTTCGAACCCACAACTCTTGACTTTGAAACCTAGTGGCAGTGCCAATCTGCCTGTTTGTCCTACATTTTCCCTGGGACAAACCAGAACACGTAGGACATATGTTTTAGACCTACATTCATCCTGGAACAAACGTGAAACATGTAGAACAGATTTGCTATCATGTGCCACATATAATTTACAATTTGTATTCTAAACTACAATTTTAATTCATTTGATTGTCCTGATCATATTAATAAACCTCTTAATAAACCAAATAAAAAATACAACAAAATTACAGTCTAACCTGCCTTAAAGGCCACCTATATATAAGGACCACCTTTATAAAGGCAAGTAAAATTTTATTCCAACTGTTCTTTATTCATATTATTTAAACCTGTATATTAAGGCCACCTGCCAATAAAGGCCACTTTTACTGGTTCTCTTGGGTGGCCTTTATAGACAGGTTTGACTATGTAAAACAAATTGTTTTCTATTTTCAAGAGAATATTTCTCATTTATTTACTTCATTTGCTCATGTTGCAAGAAAAAATACTTTTTAAGTCATGTATACCATGAAATTTGGTTCAGTTAAAAACAAAAAACACAGAGCCTTGGAGAGCGAGTAGCAGGTGCCTGAAAAAAGATCATGCTGGGTTTATTAAAATATAACAAACAAAATCAATAAACACCATGGTGGCTAATATCTGTATGTATCCATTATTTCAGTAAGAAAACAATAAAAATTGTATCATGATTTTAAAAAAAACATGCCCATTGCTTATGTTGTTTAAATCTGTTCTAGATTATGCCAACAACATTGGACCGCATATAAGATGATGTAAATTGGCAATTGCACCTGATGGTATTTTGCCCCTGTTCAGTTCATCAGAAACAAGAGGCCCATGGGCCTTAACGCTCACCTGTGACCTTGACCTTTGAACCCATGAGCTTCATTCAAATATCAAAATGATAATTAGGCCAATATTCTAATATACATCCCTATACAAAAGGTTTATAGTTTTTGAGATAAATAATCATCTCAGCACTTGTTTGTATCTGTGATCTTGACATTTGAACCCATGCCCTTCATTCAGATATCAAAATGACCACTGTGCCAGTACCAACAATATTCTAATATACATGCCTATACAAAAAGTTAATAGTTTTCAAGATAATTAACCATTTAGGTATTCATTCGCATCAGTGATCTTGACCTTTGAACCCATGACCTTCATTCATATATCAAAATGATTGTTAGGCTAATACCTACAATATTCTAATATACATGCATATATAAAAAGTTAACAGTTTTCAAGATAATTAACCATTCAGGTATTCATTCACATCTGTGACCTTGACCTTTGAACCCATGACCTTCATTCATATATCAAAATGATCTTTAGGATAATACCTAAAATATTTTAATATACATGCCTATACAAAAAGTCTATAGTTTTTGAGATAAATAATCATTTCAGTACTTGTTTACATCTGTGACCTTGACCTTTGAACTCATGACCTTTATTTTTATATCAAAATGACCATTGGGCCATTACCTACAATATTTTAATATAAATGCCTATACAAAAAGTTCATAGTTTTGCAGATAATTAACTATTTTGGTAAACTTGTACATCTGTGACCTTGACCTTTGAACCCATGAACTTAATCGATATATCAAAATGATCGTCATGTCAATACCTACAATTAACCAAAAATCCTACATCATTATCACCAGAAATGTTTAAAAATAGCATTTGTTATCAAAGGTCAAAAACTGGGACATGACCTTGACCTTTGACCTTGACATCAATCAGAAGAAAATCGCAAGACAAGATCAACAGTGAAAACTCCATACAATTATCTTCAGCCATTATGAAGTTATAACAATAAATGTCTCATTTAAAAAATTACATAATTTTACGCAAAAAACGCGTAACCTATTTTTCGTTCAATTTTCATGAAAAACACAATTATAGTGTATCTAGGTATCCTGAATCCAAATATCCAATCAAAATTTGCCTGCACCTTTTGGTTTCAGAGAAGAAGATTTTTTTGTCTTTTGGCTATTTATAGTAATGGCAGCCATATTGTTGGGCGTGGTCAAACCCCGAACACAATTTTGAAAGCCTGTTACCCAGGCATAACAATCACCAAGTTTCATCAAATATGGCCCAGTAGTTTTGGAGGAGAAGATTAAAATGTAAAGTTTACGCACGACGCACGACGCACGACGGACGACGAACGACGAACGACGAACGACGGACGACGGACGACGGACGGTGATAGATAGCAATAGCTCATCTGAGCCTTTTGGCTCAGGTGAGCTAAAAATATATAGGTTGTGTCAAGCTGAAAAGTCCAGTTAATTCTAGTTGTAAGCGTCCACTGTAGCAGTCAAATGTGGCCTACTTTTTTTTTAACTCTACAGAGGTAACTTTAGTGTGCACTGAGCTACAGGACTTTGGCTTTGAGTCTCATCAAAAGGACTGTTCTAGTATTGAACTTTTTACAGCTCTAGTATGGACACAGGGATTTTTCTGGCCTTTTTGGGAAAAGGACCTTGGGATGAAATTGGGAAAAAATGCTCGACAAACACGATTTTGGGAAAAATCACGACAACATATTAGAAATTCTAGACCACTTCAATACTGGTAATTGAACAAATTATCAAATTATATCAGTGTTCACAGCAAAATAGCTCTGTCCTTTTTGTCTCTGTACAAATTCACCATTTGCTTTAGCATTTCATTTTCAAGTTCCTGGGGTCCTTCCATGCAAATCCTCATGATTGAGTCTAAAGTAACTTGAGTTAAATGGTTTCTCAATGGCGTACACAATGGATCGCTTAGAGGCACTTGGTTCTATTTCAGCACTTGCAGTACTACTGCTACCTGTTGTAGGACATTCGTCCAGATGTTCATGTTCACTCGTGATTTTTTCAGTCATGGAAGTGGTAGCAACTGCCGTAGAATCACTAGAGGATTTAGTCTTGGCAGTGTAGTATTGTAATATTTTTTTACTCCCTGTTACATCAGCAGATCAGATTTTTTTAGCGTAGTACTTGCTATTGTGTGACATGACTTCCTTGACTTCCGTAAACAACAAACAAGATTGTATATATCGTGGCGATGTTTGTAACTTTGTCATCTATAATCGGCCTCAATACAAACATCTAACGAAGTTCGTTATTCTTCGAGTTGCTTCCCTTTTCACCATGAAGCAGAAAGTAACATAAAATGCGGATTAATATCGAGCGACATCATTATTAGAATAGGATAACTGTCATCCGATTATGAGTCTAATGTTGACGATCTTGTGATTTTTTTTATTAAATTGATAATTGTAGCCAATTGGGAAATTTCTACTAAAGAATTGGGAAAAATGCATGCTTTTTTGCATTGGGAATGGGTCCGTTTACCGGACCCTGTGGATACCCAGAAAAATCCCTGGGACAGGAGATGAAAATCAACCTAGAAAATATCCAAGACCCGAATGAGGTTCAAACCCACAACCCTTGACTTGAAAATTTTGTCAATTCACTTGTTGAAGACTTTTCTCCAGGCATTCTGGTTGCCTCCACTATCCTAGAACTGACTGCTTCACAATAAGTGCAGAAATTTTTACATGGCCTAAAACACCATTACTCCATTCATCCAATTAAAACTCTCTTTTAACAATTACTGTTACTCATGGTACTTGAACATAAAAACATTTGACTGTATTGGTTTACACACTTGGCAGGTGTAGTAAGCTAAACAGGATGTGCTTACCCTTCTGGAGCACCTGACCTCACTTTCCTGGTGAAAGTTCAGGACCCAGTTGTTCGAAGCATGATTAGTTTAATCAATGATTAACAAAAACTTAAAAAGGCAATAAACATCAAAATAACAGCATCAAATTGAAAGTTTCATAATCAGATCTGAAATTATGCGAAATTCAAATTTTGACTAATCAAATGATTAAACTAATCAAGCTTTGTGCAACTGACTCCAGGTGTTGAAAGTTTTCAGTTAATTGTTTTGGGATTGTCATTTAGACACGGATTACCCTTAGTAAATCTTCCAAAAGAAGTTGTCTTTTCCATAAACATTTTGAGGATAAAAAAGGACCTGGATGCTTACTTGCCAATCATTTGCATCTCATGGTTATTGACAAGGTTTTTCGATGACTTGACCTAAGAATCTACTTTAATCATTCAGTGTGACCCATGTATGAACTTGCAGCACTGCCAACCATATTTTGTGCAATTTCTGGTCCGTCAGAGATCCATCCAAGGTGCATTGTGCACTGCTAAGCTGGTTGCACCACTTGGATCTGGGGAAAAAATGAAAAGAAAATTAAAAATGGTGCGCTGTTGTGTAATTTCACAGAGAAATGAGTACAGTATATACACATCACGCATAGAATTAATCCTGATTAGACCCTTAGTTCACCTATGTAATAACTGAAATATGCCGCGATTACATGCAGATTAAAGTGGTAATGCACGAATACCACAAGTCCCAAAACTGTATCCTTAAATGTGGCTCAGTCCACTTCTTGGCGGGTCAACAGTTATTCACATGTAAATGCGGGATGGACCTGCTGGTCAGTTGGCAGCTCTGACCTGACCAGTTTTTTTTTATCAATTTTGTGAGGTCTCTGTAATAGAATATTTAATTGCATGGGGTGTTTCATCCCAATCAAGAATATTTCACTTTATACTGGGATGTCACCAGCTAAAGGGCAAGTGTCAGAAATTTTTACTTTTGCATTTGAGGACAATGTGTAGAGAGAGTTCTTTAATCTGCAATGCCTGCCTTGAGACAGGGCATCAGTTTTTAAAGATCTTTTCCAAAGGACTCAGTGACTTTCATGGCAAAGAAATGATGTTGTCATACATTCTACAGACATAGCTTGATTAAAAAGTTTTAAAACACCAAAACCATGAGGGCTGTGTAGTGTAACTGTGTTCATGAATAAGACATTTCATGGGATTTCATTGTCACATGGATAAATCTAAAGACCTGATAGACATGTAATTTAGAGTTTATAGACCTATGAACAGGATAGGTTTCCAGGGCAACAGCAATAATTTTTTAGAGTTAATAGTCCTATGGACAGGATAAGATTCCAGGGCAACAGTAATAAAAAATTTTGACTTGTAGGACCTATGGACAGGAAAAGATAGGATTCCAGGGCAACAAGGATAAGTTTTTGGACTTGTAGAGCCCATGGGCAGGATAGGATATCAGGGCAACAGTGATATTTTTTAGACTTGTAGGAGCCATGGACAGGATAGGATATCAGGGGAACAGTGATAAAATTTTAGACTTGTAGGGCCCATGAACAGGATAGGATTCCAGGGCAACAGTGATAAATTTTTAGACTTGTATTACCCATGGACAGGATAGGATTCCAGGGCAACAGTGATAATTTTTAGACTTGTAAGACCTATAAACAGGATAGGATTCCAGGGCAACAGTGATTGTAGGACCTATGAACAGGATAGGGGCAACTGTGATAAATCTTCAGATGAGTAGGACATATGAACAGGATAGGATTTTAGGGTAACAGTGATAAATTTTTAGACTTGTATGATCTATGGACAGGATAGGATTTCAGGAAACAGTGAAAAATCTTCAAACTTTATGCACCTATGAACAGGATATGATTCCAAGGCAACAGTGATAAATCTTCACACTTGTTGGACCTATGAACAGGATAAGATTCCAGGGCAACAGTGATAAATCTTCAGACTTGTTGGACCTATGAATAGGATAGGATTCCAGGGCAACAGTGATAAATCTTCAGACTTGTTGGATCTATGAACAGGATAGGATTCCAGGGCAACAGTGATAATTCTTCACACTTGTTGGACCTATGAACAGGATAGGATTCCAGGGCAACAGTGATAATTTTTTAGACTTGTAGGACCTATAAACAGGATAGGATTCCAGGGCAACAGTGATTGTAGGACCTGTGAACAGGATAGGGGCAACTGTGATAAATCTTCAGACTTGTTGGACCTATGAACAGGATAGGATTCCAGAGCACCAGTGATAAATCTTCAGACTTGTTGGACCTATGAACAGGATAGGATTCCAGAGCACAGTGATAAATCTTCACACTTGTTGGACCTATGAATAGGAAAGGGTTCCAGGGCAACAGTGATAAATCTTCACACTTGTTGGACCTATGAACAGGATAGGATCCAGAGCACCAGTGATAAATCTTCAGACTTGTTGGACCTATGAATAAGATAGGATTCCAGGGCAACAGTGATAAATCTTCACACTTGTTGGACCTATGAACAGGATAAGATTCCAGGGCAACAGTGATAAATCTTCAGACTTGTTGGACCCATGAACAGGATATGATTCCAAGGCAACAGTGATAAATCTTCACACTTGTTGGACCTATGGATAGGATAGGGTTCCAGGGCAACAGTGATAAATCTTCACACTTGTTGGACCTATGAACAGGATAGGATCCAGAGCACCAGTGATAAATCTTCAGACTTGTTGGACCTATGAACAAGATAGGATTCCAGAGCAACAGTGATAAATCTTCACACTTGTTGGACCTATGAACAGGATAGGATTCCTAGGGGCACAGTGATAAATCTTCAGACTTGTTGGACCTATGAACAAGATAGGATTCCAGGCAACAGTGATAAATCTTCACACTTGTTGGACCTATGAACAGGATAAGATTCCAGGGCAACAGTGATAAATCTTCAGACTTGTTGGACCTATGAACAGGATAGGATTCCAGGGCAACAGTGATAAATCTTCAGACTTGTTGGACCTATGAACAAGATAGGATCCCAGGGCAAAAGGGATAATTTTTTAGACTTGTAGGACCTATAAACAGGATAGGATTCCAGGGCAACAGTGATTGTAGGACCTGTGAACAGGATAGGGGCAACTGTGATAAATCTTCAGACTTGTTGGACCTATGAACAGGATAGGATTCCAGAGCACCAGTGATAAATCTTCAGACTTGTTGGACCTATGAACAGGATAGGATTCCAGAGCACAGTGATAAATCTTCAAACTTGTTGGACCTATGAATAGGAAAGGGTTCCAGGGCAACAGTGATAAATCTTCACACTTGTTGGACCTATGAACAGGATAGGATCCAGAGCACCAGTGATAAATCTTCAGACTTGTTGGACCTATGAATAAGATAGGATTCCAGGGCAACAGTGATAAATCTTCACACTTGTTGGACCTATGAACAGGATAGGATTCCTGGGGGCACAGTGATAAATCTTCACACTTGTAGGACCTATGAACAGGATAAGATTCCAGGGCAACAGTGATAAATCTTCAGACTTGTTGGACCCATGAACAGGATATGATTCCAAGGCAACAGTGATAAATCTTCACACTTGTTGGACCTATGGATAGGATAGGGTTCCAGGGCAACAGTGATAAATCTTCACACTTGTTGGACCTATGAACAGGATAGGATCCAGAGCACCAGTGATAAATCTTCAGACTTGTTGGACCTATGAACAAGATAGGATTCCAGGGCAACAGTGATAAATCTTCACACTTGTTGGACCTATGAACAGGATAGGATTCCTGGGGGCACAGTGATAAATCTTCAGACTTGTTGGACCTATGAACAAGATAGGATTCCAGGGCAACAGTGATAAATCTTCACACTTGTTGGACCTATGAACAGGATAGGATTCCAGGGCAACAGTGATAAATCTTCAGACTTGTTGGACCTATGAACAGGATAGGATTCCAGGGCAACAGTGATAAATCTTCAGACTTGTTGGACCTATGAACAAGATAGGATCCCAGGGCAAAAGGGATAATTTTTTAGACTTGTAAGACCTATAAACAGGATAGGATTCCAGGGCAACAGTGATTGTAGGACCTGTGAACAGGATAGGGGCAACAGTGATAAATCTTCAGACTTGTTGGACCTATGAACAGGATAGGATTCCAGGGCAACAGTGATAAATCTTCAGACTTGTTGGACCTATGAACAAGATAGGATCCCAGGGCAAAAGGGATAATTTTTTAGACTTGTAGGACCTATAAACAGGATAGGATTCCAGGGCAACAGTGATTGTAGGACCTGTGAACAGGATAGGGGCAACTGTGATAAATCTTCAGACTTGTTGGACCTATGAACAGGATAGGATTCCAGAGCACCAGTGATAAATCTTCAGACTTGTTGGACCTATGAACAGGATAGGATTCCAGAGCACAGTGATAAATCTTCACACTTGTTGGACCTATGAATAGGAAAGGGTTCCAGGGCAACAGTGATAAATCTTCACACTTGTTGGACCTATGAACAGGATAGGATCCAGAGCACCAGTGATAAATCTTCAGACTTGTTGGACCTATGAATAAGATAGGATTCCAGGGCAACAGTGATAAATCTTCACACTTGTTGGACCTATGAACAGGATAGGATTCCTGGGGGCACAGTGATAAATCTTCACACTTGTTGGACCTATGAACAGGATAAGATTCCAGGGCAACAGTGATAAATCTTCAGACTTGTTGGACCTATGAACAAGATAGGATCCCAGGGCAAAAGGGATAATTTTTTAGACTTGTAGGACCTATAAACAGGATAGGATTCCAGGGCAACAGTGATTGTAGGACCTGTGAACAGGATAGGGGCAACTGTGATAAATCTTCAGACTTGTTGGACCTATGAACAGGATAGGATTCCAGAGCACCAGTGATAAATCTTCAGACTTGTTGGACCTATGAACAGGATAGGATTCCAGAGCACAGTGATAAATCTTCACACTTGTTGGACCTATGAATAGGAAAGGGTTCCAGGGCAACAGTGATAAATCTTCACACTTGTTGGACCTATGAACAGGATAGGATCCAGAGCACCAGTGATAAATCTTCAGACTTGTTGGACCTATGAATAAGATAGGATTCCAGGGCAACAGTGATAAATCTTCACACTTGTTGGACCTATGAACAGGATAAGATTCCAGGGCAACAGTGATAAATCTTCAGACTTGTTGGACCCATGAACAGGATATGATTCCAAGGCAACAGTGATAAATCTTCACACTTGTTGGACCTATGGATAGGATAGGGTTCCAGGGCAACAGTGATAAATCTTCACACTTGTTGGACCTATGAACAGGATAGGATCCAGAGCACCAGTGATAAATCTTCAGACTTGTTGGACCTATGAACAAGATAGGATTCCAGAGCAACAGTGATAAATCTTCACACTTGTTGGACCTATGAACAGGATAGGATTCCTAGGGGCACAGTGATAAATCTTCAGACTTGTTGGACCTATGAACAAGATAGGATTCCAGGGCAACAGTGATAAATCTTCACACTTGTTGGACCTATGAACAGGATAAGATTCCAGGGCAACAGTGATAAATCTTCAGACTTGTTGGACCTATGAACAGGATAGGATTCCAGGGCAACAGTGATAAATCTTCAGACTTGTTGGACCTATGAACAAGATAGGATCCCAGGGCAAAAGGGATAATTTTTTAGACTTGTAGGACCTATAAACAGGATAGGATTCCAGGGCAACAGTGATTGTAGGACCTGTGAACAGGATAGGGGCAACTGTGATAAATCTTCAGACTTGTTGGACCTATGAACAGGATAGGATTCCAGAGCACCAGTGATAAATCTTCAGACTTGTTGGACCTATGAACAGGATAGGATTCCAGAGCACAGTGATAAATCTTCACACTTGTTGGACCTATGAATAGGAAAGGGTTCCAGGGCAACAGTGATAAATCTTCACACTTGTTGGACCTATGAACAGGATAGGATCCAGAGCACCAGTGATAAATCTTCAGACTTGTTGGACCTATGAATAAGATAGGATTCCAGGGCAACAGTGATAAATCTTCACACTTGTTGGACCTATGAACAGGATAGGATTCCTGGGGGCACAGTGATAAATCTTCACACTTGTAGGACCTATGAACAGGATAAGATTCCAGGGCAACAGTGATAAATCTTCAGACTTGTTGGACCCATGAACAGGATATGATTCCAAGGCAACAGTGATAAATCTTCACACTTGTTGGACCTATGGATAGGATAGGGTTCCAGGGCAACAGTGATAAATCTTCACACTTGTTGGACCTATGAACAGGATAGGATCCAGAGCACCAGTGATAAATCTTCAGACTTGTTGGACCTATGAACAAGATAGGATTCCAGGGCAACAGTAATAAATCTTCACACTTGTTGGACCTATGAACAGGATAGGATTCCTGGGGGCACAGTGATAAATCTTCAGACTTGTTGGACCTATGAACAAGATAGGATTCCAGGGCAACAGTGATAAATCTTCACACTTGTTGGACCTATGAACAGGATAGGATTCCAGGGCAACAGTGATAAATCTTCAGACTTGTTGGACCTATGAACAGGATAGGATTCCAGGGCAACAGTGATAAATCTTCAGACTTGTTGGACCTATGAACAAGATAGGATCCAGGGCAAAAGGGATAATTTTTTAGACTTGTAAGACCTATAAACAGGATAGGATCCAGGGCAACAGTGATTGTAGGACCTGTGAACAGGATAGGGGCAACAGTGATAAATCTTCAGACTTGTTGGACCTATGAACAGGATAGGATTCCAGGGCAACAGTGATAAATCTTCAGACTTGTTGGACCTATGAACAAGATAGGATCCCCAAAAGGGATAATTTTTTAGACTTGTAGGACCTATAAACAGGATAGGATTCCAGGGCAACAGTGATTGTAGGACCTGTGAACAGGATAGGGGCAACTGTGATAAATCTTCAGACTTGTTGGACCTATGAACAGGATAGGATTCCAGAGCACCAGTGATAAATCTTCAGACTTGTTGGACCTATGAACAGGATAGGATTCCAGAGCACAGTGATAAATCTTCACACTTGTTGGACCTATGAATAGGAAAGGGTTCCAGGGCAACAGTGATAAATCTTCACACTTGTTGGACCTATGAACAGGATAGGATCCAGAGCACCAGTGATAAATCTTCAGACTTGTTGGACCTATGAATAAGATAGGATTCCAGGGCAACAGTGATAAATCTTCACACTTGTTGGACCTATGAACAGGATAGGATTCCTGGGGGCACAGTGATAAATCTTCACACTTGTTGGACCTATGAACAGGATAAGATTCCAGGGCAACAGTGATAAATCTTCAGACTTGTTGGACCTATGAACAAGATAGGATCCCAGGGCAAAAGGGATAATTTTTTAGACTTGTAGGACCTATAAACAGGATAGGATTCCAGGGCAACAGTGATTGTAGGACCTGTGAACAGGATAGGGGCAACTGTGATAAATCTTCAGACTTGTTGGACCTATGAACAGGATAGGATTCCAGAGCACCAGTGATAAATCTTCAGACTTGTTGGACCTATGAACAGGATAGGATTCCAGAGCACAGTGATAAATCTTCACACTTGTTGGACCTATGAATAGGAAAGGGTTCCAGGGCAACAGTGATAAATCTTCACACTTGTTGGACCTATGAACAGGATAGGATCCAGAGCACCAGTGATAAATCTTCAGACTTGTTGGACCTATGAATAAGATAGGATTCCAGGGCAACAGTGATAAATCTTCACACTTGTTGGACCTATGAACAGGATAAGATTCCAGGGCAACAGTGATAAATCTTCAGACTTGTTGGACCCATGAACAGGATATGATTCCAAGGCAACAGTGATAAATCTTCACACTTGTTGGACCTATGGATAGGATAGGGTTCCAGGGCAACAGTGATAAATCTTCACACTTGTTGGACCTATGAACAGGATAGGATCCAGAGCACCAGTGATAAATCTTCAGACTTGTTGGACCTATGAACAAGATAGGATTCCAGAGCAACAGTGATAAATCTTCACACTTGTTGGACCTATGAACAGGATAGGATTCCTAGGGGCACAGTGATAAATCTTCAGACTTGTTGGACCTATGAACAAGATAGGATTCCAGGGCAACAGTGATAAATCTTCACACTTGTTGGACCTATGAACAGGATAAGATTCCAGGGCAACAGTGATAAATCTTCAGACTTGTTGGACCTATGAACAGGATAGGATTCCAGGGCAACAGTGATAAATCTTCAGACTTGTTGGACCTATGAACAAGATAGGATCCCAGGGCAAAAGGGATAATTTTTTAGACTTGTAGGACCTATAAACAGGATAGGATTCCAGGGCAACAGTGATTGTAGGACCTGTGAACAGGATAGGGGCAACTGTGATAAATCTTCAGACTTGTTGGACCTATGAACAGGATAGGATTCCAGAGCACCAGTGATAAATCTTCAGACTTGTTGGACCTATGAACAGGATAGGATTCCAGAGCACAGTGATAAATCTTCACACTTGTTGGACCTATGAATAGGAAAGGGTTCCAGGGCAACAGTGATAAATCTTCACACTTGTTGGACCTATGAACAGGATAGGATCCAGAGCACCAGTGATAAATCTTCAGACTTGTTGGACCTATGAATAAGATAGGATTCCAGGGCAACAGTGATAAATCTTCACACTTGTTGGACCTATGAACAGGATAGGATTCCTGGGGCACAGTGATAAATCTTCACACTTGTAGGACCTATGAACAGGATAAGATTCCAGGGCAACAGTGATAAATCTTCAGACTTGTTGGACCCATGAACAGGATATGATTCCAAGGCAACAGTGATAAATCTTCACACTTGTTGGACCTATGGATAGGATAGGGTTCCAGGGCAACAGTGATAAATCTTCACACTTGTTGGACCTATGAACAGGATAGGATCCAGAGCACCAGTGATAAATCTTCAGACTTGTTGGACCTATGAACAAGATAGGATTCCAGGGCAACAGTGATAAATCTTCACACTTGTTGGACCTATGAACAGGATAGGATTCCTGGGGCACAGTGATAAATCTTCAGACTTGTTGGACCTATGAACAAGATAGGATTCCAGGGCAACAGTGATAAATCTTCACACTTGTTGGACCTATGAACAGGATAGGATTCCAGGGCAACGTGAAATCTTCAGACTTGTTGGACCTATGAACAGGATAGGATTCCAGGGCAACAGTGATAAATCTTCAGACTTGTTGGACCTATGAACAAGATAGGATCCCAGGGCAAAAGGGATAATTTTTTAGACTTGTAAGACCTATAAACAGGATAGGATTCCAGGGCAACAGTGATTGTAGGACCTGTGAACAGGATAGGGGCAACAGTGATAAATCTTCAGACTTGTTGGACCTATGAACAGGATAGGATTCCAGGGAACAGTGATAAATCTTCAGACTTGTTGGACCTATGAACAAGATAGGATCCCAGGGCAAAAGGGATAATTTTTTAGACTTGTAGGACCTATAAACAGGATAGGATTCCAGGGCAACAGTGATTGTAGGACCTGTGAACAGGATAGGGGCAACTGTGATAAATCTTCAGACTTGTTGGACCTATGAACAGGATAGGATTCCAGAGCACCAGTGATAAATCTTCAGACTTGTTGGACCTATGAACAGGATAGGATTCCAGAGCACAGTGATAAATCTTCACACTTGTTGGACCTATGAATAGGAAAGGGTTCCAGGGCAACAGTGATAAATCTTCACACTTGTTGGACCTATGAACAGGATAGGATCCAGAGCACCAGTGATAAATCTTCAGACTTGTTGGACCTATGAATAAGATAGGATTCCAGGGCAACAGTGATAAATCTTCACACTTGTTGGACCTATGAACAGGATAGGATTCCTGGGGGCACAGTGATAAATCTTCACACTTGTTGGACCTATGAACAGGATAAGATTCCAGGGCAACAGTGATAAATCTTCAGACTTGTTGGACCCATGAACAGGATATGATTCCAAGGCAACAGTGATAAATCTTCACACTTGTTGGACCTATGGATAGGATAGGGTTCCAGGGCAACAGTGATAAATCTTCACACTTGTTGGACCTATGAACAGGATAGGATCCAGAGCACCAGTGATAAATCTTCAGACTTGTTGGACCTATGAACAAGATAGGATTCCAGGGCAACAGTGATAAATCTTCACACTTGTTGGACCTATGAACAGTAGGATTCCTGGGGGCACAGTGATAAATCTTCAGACTTGTTGGACCTATGAACAAGATAGGATTCCAGGGCAACATTGATAAATCTTCACACTTGTTGAACCTATGAACAGGATAAGATTCCAGGGCAACAGTGATAAATCTTCAGACTTGTTGGACCTATGAACAGGATAGGATTCCAGGGCAAACAGTGATAAATCTTCAGACTTGTTGGACCTATGAACAAGATAGGATTCCAGGGCAACAGTGATAAATCTTCACACTTGTTGGACCTATGAACAGGATAGGATTCCTGGGGGCACAGTGATAAATCTTCAGACTTGTTGGACCTATGACAAGATAGGATTCCAGGGCAACAGTGATAAATCTTCACACTTGTTGGACCTATGAACAGGATAAGATTCCAGGGCAACAGTGATAAATCTTCAGACTTGTTGGACCTATGAACAGGATAGGATTCCAGGGCAACAGTGATAAATCTCAGACTTGTTGGACCTATGAACAAGATAGGATTCCAGGGCAACAGTGATAAATCTTCACACTTGTTGGACCTATGAACAGGATAAGATTCCAGGGCACCAGTGATAAATCTTCACACTTGTTGGACCTATGAACAAGATAAGATTCCAGGGCACCAGTGATAAATCTTCACACTTGTTGGACCTATGAACAAGATAGGATTCCAGGGCAACAGTGATAAATCTTCAGACTTGTTGGACCTATGAACAGGATAGGATTCCAGGGCAACAGTGATAAATCTTCACACTTGTTGGACCTATGAATAGGAAAGGGTTCCAGGGCAACAGTGATAAATCTTCACACTTGTTGGACCTATGAACAGGATAGGATCCAGAGCACCAGTGATAAATCTTCAGACTTGTTGGACCTATGAATAAGATAGGATTCCAGGGCAACAGTGATAAATCTTCACACTTGTTGGACCTATGAACAGGATAAGATTCCAGGGCAACAGTGATAAATCTTCAGACTTGTTGGACCCATGAACAGGATATGATTCCAAGGCAACAGTGATAAATCTTCACACTTGTTGGACCTATGGATAGGATAGGGTTCCAGGGCAACAGTGATAAATCTTCACACTTGTTGGACCTATGAACAGGATAGGATTCCAGGGCAACAGTGATAAATCTTCAGACTTGTTGGACCTATGAACAGGATAGGATTCCAGGGCAACAGTGATAAATCTTCAGACTTGTTGGACCTATGAACAAGATAGGATCCCAGGGCAAAAGGGATAATTTTTAGACTTGTAAGACCTATAAACAGGATAGGATTCCAGGGCAACAGTGATTGTAGGACCTGTGAACAGGATAGGGGCAACAGTGATAAATCTTCAGACTTGTTGGACCTATGAACAGGATAGGATTCCAGGGCAACAGTGATAAATCTTCAGACTTGTTGGACCTATGAACAAGATAGGATCCCAGGGCAAAAGGGATAATTTTTTAGACTTGTAGGACCTATAAACAGGATAGGATTCCAGGGCAACAGTGATTGTAGGACCTGTGAACAGGATAGGGGCAACTGTGATAAATCTTCAGACTTGTTGGACCTATGAACAGGATAGGATTCCAGAGCACCAGTGATAAATCTTCAGACTTGTTGGACCTATGAACAGGATAGGATTCCAGAGCACAGTGATAAATCTTCACACTTGTTGGACCTATGAATAGGAAAGGTTCCAGGGCAACAGTGATAAATCTTCACACTTGTTGGACCTATGAACAGGATAGGATCCAGAGCACAGTGATAAATCTTCAGACTTGTTGGACCTATGAATAAGATAGGATTCCAGGGCAACAGTGATAAATCTTCACACTTGTTGGACCTATGAACAGGATAGGATTCCTGGGGGCACAGTGATAAATCTTCACACTTGTTGGACCTATGAACAGGATAAGATTCCAGGGCAACAGTGATAAATCTTCAGACTTGTTGGACCCATGAACAGGATATGATTCCAAGGCAACAGTGATAAATCTTCACACTTGTTGGACCTATGGATAGGATAGGGTTCCAGGGCAACAGTGATAAATCTTCACACTTGTTGGACCTATGAACAGGATAGGATCCAGAGCACCAGTGATAAATCTTCAGACTTGTTGGACCTATGAACAAGATAGGATTCCAGGGCAACAGTGATAAATCTTCACACTTGTTGGACCTATGAACAGGATAGGATTCCTGGGGGCACAGTGATAAATCTTCAGACTTGTTGGACCTATGAACAAGATAGGATTCCAGGGCAACAGTGATAAATCTTCACACTTGTTGGACCTATGAACAGGATAAGATTCCAGGCAACAGTGATAAATCTTCAGACTTGTTGGACCTATGAACAGGATAGGATTCCAGGGCAACAGTGATAAATCTTCAGACTTGTTTGGACCTATGAACAAGATAGGATTCCAGGGCAACAGTGATAAATCTTCACACTTGTTGGACTATGAACAGGATAGGATTCCTGGGGGCACAGTGATAAATCTTCAGACTTGTTGGACTATGAACAAGATAGGATTCCAGGGCAACAGTGATAAATCTTCACACTTGTTGGACCTATGAACAGGATATGATTCCAAGGCAACAGTGATAAATCTTCACACTTGTTGGACCTATGGATAGGATAGGGTTCCAGGGCAACAGTGATAATCTTCACACTTGTTGGACCTATGAACAGGATAGGATTCCAGGGCAACAGTGATAAATCTTCAGACTTGTTGGACCTATGAACAGGATAGGATTCCAGGGCAACAGTGATAAATCTTCAGACTTGTTGGACCTATGAACAAGATAGGATCCCAGGGCAAAAGGGATAATTTTTTAGACTTGTAAGACCTATAAACAGGATAGGATTCCAGGGCAACAGTGATTGTAGGACCTGTGAAAGGATAGGGGCAACAGTGATAAATCTTCAGACTTGTTGGACCTATGAACAGGATAGGATTCCAGGGCAACAGTGATAAATCTTCAGACTTGTTGGACCTATGAACAAGATAGGATCCCAGGGCAAAAGGGATAATTTTTTAGACTTGTAGGACCTATAAACAGGATAGGATTCCAGGGCAACAGTGATTGTAGGACCTGTGAACAGGATAGGGGCAACTGTGATAAATCTTCAGACTTGT